>CM042550.1:15964605-16289605 GCA_023630585.1 Cranoglanis bouderius
TAGTCCTGCTCCTAATACCACCTATCAATATTATCTCATAAATTGCTAACTGGCCGAGCCGTGTGTATGCCGTAACTCAACTGGGTCATGTAGCTGCATTGCATTCTGGGACTTTCAGTCTAGTGTTTGCATCAACATCTCCATCTCAACTATTTCTACACTGGATTTCTCATTAATGTGATGTTGAACTTCGCTGGAAAATGTAAACAAGAAGAACTTTCATGCTATTGTATCCTGAAGTTAACAAGAACAACAGCAAAAAATAAACCTGATCGTTATTATTTATGTTTGAGTGAATTCGTTGACATTTTCTCCTATTAAATACCATTGTACCTGTGCTAGCAATAACAATTTCCCCCAGAGACATCAACAGTATTTCAATATAAACACATCTAATGTGCTTCAGAGTGGATTTTTCCTTTAAGGCTCCATATTGGGAACCAAAATTGTTTGCCAATACCCCACTGATGATTTGATGGCACCCTTAATTACAATATCTCCTGGATGGCTGCATTAACAAGCAAGATATAGAACTTGTCATCCTGTGACTGTCCAAAAAACAGCATGCTGTAGTGGTAAATGTAGCCATAGATTTTATTTTAAGTGCTTCATCAATAGACAAAAATCTGTTACTGATTAGCCTAGCACCGTCTAATGGGCATTACTGTATTTTTTGATGACCCTGTGCTTTCTCAGATGAGTCATTAATCTATGTTCCTACAGGCTCCTAGAACTTGCTATCCTCTCTCACTTCAACCCCAATATAGCTTTGCAAACAAAATATTTCTTAGAGTAGCTTAAGACTTGTATTTACCATCAATCTGTGTCTGGTCTTATTTTCACTCTTTGTCAGGTCTTATTTTCACTCTTTGTCAGATGCATTTATCCAAAGTAACATAAGCAAATTGGAATACAATCCATCTCACTTAACGCCGCTGAGGATTAAGAGTCTTGCTCAAGGGCTGAACACTGTTTCTATAGCAGACCATAATACACAACATTTTGCAGAGGTGCCAACATTTACGGTTTACCCATAACATTTTTGTTTTTTCAAATTCTCAAGTCATGAGCAGCCATTTTTGCTGCAGTGCCCGGGAAGCAGTTGAGGGTTAAGGGCCTTGCTCAAGTGCACAACAGTGGCAGCTTGGCAGTGCTGGGATTTGAACTCACAACCTTCCAATCAGTAGTCCAACTTCTTAACCACTGAGCTACCACCGCCCCTACAGAAAAGCCATACAGGTAATAACCTAAGCTCAGGATCGACCTAGACACCCTGAAGCTGTCAAGTAGCACCTCTACACTCTGTGCCAGCATGATGCCCAAGAAACAAATAAAAGTGTTAAATCTTTCTGCAGCATTTGCTTCACCTATTCCCTGGCTTCCTCACTTGTCAAGAATCTGCTCTGATAACTGATTAGCCTAGCTCGATAGTGCCTGTGTGTTTTTCTGTGACGCAAAGTGACAACCCAGTGTTTATCTCAAAGGATCTTAAGATCTCAGATCTGCACAACCCATCCATCTGCGTCTGCTCTCATTTTCATCTCTGTAACGTATGCATTGACACTGTTAAAAAAGAAAAGAAAAAAAAAAAAACGTTTTTGGCTCAGCGGCTGTCCCATCTGTCTGGCTTTAATCAGGAATATTGGACGCTATGTGTAAAGCTGACTTTTAAAGACGAGCTCTAATCAGATGTGCGAGCCATGAGAGCTGGAGCGAAGCCAGGAATTTGTGTAGGCTGACCTAAGTTTCTCCTTATCCTTCACCTCTTTTCCTCTCCAGCTCTCCAATTAAATTTCATTTCCAAGAGTCAGGCGAGCTCAAATGAGACGTTTTAAGTGAGGGGGAAAAAAAAGCAGCCTGAAGACGCTTCCATCTGAAAATGAGTCAGAGAGTGAGTCACTTCCACCCCGTGGTGAAGTCTTGGCTTTCTGAAAGATTATAGACATTTGCATAAAGTCAATAGGAAGTTATTAAAATATCTGATTGGGGCATTTTTGAACAACCTTATTGACTGCAGCAGTGTGGATTGTGGTGGTATTTGTCGGTTGAAGTCTGTACAAAAAAGTCAGCAAAACAGGATCACAGTGTTCGATTTCATGGCAAAATCTCTTCTGTTCTATGGAAAAGCATGAGACAGGAAATCAGTAGGCTAATAGGAATCGATGACTGAACACAAATCTCACTAGTTTCTACTCACAGCTTTGTGTACCTGAGAAATTTCGATTCATGGAGTGAAACAGACCGAAAAGTGTCTCCCTGCACGAAAATATGATTTCAGTGATAAGAAAATGGCTGTGACACATGTCTTAGCTAAACCAGGGATCTCTCTGAAGCTCCTGTTGACCTTCAGCTCGAGTTAGCAATCCACAGATCCAGCAACTGCAAAGGATGCAACGGAATATTCGGAATGAACAGATAACGTGTTAAAAATGGATACAAATACAGATACCACTGGGAGGTGTATATTATCCAAACAATTCTATCTATTGCATATTGTGGCTAAAACATTCTCTGCTTTAGGTTCCATCAGAGCTTGAGCATGTTTCTTGTTGCACTTTCATACCTTGGGGGCTCGTATAACTGCCATGACATAATTTCCTGTCATTTCCTGACATCAGTGTGAATTCCAAATGACTCAGTAAAAGTGTTGACACCTCTTGGTTGGCAAAGTGGCAAAGTCCATTCGCTTTCAGAGGAATGTGTTTTCACGGTTATTAGCGCATATTGGATAGCATGCTCTGTTCTTGTGGGAGAGAGAGAGAGAGAGAGAGAGAGAGAGAGAGATTAATGTCAGTTGCATTTGGTTTGCTTTTTTGTGTGAGTGTGTGTGTGTGTGTGTGTGTGTGTGTGTGTGTGTGTGTGTGTGTGTGTGTGTGTGTGTGTGTGTGTGTGTATAGGAGTTTTCAGAGAACGTGTCGAGGCATTTTGAGCCTTTTCGTGTAATGTTGCCAGGAAAGGTAACAGACTTTGTTGGCAAAACACACAACATCATCGAACAAATATGTTGAAACCATTTACAAACTCAGCCTCACACAAACCACAAAACACTACCAATTTTCTGCATCAGGTTGTTTTCAGTTATGCATTTTGGCTCTGTGAAAGCAAAAGGGAGTGTGTGTGCTGGGGTGTAAATATGCGGTAATTACACTCTGGTAAAACCTGGTGTATGTCGTAGTGGCTGAATTCTAACAAACAGAAAAAAAAAAAAAGAATAAAAAAAAAAAAACGTCCGAAAATTGACCAAAGGAATTCATAACAAAGAGATGGAGACTGATGTGGAGGATATGTATTTGTGTTTTATAGCCTGTCCGCTCAGGTTAAGATAATAAACTGATATATTTGATGTAAATATAACGATTTCTAGTATTCTATAAATGCTGTTTGTCCTTTTTATATAAAATAAAGGTTACAGTGCTGTGCAAAAGTTTTAGACAAATGCAAAGAAATGCTGTAGAGCAAAGATGCCTGCAAAATAATGAAATGAAATGTTTCTACATAAAAAAAAAAAAAAATACCGTAAAGAGCAGTAAGCAGTAGTAAATGAAACAAAGTCAATATTTGGTGTGACAAAAAAATAAAAATAGTAGTCTCCAGTACAATTAGTGCAGTTTTATAAGGAAATGAGCTGGTAAGTTTTATTGAGCATCTTGCAGAACCGGCCACAGTTCTTCTGGAGACTTTGACTTTCACACTCGCTTCTTATTTTTTATTCTTATATTTGCAGCAAAACCCAGCAGCCTTCATTGTGTTTTTTGTCTGAAAAGTGTCTCTTACCTAATATGCTGCTTTCTTTAATGATACTCAAACATTTTTTCTGTAACATTTAATTTTGTGCTAGAAAACTAATGTTTGGGAATATAAACTGTTTTTTGTACTGACTTGATAATGTAGAAGTCATAAAATTATATATATATATATATATATATAATGAATTATTTCAGTTTTAAAATGCTAGAACTTTACTTCTGATTGAGATACATGCAAAAGAGAAACATCTGTCAGTTTTCCAACTACATATACATATTGGAGCGTGATAGCATTATAAATGTCCTGCAGAGATTTGAGAGCCGGCTGAAATCCTGGCAGTGTTACATCTGTTCTTTTTGAGCAATGCCTCAGCAATTAAACACAATAAAAATACAATGCCTTGTACCAGAACTAATTTAGGGGTTTCACAGCAATGGGTATGAATAGAACTGTGTGGTGGTCGGCGCTACACTGTCACTTACTGTGCCTATTGTTCCTGTTTTAGTAGTTACTGTACTGTCTTGTGTTGTTTGCACGTGTACTTTATGTATAAATGTGTAGGTCTTATTTAGGTCTGTGTCATCTCATATAGTTAGTGTATTGTTTTATGTAGCACCATGTTCCTGGAGGAACATTGTTTCATTTCACTGTGTACTGTACCAGCTGTATATGGTTGAAATGACAATAAAGCCACTTGACTTGACTTGACTCGAATACTTAAGCAATTACAAGCTTTGCATGTTTGTTTTTTTAAATAATTTTTGCAAACTATATATTTTAGTATTATGGACTATTTTTTTGTAGATTAATTAACTTCATCGCACTTCCTGGTTGTAACACTACAAAATGCACTACAGTGACAGCATGTACTTTCATCATTAGATATAATTAACATCAGGACAGGAAAAAAAACAAACCTCAAACTGATTGTACTAGTCCCTAAGGTGTTGTCACACTACACACACACACACACACACACACACACACACACACACACACACACACACACACACAAACACACACACACACACACATTGTTGTGTGTGTGATTTAGATTTGCAAAGAGATTTGCACAGAAACCTTGACTCGAACACCTTGAAAATGAATGCAGTCCGAAATGGAACGCATTCATGGGTGAATGAATGGCAAGGCAATAACACACACTATCACACACTATAGCATGCTGGTAAAGTTTCCACCACTGTGCTACAGATCAACAAAAATGACCAACTCTTCTTTTTTTGTAGACTTGACAAAAAAAAGGGAATGTTTTCGCCAAGGTCTGTTTTATGATGGAAACACCAACTCTGTGTTTTCGAGGTCAGGTGACAAACAGCAATGCTTGCAATGTGTAGCCGGGAGTCTATTGTTCAAGAATAAAAGTGTAAAGATGTAAAAGTTGATGTAACATGTAAAGAAAGAGTACTCTTTAAAAATTACAGCCTTTACCTTCATCATGCTATTTAGGCAAATACGAGGCAAATACTGTAGTTTTTATAAATATGTGAAACATGGCACAAATGCCACACCCCTTTTATTGGGACTGACAGATACAGAGGCCACACCTCCTTTATTAAGACTGACAGATACAGAGGCCACACCTCCTTTATTAAGACTGACAGATAGAGGCCACACCTCCTTTATTAAGATTGACAGATACAGAGGCCACACCTCCTTTATTAATACTGACAGATACAGATGCCACACCTCCTTTATTAAGACTGACAGATGCAGAGGCCACACCTTCTCTATTAAGACTGACAGATACAGAGGCCACACCTCCTTTATTAAGACTGACTGGTGCAGAGTCAACACCTCCTTTATTAAGACTGATAGATACAGAGGCCACACCCCCTGGGACCACTGGGACCAAGAGTAAGAGAAAAAGACCAAACTTTGTTCACCAAGATTGAAAGGCACAGGAATCATGTTTTCTTCACTGGGCACAGACGCCACACCTTCTTCACTGGAAATGGCAGAAAAAGAGACAGCACAGAGGCCATGCTTTCTTCATTTGGACTAACATATGCAGAGGCCACACCTCCTTTATTGGGACTGACTGACTGACACAGAGGCCACACCTCCTTTATTGGGACTGACTGACTGACACAGAGGCCACACCAGAGACCAGACCATTTACCTCCTTCACTGGGAATAACAGTATAGGAGACCACACTTTGTTCAACAGGATTGGAATGCACAGTACTCATGCTTTGTTCACTAGGACTGACATGCACAGAGGCCACGCCTCCTTCATTCAAACTGACAGGCACTGTTGCCTCACATCCTTCACTTGGACTGATCCCTCCAACACCTGCCACCCCCCACCCCCCAACCCCCCACCCCCCAATACCACAGCAAGAAAAGTGAACTCCACATCTATTTCTTCCACATGAAGTAATAGAAAGCCAGTAAAATAAAAGGGAGTGTGCTGACTTGTCTAATTTTGTAAACTCTTTTCCCTCCTGTTCCTTTTGGGCCTGATTGCTTCCAAAAAGTGACACAGGTGATAAACGACACACCATGCGAGCTGCCTACTGCCGAGCCAACACGAGAAAAAAGCTTTTTAAAATGTAAGCCAAGCCGATCATGCTTTCCTTTTTCACACAAAAGCCGTGATTCAGTAAACTTCCACTTCTATGAAGTGTTATCTAGTCTACATTTTGAACAGTGACCCATTTCAGAACTTTGCCTGCTCTCTATCCCATTCATTGATTAAAACTGTAAAAAGTGCTAAGCTTGAGACTTCACCTCTATCCAAACCTATAACAAGACTCCTCCGAAACCCAAAAGCTATTTTTCAGATGGCTGACTATGAAACGACTCTCCGTACAGCCATTTCGAGTTACTTAATAGGCTACTTAAAATTTGCTGATGAGACTATTTAACCACTTTTTAACTGAATTTCCATTTGTCTGCTACTTTTTATGATCCCAAATAGGTTTTGACCCTTTAAAGAAACTGGACTGACACCATTCTGAAGAGGAAGTAAGCCCCTAAAAAGAGGAAATCCTGTCCTTTCCCAGGCTTCTGCCTGCCTCCTTTGTATTATTCTTTTATTTTCTGCAGTGACATCCACACACATTGGGGTTCCTGCCGGCTGAACAGAGTACCCCTGGAGTATCAATTATCCTAAATGCTGAAGATCCCCAACCCCATCAGCCTCTTGCTAAAGACTAGCAGAGAGCAGGACCAGCTTCTAACTCGGAGAATCACAACTCTATAATCACGCTCTGATCAGCACCACGGACAGCAACCGTTCTCATTTTGGCCCCCATTTTGTGTCAAGTTCCTTTGCTGATTTTACTTAATTCAGTTTCATGGAACATGGACATGCAGTTTACATATCAGAGTACAGAAAAAGCTCCATCCCAAGGAATTTCACTAACCCGTCTTTTATGACTCGTCCCCCTCCTGTCACATCAGATCTCTGCCACTGGCGAGGCGGGATAAGTAAACAGAGAGCCAGGGGCCGGATTAGGCCAGCCAGACATCGCATTACATTACAGATGGCAGGTTTAGGGCTCAGGATTTGCACAGAGCCCACTTTTGATGGCAGATTTCTCTGAGGGAGATGGTTTAGGTCTGATGGATGTGTTATTGTGATAGCCAACCCTGCAGATGAAATAGGTTTGTGATTATCTTTATCTGAAGCACTCTTTTCATTTTTTTCTGCTCTCGCTCCTGACCTCTCTCTCTCCAGTCAAAGGACTCGCATCTGCTCAGAATCCCAATGACCGGCAATCACAAACACACCAGAGGAAATAGAAATCATGTCATTAAGAGGAGCCAGAAAATACACTCTCAATGTGTGTGTGTGTGTGTGTGTGTGTGTGTGTGTGTGTGTGTGTGTGTGTGTGTGTGTGTGTGTGTGAGAGAGTGAGAGGGGATTGGCTGTACATTCCCATTCCCTGCCAGCTAGTCCGAAGCCTGGTGAAGGGTACAAATCAGTGTTAAGAGCAGCGGGTGCCTCTGGCTGATTGGTATATAATTGAGTGGTTTTTTTTTTTGTTTTGTTTTTTTTACCCTGAATGCTTCTCTAAGGCCTGAGCTCTGATCACTTTAATTTCTGCTCCAACTCGGGAGCTTATGACCTAATCAGAAACTCTCTCACTGTCTTGCCAGGGCCTGCGGGGCCACACACTGTTTAATAAAGCAGGCTTGTGATTAAACTCAGGCGCTAAGGAATGCAATTACACTGCAAAATGCAGATCCAGCCTTTAATTTTGTACTCTAATACTCAACTCTGACTTTCTGGTTCGTACATTACATGGATGTTGTAAAAACTGGAATGCTTAAGGTTTTTAAATGTTAGGTTTATTGCTAGAACATAGTGGGCCTGTTTTGCTCTCCTGATTGTTTAACAAATGTGTCACAATATCAGCATCCCACAAGCTTGACCTGCAGCCAGACAGAAGCCATTTGCTGATGGGTCAAAGGGGCCAGCCTGCCATTTATAGTCCTAATTGTCTTTTTGTTAGATGACATCCTGTAGCCAAATGCACTAACCACTGTGACATAAATCTGTCCTGGCAGAAACTTCGGCTCCTGTGGGCAGAGTCAGCGTCTGACTCTCTGATGCCAGCGGTGATGGCACAACTTCACTGATTCCACAGGAGTATCCATCATAATACCCTTCTTTGTCTCTGCCCCAGCCGGGCTGCCTCCATTTTCTGGAACAGCTCTCCTTCTTGTCCTTCCATGGCCAACATATTTTCTGTTCTGTAGTTTCCATAGCAATGGCAGCCCGTGCCCATGACGACCGAGCATTCCAAACCAGAGCCGGAGCTCTGAGAGACGTTGCAGCCTCTTCACCACCTCCATTTTTTCCAACAATCTTCCTGTCTTTCACCCCATCTTCTCTATCCCTCTCTACAATCCCACATTCTCACAATCAACCCATCTACATTTCAAAAACTACACAAAAGGACCAGAAACTAGCCCAAAAAATTTCTGTAACTGGAAAAATGTTTTGGGGTTTTTCCCTCACCCAATCTATACCATATTTTCTTCCATATTTAGACCACTTACCTGGCATTCTGACAGTATTTTAAGAGAAATGCATTTGAATCAAAACAAGATATTGGTGGACTATTTTTAAACGAGCCCACAAAGGCTGATGTCCACACACTTGCTTTTTTTTTTTTTACCCACATTCTTGTTCCAAATCTAGCCCAATTTGATGTAAACATCTCAAATCCTTTAAAAAACAAACTAAATAAACTCAAAATGTGACAGCTTCAAAAAAGCCTCCAAAATGTCATCCACTCTGTCATGTTGGCTCGGCCCATGAGCGGAAGAGTAAAGTAGTGACTAATCTCTGTTTTGTCTTTGTTTAGGGAGAGAGGGTAGGAACTGCAGAGACAGATGTGAGGAACTGGATGAAAAAAGAATGAACCCAGACTGAGACGTGGGTGGATGGAGGAGCTGAACGACAATTCTCCAGATGATGTTTTTGGGACAGAAGTGTAGAGACTGAGGTAAGAGTGACAATGAGAGTGATCCATGTGCAGAGGCTGTGGAACAGGAAGCAGCAGCCCACGCGTAGCTGGAAATACTTGTGCACAGTCCTCCATGGTATTAGAAAGCACTTATTAGCATAATCAGATGATAGCATTTACAATTCTATGACATTTTTTACTTTTCCAGCTAATGGGAATTAAATTCGTCAAAAGAAAAGCTAAATCACTGAATGGGAAAGGATGTGGGATGTGAAGTGTTTGCTTCTGTAGCAGTGACTTTCGGTATGTACCATCTAGGTGAAATTTGACAAGCCTTGGTCTTGTGAAAGAATAGAAAACAAGAAAGCAGGACTTTGGTTAATTATTTTTTTTTGTTGGGGTGGTGGGAGGGGTGTTGGAGGAATACTTACTGATTAATTACCATGTACAATACTTTTTTAGTCCTATTCCTGGCATGGTGCCTTAGTGGTTAGCACGTTTGCCTCGCACCTCTGAGGTTGGGGTTCGAATTCCACCTCCTCCCTGTCCATAATGTGTGAATGGGTGTGTGAGTGTGTGTGCGATTTTGCCCTGCGATGGGTTTGCACCCTGTCCAGGGTGTCACCCGCCTTGTGCCCCAAGTTCCCTGGGATAGGCTCCAGGCTTCCTGCGACCCTGTGTAGGATAAGCGGTACAGAAAATGGATGGATGGATGGATGGATGGATAGTCCTACAGTATTACCATAATATTAACGATGACATATGAGTAAATGTACCAATAATACAATATACATAGGTACTGCTTTTCATTAGTGACATCCGGAAAATGTACCACACTGAAAAGCAAAACCTTCATCACATTGCTCTTATGTCACATGTCCTATACAGATGTTTTTAAGGATTAAATGCTGACTTTGTGTCAAGTCCTATTAAGAATGTATTACTAGGACCTGTTGTGGCTGTGGTACATTTTCTTCATGTCACTAATGAAAAGCAATACCACTGGGGTTTTTTTTCACCAGTGTTATTATGAGCTTTTTGCTCTGGCATGGTAATTACTGCATGCTTACCTATTATATACTAGGTCTTAATACAGTTGTATCTATAATCTGGTACAGGAACTGCACCACTGGACCCTGCAGTGGATAGTAAAAACAGCGGAGAACATCATGGGGTCTCTCTGCCTTCATCTCTGCCTTCAGTAATAAACTGTCTCTCACCAACTTCGCTCAGAGGTAATGGAGCACAAACCCTCATGCCATGCACTAGCTATTTTAATCACCCATGTTCATGTCTTTTCCATCAACATACTGTGCCCCATTCATATATACACAGACCAGCTACACCAGTATAACACTCAGAGACTTTTACACTGCTGGGGGTAGTGATAAAGCTTTGCTCATCACACACCATTCCAGTCACTGTGCTGCTGATTACTATACATTATTATTTAATGTCTTGTACTTTGTTGTCCATTTTGCACTGCTACTTTCTCTAATTTAGCACTACATTCTGCCAAGTGTTTCACTGTTGTGTAATGTCGCACCAAGGGCTTGGAGAATGCTATTTAATTCTACTGTATACTAGTATATGGCTAGAACGACAATAAAGCCCTCTAATCTCTAATCTAAACTACTACATATTTACCATAATGTAAAAAAAGAAGTGTTACTGAGACCTTTTCATGAACAGTCTTCAATATAAAACTCTTTAATATGTAGACTTGTTAAAAATATACTCTTTAATACTTTTAATACTTCTCAAATCTGACTATTTAAAAAAAAATATATTATTCTTTTTTGTATAACAGCACAGCTAGGACAGTAGTTTTTATTTCATTTTTTTACTTTATTATTATTATTATTATTATTATTATTATTATTATTTATTTATTTTTTTATTATTATTTATTTATTTTTTTATAGAAGACATTTATGTGTCACTTATCGAAGAAGTAAGAATCCACGAGGCTTAATTTCTTTCTAGGCCTGCCGCACAGGAAGAGGAATAATTATTTTACAAATCCGAACCCACTTTCTTCCCATTTACAGTACTCCAGTCCCTTAACTCAAACCTTCACAGAGGCGACCCTGGAACATGCTAGCAGCCCCACACAACCCTGAGTCCTCTCCAAACCAGCAAGCCGTTCCATACTCCTGAGCGACGATTGCAGATCATAACCTCACTGAAATACCGAGAGACCTTCAGTGCCTGACCACAGTAAGCAACTGCGATGAAATATGGCTCGCCACAGGGCACGCTTCATGATCCATGAGAAACAGCAGAGAGGAAATGCATTCAGATCTTGCAACCCAAGCGCTCTTTACAGGAGAATGTGCATATTTCATAAAAATGGAGAAACAGCTGCGACAAAGAGCAAATTTCACACTTCAGTGACCGCTGTATTTGTGCATACTTAGTAGGGAAAATGGACGGGTGTGAGACGTTGTACGAATAGCATTTGTTTCAAAAGCGCAAACGTGAATTGTTTACTTCCCTATTTTTGATATATTTGACATTTGATATTTTATAGTTTTACTTCATTCCCATAATGCAACCTATAGAGACCTTATAGAAATCCACAGTTGTTGAGCATATATATATATATATATATATATATATATATATATATATATATATATATATATATATATATATATATATATATATATATATATATATATATATATAATTTTTTTTTTTTCCTTAAGATTCAGGCTCTTTATTATCATATGCACCAGCTTCCTTGTACACTTAAATTCTAAGTTTGCTCATTTTCACGGATGCTGCAGAAGAAAATAAGGATAAGTAATATCAAAACTTAATTAAATAAAGAGCAATGTGTAAAAATTGTGAAATATATTGTGGAGCATTAGAACAAGATAAAAAAAAATCATACAACTTGTGTTATATATAAATAATATATAAATATAAATAATAAATCAAAAAATGGAAATATACAAACTCAGACATGGTAAAAAGATGCAAATTAGTTGTTGATGTGACTTGGTAAAGTAATGTATGTCGTGTATGTAAGTGCACGCTGCAGCATTTTTCTACAAACGTTAAAACGTTAGTGGATGCATACAGATTGACATTAAGCCACAATTACAATCGAATCATCCAGATATAACAAGAGTCAATGCCACTGCAAATGCCACTTGACCATGAGATCCTTCCTTGCAGCTGCAGAGGTGTTTTCAGGCACCTGACTGTCTACAGCAGGAGCTAATGTAAAGACAACATTCTGGCTTTTGTGTCTTTAGCCTCATTCATTTATCTTCAGTAATCGCTTCATCCTGGTCGGGGATGCAGTGGATCAGGAGTTTATCCTGTGAACACTATGAGTGAGGCAGGAAACACCAGTCACTCACAGGGCATCATGTACACACACATTTACACAATCACACACAGCTAGGACTGGAAAATAATAACAATTATAGAAACTGATAATGGAAGGAAGGAATACAGTAGGCCTGAATCAACTGTCAGTTTGCTGTTATCAAATTGATGGACATGTTACGGATTCATTATTAAATAACAATGATCAAAATTCAATAAGTGATATTCATTCATTTATTTATTAATTCATTTATTTATATGCTTATGTATTTACTTACT
This sequence comes from Cranoglanis bouderius, assembly GCA_023630585.1. NCBI lineage: Eukaryota > Metazoa > Chordata > Actinopteri > Siluriformes > Cranoglanididae > Cranoglanis > Cranoglanis bouderius. Next base: position 15,977,415 of record CM042550.1, read on the forward strand.
TACAGACTTCTTACATTCATTTGTTTGTTCGTTTGTTTGTTTATTCTTTATTTCTTTTGTTTGTTCATTCGTTCATTCTTTCTATCTTTCTATACTTACCACTTATTATACTTATTATATTTATATATATTTATTTGCTTGTTGGCTTGAATCTTTTTCACAACATTATGCACTGTAGATGGTGAAAGACCTAAATTATTTGCAATCTTGCGTTGAGCAATGGTCTTTTTGAACTGACTGACAATTCTCTCATGAAGTTTGGCACAAAGTGGTGAGTCATGACCCATCCTTGCTGTCAAAGACTGAGCTTTTCATGGATGCTCCTTTTATGCCCAATCCTGATCCCCTCCCCTGTTACCAATTAACCCGAATCCTCCAAAATGGCGTTGCTTTTCGGTCTTATTTTGCCTCTGTCCTAACTTTTTGTGTGTTGAAGGCATCAAATTCTAAATTTGTTTATATTTACAAAATACAATTAAGTTGGTCAGTGAAAACATTGAATATATTTTCTTTGTACTTTTGTCAGTTAATTAAAGTTTCAAGAGACTTGACATCACAGATTTTTGTTTATATTGCATTTCAGAAAAAAAAAAGAAATCCCAAATTTTATGGAAATGGGATTAGTACATTTTTTCTGCCTACCAATTCAAGGGAAATAAACAATAAAAAAAAAAAAAAAATTAAAATAAATTAAAATAAATTAAATTCAGAAATAAGGTTAATTATTTCAAATGTCAAAAAACTAATTTTGCCATTATATACAGTATATTAAGATTATATAGGTAATTTTAGCAGTTATGATATACTACTACTACTACTACTACTAATACTAATACTACTTAATAATACTAATCATATACATACTAATAATAATAATATATACTAATAATATACTAATACTAATACTAATAATAATAATAATAATAATAATAATAATAATAATAATAATAATAATAATAATACAAGTTTGCTACATTTCTTGAAGTGCTATAGGAAACAATAAGTTCTTCCTTAGAACCTTCAATGGCTTCAGAATAGTCATTTGACTCATTGTCTCCACCTCACCCACGATTCTACGATTTTCTCTTTCTGTCTCTCTCTCATTCCCACCTACATGAGTCAGTTATCCACTCAGGACTCGTTATCTCTGGCTGCTTACCTTTTACTAATTCTGCTTCCCTTTTTCTAATGGCCTCTAATCGCTGTATTTAACGTTAAGTGAAACATCAATGGGTGAAACATGCATCAGAGTCATCATGTCTCTCTCAGTGTCTCTCTCCTTGTCTCTCTAAGTAAAGGTTTTCAGGAGGAAATGTAAAGCAGAGCTAATGACACCCCGATCTAAAAGCCAAAGTGTGAGCCGGAGACACCCACTGTGTGAGAAAGCAGCAGGTGTTCGTCGCTTCGTGTCTGTGCCTTATAACTTAAAGATCAGCTCATACTGAGGATATTTATAATCTTCATTGCTTTAAGTGTTTCTATGGGAACTGAGCATGTGGTGAGCTCAATACATAACCACCTATGACCAAACATGTCATGGCTGCCATTACCTCTGGGATATGTTTAGTGCCAAAAGAAAACTCTCAGAAATTGAGGGAAATTTTTTACTATTATTTGGAAAATGTTACTAAAATAAACACAACCAGCGCTGACATATTCTTAATTCTTATATGTAGGTGTTAATGTTTGGATGGTACAAACTGAGGCCATACAAAGCATCGCTGCACAACAGGATGCAGTTCTCCAAGTCCTGGAATCAGGAATTTTTCTCCAAAACACTGAATGAACACTGACACTGGAGTGACACAGATTCTGAGCAGTGGGTGGTTATGGTTATTGCATGGCTCTTTGACATGTAGCTGTAAATAATGAGGGACGCAGTGTGTAAATAATGACTCAGCCATAGCGAATGTACTGGAAAGTGTTACAGTATGCATGTGAAATGTCCAGTACTTGTAGAGGACCACAGCCAAATTAGAGAGGATGCTCTCATAGACCAGTGTTCTAAATGTGAGAGAGTGAGTTCAGCTTTGCTGTGGCCGAGTCATTATTTGGACACTGCATCCCTCATTATTTACTGCTATGAGTCAAAAAAAACAAACAAAAAAAAAAAAAACAGGCACAAACTGCAGTTAACCAATTTGTTCACTACATCAAATAAATGTGTTTTGTTTCTTTTATTCAGTTAGGAGTCCAGGGGAACTGTAAGATGTGTGTGTTCTCTGAATGCATGCATGCACCTAGGACATCTTTATGTTCTTATACAAGTGAGTCACTTCTCTGTGTCAGTTTGAAAAAAAAAAAATGTTTTCACGTACAATACTTGTCCAAATGTCTGAGAGCACCAGAGAAAATGATTATATATTGCATTTGTTCCTAATCAAGCACAATATATTTCATTACAGATTTTATTATCAGGAACAATTTGAGTGAAAAGTAGAATCTTAGAAATATTTACATGAATTTCAGAGTTGCTTAGTGTTTGGTACGTCCCACGTTTGCTTGAACTATTTTCACCAGATGCCAAAAAATGGACTTTGCTGGAATCTGTTTCCCGTGTTCAGCACTGAATTTATTTGTGATGTCACACTCCATAGTAGTGGTTAATGGCTCATATGAAAGTAGACACTCAGGGCTTTAAGAATTTGCAGTTTTTCATAATTATTTCTTTTTTTTTTTTTACCTAGCCTATAAAGTTTAAATTTGAAAATGTTATTGTGGCAGTTGTATACAGTGTTTTACTATCAGAAAAGCTTTAGTTGTGCTGAACGTTTATCTCTGTGCCAATGTTATTTTCGAGAGGTGTGAATTGTTTGCCCAGCAACAGGCTCACACCCCTCCCCTTTCCCATCGTCCTGCTCACCAGCAGCTAAACACAGAGAGTACTCTACACACAGAAACCCAACAGTGTCCTGACTAATCTTATAACAGACTTGCGGCGATAATAATAATTCATTTGTTTATACTGATTGAAAATGTCAGATAAGTCGATTTCCATTCTGCCTGTGGAATGGAATGCCAGTGTGCTGCTAGAAAGGGTTAATGACAATGTGCACTTGAGCTGGTGTGGACTCCACAAGTTTGTGTAAAATCTGATGATCCATGTTAGATCAAATTCATCAAAACACATGCTTTAATGGAAGAGATAAGACTCAAGGACATCTGATGTTTTGTATAATGGAGTTACTGTGGTCAGTATTACAGATGTACAATTCATGGTATTGAACATTTCCTTTCTTTGTTAAAATAAAACAAAAAGGACCCCCCACCTTGTCTTTGTCTAAATCTAATGATATGACAGGTGTTTTTTTCTTTTTCTTTTTTTTTAATTTTAAGATTTTAGCAGTAAAATAGTTTTAAAAGCATTCAGTTGAATTGACTGATATCTGCAGATACTTTGAATGAGCTTGGATTCTGTGCTTCCTCGAGAAGGTTATTTGGATAAAAACGTCTGAGCAATGGATTAAATGTAAATACTCGCACATAAACCAGCAAAAAAAAAAAAAAAAAAAAAAAAACAGCTTCAGAGCAACGACGTTAATAGTGCGCTGTCACCCCAAAGAGAATTACTGTTATAGTCCGCCTTGCCTGCATGTGCAGTCCGGGTAATAAACAGCGTTTGCAGAAAAAAAACAGCCACACTGCAGAAAAAGTGTTTTGAAAACGTTTATTTCTACTTATCCATCTTGCAGATATTGTGGCTCTCCAAATGCATCATTATCTACCTTTTTTTTCTACAATGCATCATGGCTTAAGTGTCTGAAGTGCTGAAAGTGCTGTCTCGAGTGTGGTTTTCATGGTAATGATTTAAAGCTGGAAAAATGCACTCAGTGATGATCACTCCACTGCGGCGGGGTTTTAATCTGAGCCGCAGTCACGCCACACGCCGGCTCGGTCAGGCACGAGGGCCTCAGTGAGACGGCACTCTGTTTACTCAGCAAGGAACGTAATGGCTGCTTTCATTTTTCAGCAGGACGCATCAATGGGACGCCAGCACAAAGGCGTGCGACATGGACGTGGCAGCATCAAACAGCGAGTGAAAAGAAAATAAAAGAGAAATATCTCACTGTCATTGATTAGACTGAGTGTGTTGTGTTTTCAAGATGATGAGGGAGGAAACAGGAACGGCGCAAATAAAAATATCATGTCAAGACAACGATGCTGTAATAGAAAGCCAAAATTGGGGGGGGGGGGGGGAGCAAAGCAAATGAGAAAATCAGCATTGGTGATGTTTTGCCATCCAGAACATTTGTAACATTCAGCTTTGCAAATTGGACGGGGGAATTTGCTTCCCACTGAAATCCTGCACTGACATGTCACGCTGCATAAGCAGACCTTTCCTGAAAAATGACAGGAAACAGCAGGGGGAAAAAATCTGAATTCTCTAAAGTAGCCACCCAGGCACACACCATCTCTTTTTCTTTTAGTTTCCTTCTTATAAAAAGACAACTACAAAGAAAATGACACTATACCACATATACAGTAGTAGCAGGGTGTAAGATCCAAGCTGGGACAGCATACACAGCGAAGCATAACCAAGTGATTGGGATAGTGTATAGAAACATCTGTGCTGAGTATGGGTTAGAAGTCCCCAAGTGCCAATGGGACACACCACAGAAAGTGGTTGAGAACAGTAGAGCTAAGATCCTGTGGGATCAAACAAGCTGCTGGCTAACCAACCAGACATAGTGGTGTTTGACAAGGAACAGATGACAGCAGATGTGATACAGTACATGTGGCGATCCCAGCTGTCAGTAACATCAGGAAGAAGGAGCATGATAAGATTGAGAAGTACCGGGGCTGAAGGAACAACTGGAACAGATGTGGAACGTGAAGTCCAAAGTGGTTCCAGTGGTAATAGGAGCATTATTGGCTTTGACCCCCAAACTGGGAGAGTGGCTCCAGCCGATTCCTGATACAACATCTGAGGTGTCTGTCCAGAAGTGTGCAGTCCTAGGAACAGCTAAGATACGACCCAAGCTTGAGGACCCCCCTTAAAAAAAATAGAAAAAGATATATATATGTGTGTGTGTGTGTGTGTGTGTGTGTGTGTGTGTGTGTGTGTGGTAACAGTAAAACATATTAGATTTAACAGTAGTTTACAAAAGAAAACAGTGGTTTAATAAAAAAATAATAATAATAATAAAACAATAGAAATCAGTACATCTAGACTATAATTCATGATGGAATTTGTTTACAGAATAACAATGGCCTCTAACTTAAGCTTGGAAGCCATTTTAAGCAGAAAATAGTAGAATAGAAATAGTGCTCACGGATGTATTATATAGGGATCCAATGGAGAACTCATTAACTTTGTTGTCTATTAGTAAAAACAAACACAATCAGCCACAATGTCTCATTAATTAAAGGTGTATAAAAATAACGCCTAAGAAAAAAAAAAGCGCAAGTGCAAGTTGATTTACTAATAAGGCCTAAAGAGGATTGTGTCTTTTAAATGAGCGAAAGAGCATGTCCTGTGCATGTGAGCCTTAATGAATATGTGATATGGAAGTGGAAATCGAAGGGTGGGAAATATAACTACAAATAGATTCATTAGCACATACTGAGATCAGTTTGGGTACATTTGAACCATTCTGGAATTAACTTAAAATGTGCATATATATATTTTGCATGTATTTTTCTCAACTCAGTCTCATGGAAAAAAAAAAAAAAAACATAAAAAAGTGATAGTTTGATGTATTGATATTTATCGTATTGAAGGTGACTGCGAGATGTAGCTTTAGAGCCGACTGACACATGAGTGATAACGTTATGACATGCAATAAGCTAGTAAACTAGCCGGCAAAGTTAGGCTCAATATAGCTAGCAAATTTATTGTATTTAATAAAAAGATAAAACAAGGATATAACATTGATTCATTTTCAAGACTGCCAAATATTAATACAGTACTTTCATTTAATGAATTATTTTTGAATCCACCTTTGAAATCTGAAAATGTGTGACCAAAATGATACCTACACCTTAAGTTAATGATCTAGCTGGAACATTTTTGTAAAACCGATTCGTTTTCAGTGTAAAATATTATATCTTTCAGAACACTTTGCAAAACCAAAGCTATCAACGTGAAGCTAATGGGGAATATACTGCACAGTGCCCCTAGTGGCCAGTAGCACAAAATGGCCATCGGACATATGAATACGCATAATAAGTCACTTGCAGAAATGCACAGATTTTTACAGACATGATAGTAGGTGGTGTTAGATTTACTGCAGTGTAAAAATCACTTTGTAATAGAGATTATATATTAATACATCCAAAAGACAGGTATTCACTTTTGCAGGATCCTGTGGCAGCCATTTTACGACATATATTAGATCTCTTTGGATTATCATTATTTATTTATTTTATCTGGGATTTGGCCACAGAACTTGCTGGAATAAATTCTTTGGCAAAAACTGTCTGGACATTCTTCACTAACTTCCTTCCTCTCCCTTACACATCTGCACTACTGCTGTAATCCTCTGTGCTGTTGATCTCAGAACAGCTGGAGGCTTTTCGTGGGGTTTGGGGTTCAGTGGGTCAGTGTGTGCTGAGGGACAGGGACACCGTTTGTCTTAATTACCCAGCTGAAGCAGCACAGCTGTGTGGTCGCTTCATGAAATTGTGTCTGAGCGGCAGATTATGGAACAGGCGAATTCCTCTGGGTTTGCTGCGTGACTGTCTGCCTCCGTACTGATCTCTTCATCAGCGAATTTTGTTGTCAGCTCCCTGGAAGGCGCTCCAGCTACCCACAATCCCCCCCATCCCACCCACCCACCCTTCTTAAAATGATCTCACACCATTTGCAAAATAAATTCTGGAGCGTCTGGGGAAATCCGCCACGCAGACCCGATCCAAATTGCAAAAAAAAAAAAAAAAAATCAGGTGTGTATTCCACCTGATGGTTTTGTTTTCTTATAATATTATCCACTTAGCCAGTTAAAATAATAAAAAAAAAAAGATTCATCCAGCTCCTGCAGGGGCTACACCGATATCTGCTTCAGAAATTACATACTTTACATTTTAGTCAAAATCTCAGGATAATTTGGACCATGCTAGAAGAAAACTCACAGACTTTGGACTTTTTGAGTTGTAGGATGTTCATATTTACATTTACATAAAGCTACGTGACAAGACTATGAAAAGACACATCACGCTTGGATATAAATTCCCAAACACCATAAGGCTTTGTGCAACATCTGTCACATCATCAAACATTTTTAATCTGCTCCTTAGGGAGTTCCAGCTCTAATCACCTGAACTAGGTAATGAAAGAATCCAAAACTCCTTATTTTTACCAGTTTTTCCTCAGTTATTGCCTCTGTTCTGTTATACTTATTTGTGTGTTTGTATGGGATAAGAGCAACAGGCTGTAACAGTATTCAGACTCAGCGGCTTTATTGTTAAGGGCAAACCCAAAATCTTCATCATAATCCATAGTATTTGTCAAAACAAGACGACTAGTAGGCAGCATCGAACGAGGATAATCCATAAGCGTAAACCAAAGGGCAGAAATGTGTTGAAAGAACGAGAAATAAGGCTTAATAACAAGACTTCACAATGAGACACAAGAGGGAATAAACATACAAACTCTAAGTCTAAACTTAGAACAACTGCATACATGGTGGAAAATTCTAATGACAGGATCGGGACTGAGACAGGACCAGGACGCAAAACAAAACATGTCACAATAAGAGCATGAGCTGTGAAAAGCACTGTGTGCTAAAAAGATTTATGACACAGGCAATGGAAGAGGGAGACAGTCCATAAATAGTACCTTAAATTATCACATATGATAAGTTTTTAGTCACTTTCACACATTTTTACATGACGTGCATACGTTTCTATTTTCACATTATTAAGTTATTTTCACACACAATTTATTTTCCCAGATGATTTGTTTTCACACAGATTTTTTTTTTTAATGTAATTTATCACATACTGGTCACATGAGTTGACATGCAGTTTCAGAACATAACATGCTGATGTCAGTTTATATTGAAAACTGACTAAAATCTGTCAGGTCTGGTCATCTTTGTTCATGAAATTATATATGTCTTTACAGTGCTGTGCAAAAGTTTTAGGCACATGCAAGGAAATGCTGTAGAGCAAAGATGCCTTCAGAATAATGAAATTAAATGTTTCTACATTAAAACAAAATACAGTAAAGAGCAGTAAACAGTAGTAAATTAAACAAAGCCAACATTTGGTGTGACAAAAAAATAAAAATAAAAATAAAAACAGTAGTCTTCGGTACAATGTGTGCAGTTTTATAAAGAAATGAGCTGGTAAGTTTTATTGAGCATCTTGCAGAACCAGCCACAGTTCTTCTGGAGACTTTGACTTTCACACTCGCTTCTTATTTTTGCATCAAAACCCAGCAGCCTTCATTGTGTTTTTTTGTCTGAAAAGTGTCTCTTACCTAATATTCTGCTTTCTTTAATGACATACAAACATTTTTATTTTGTGCTAGAAAACTAATGTTTGGGAACCTAAAATATTTTTTGTACTGACTTGATAATGTTGAAGTCATAAAATAAAAAATCTATAACAAAGTTTGTACAAAAAAAAAAAATAGGGTGCCTAAAACTTTTGCACAGTACTGTATACTTTATTAGCTATGTTACTGAAACATAGAAAGAAAGAAACATAGTTAATAAAAAGAAAGTGTTTCCTGACTGACAGGAGAAACTGTAGCCTTTCTGCAACTCCCACACAAGCGTCAAGGCCATAATGCCCGGCTTAATCAGTTAAAGATTTTCTCATTTTCTCCTTTTATCATAAAAAATACCAATCAAAAGCTTTTATTTCATATGGATGAATGTTTTTAACCTATCCATTGATTTCCAAACCATGAATATCTGTATGTGATTTCCAAAGGCAAAGTATGAATAAAGTATAAATAAATACATACTGTTATGTAATCAGAACAAAGCAGGATGCAAGTGCGGAGATAAATTTTGTCAGTTTAATACGAATAGCACAATCCAGAGAGTGGTCAAGGCAGGCAAAGTTCAAAACACAGGCAAACAGTAATATCACAGGGAATCCAGAGCGTAAATACAAAAACAGGTACAATTCGGTACACATTCAAAATAGATATAATCCATAAGGGCAGAGCAATAATCCACAGTAAGAAAAAGTCCAAGCAGAGTTCAAAACGCCAGAGTATCAGTCCAATATATAGAATGCTCAGTATGTGCAAACTATAGAGTGAACAAACAATACCTTGCGTTGTTGCTGTGAAACTAAAATCCTTAAATATGGTGTGCTGGAGCGTGAACAAAAATTGAAGGCAGGTGTGTGTAATTAGAATGAGGGAGACTGTGAGCATGGGAACGTGTGGGTGTTCTGGGAGGTGTAGTCCATTGCAGCCATGTTAGAGGACAGCTGTGCCTGCTGGGAAGTTGAGGGCACAGCGGCCATGTTTGCTGACCGCTGGGGAAGCTGGGAATTGGAGTCGTGCTTCTGGCGCGACCTAACAGAGCCCCCACCACCACAGGGCTCACTCCGGGAGCCTTATCCAGACGAGGACGGCCCCTGGGTCGAGGTGCGGGATATTCAGGATGATTTCGGTGGAAATCTTGAATGAGATTGGGATCCAGAATGTCCTGCGCTGGGACCCAGCTTTGTTCCTCCGGGCCGTACCCCTCCCAGGCTACGAGGTATTGAAGCCGCCCTTGATGGCGATGAGACTTTATGATTTCTCTTATCCGGTATGCTGATTGTCCATTGATTTCTAGTAGAGGCGGTGGTGTGTTGCTGGGCTGTTCAGAGGCGAGAGTACCTGAATGCATGGGTTTTAGGAGGGATACATGAAATGATGGGGCTATGCGCCAGTGAGGAGGTAAAGCCAACTTATAGGTTACATTGTTTATTTGTTTCAGAATCTTGAAGGGACCAGTATACTTGGGACAGAGCTTTTTGCATGGGTCATTAGGTCTCAGGTCTCTGGTTGAGAGCCACACTCGGTCTCCTGGTTGATACTGAGGAGTGGCTTGTTGGTGTCGATCTGCTTGTGTTTTTGCCTGATGAGTTGCGTGTTCTAGTCACCGGTGAGTAGCCGCCCAGACTTGTTCGCTGCGTACAAACCACTCGTTTACGGCCGGGGCATCGGTGGCTGTGGCGTTCCATGGGAACAACGGTGGCTGGTATCCCAGAGCACACTGGAAGGGAGTAAGTTTTGTGGCGGAGTGACAAAGGGAGTTTTGGGCATATTCTGCCCAAGGCAGAAAACGGGACCAGTCAGATGGGTTTTTTGAGCAGAATGAACGGAGCATACGGGTCACTTCCTGGTTGGCTCGTTCCACTTGGCCATTGGACTCGGGGTGATAACCTGAGGTGAGACTAACGTTAACCCCGAGTTTCTCCATAAAACCTGCCCACACTTGTGAAGTGAAATGGGGACCCCGGTTGCTGACTATATCTTCTGGTAACCCGAAATACCGAAAGACATGTGAAAAAAGGAGCTCTGCTGTGTAAAAGGCTGATGGGAGGTGAGGGAGAGGGATAAGGCATAGGAATTTGGAAAAACGGTCTATAATGACCAAGATAGTTGTATTGCCCAGTGAATTGGGGAGATTGGTGATAAAGTCAACAGCAAGGTGTGACCAGGGACGTTCTGGAATAGGTAGTGGCATGAGTTTACCTGATGGGAGTGCTCTGGGAACCTTGGATTGGGCACAAGTACTGCATGACCTGATAGCTTGTTGGATATCCTGCAGCATGCGGGGCCACCAATATTTGGGCCTTAGCACGTGGTATGTGTGTTGAACCCTGGGATGACCTGTGCCAGGAGTGGTGTGTGCCCACTTTATTAAACAGTCCCGGAAGACCTGCGGGACGAAGGTTAGGGCTGGAGGGCAGGCAGAAGGAATTTAACTCGAGGGACCCGAGCTAGTAGGTGGTCTAATTCCCACTGGACGACCCCGACCAGGCAGGATGGAGGTAATATAGGGTCATGACTGGTAGATTTGGGTTCTTTGGAGAACATACGGTATAATGCGTTGGCCTTCGGATTTTTTGAACCTGGGCGATACGAAAGGGTGAATCTGAACCAAGCAAAAAACAGGGACCAGCAGGCTTGGCATGGGTTCAGACGTTTACCAGTGCGTAAGTATTCTAGATTTCTGTGATCGGTGAAGACAAAAAAAGGGTGGTCTGCCCCCTCCAGCCAATGTCGCCATTCTTCCAGTGCCAGTTTGAGCGCTAGGAGTTCTCTATCGACCACATCATAATTGCATTCAGCTGGGGTTAGTTTCTTGGAGAAGAAGGCCACGGGGTGTAGTTTAGGTTTCTCTCCAAAACGCTGGGACAGTACGGCCCCCACCCCAGTCTCAGAAGCGTCCACCTCTACCACAAAAGGACGAGAGGGATCGGGATGTTTAAGAATGGGTGCTGTGGTGAAGGTGGTTTTAAGCCGTGACATGGTGGTTTCGGCCTTTTCGTTCCACTGCAGACGGCGTGGCCCACCGCGGAGAAGGGTTGTGAGGGGAGAGACGATGGAGCTGAAGCCTCGAATGAAGCGCCTGTAGAAATTAGCAAAGCCAAGAAATCGTTTTAATTCCTTTATGGTAGTAGGTGTGGGCCATTGGTTGACAGCATCAACCTTACTCTGATCCATCGCGACTCCCTCAGGGCCAATCACATATCCCAGGAAGGTTGTGGTTTGTTGGTGGAATTCACCCTTCTCTCTTTTGACATATAATTGGTGACTGAGCAATTTCTGAAGAACTTGACGGACATGAGAGACATGAGTTTGATAATCAGGGGAATAGATCAAAATATTGTCAATGTGAGCCACCACGAATTTTCCCAGCATATCTCGTAGCACATCATTAATGAGATTTTGGAACACCGAAGGAGCATTAGTGAGCCCATACGGCATAATGAGGTATTCATAGTGACCATTAGCAGTGCTAAAAGCGGTTTTCCACTCGTGTCCCTCCCGTATGCGCACCAGGTTATACGCACTGCGTAAGTCCAGTTTTGTGAAAAACTTTGCGTCCCTGAGCTGTTCCAGAGCAGAGGGGATGAGTGGAAGTGGGTAGGGGTACTTTGCGGAGGCCTGATTCAGGCCTTGGTAGTCAATGCATGGGCGGAGGCCTCCTCCTTTCTTGGCCACAAAAAAGAAGCTGGCGGCTGCTGGGGACGTGGAATGGCGGATGTAACCCTGTTGGAGAGCTTCCTGGATATACTCTGTCATTGCCCGGCTTTCAGTCTGTGACAGAGGGTAGACATGACCTCGAGGTGGCGTCATACCAGGGAGCAGATCGATTGTACAATCGTAGGGGTGATGCGGAGGAAGACTACCAGCTTTACTAAATACCTCCCTGAGGTCCCAGTATTCAGGGGGTATGTGGACCTTGGAAGTAGTTTCAGGACTTTCTATGGTGGTGGCTGAGATAATTAGTGTGGGAGCCCTGAGACAGTTTTTTTGGCAATATATGGACCAACCTGTAATCTGTTTGTTCGCCCAGGAGATTTGAGGGTCATGAAATTCCAGCCAGGGCAGCCCCAGAATGATGGGATGTCGGGCACAGGGGATTACTCAGAATTGGATGTCCTCCTGATGGAGCGCGCTGACCTGGAGTCGGAGAGTTTGTTTACGGTGTGTAATGAAACCTTTTCCAATGGGGGTGTTGTCGATGGCTTGAACCTGAAGAGGTGATGACAGGGAACTGGTAGGTAGATCAAGCTGACGTACAGTTTCCTCATCTATGAAGTTGCCCGCCGCCCCTGAGTCGAGCAGTGCTGTAAGATAAGAACAAGTGCCTGAACGTTCAAGTATAACCGGTATCGTTAAGGCATGGAGGATAAAGTTTTGGGTGTGACTCACCGGCGATGAACTGGAGCAGTGGTCGGCCCTCGCAGCAGGGTTGTGTGAGGGGCGGACCGGGCAATCCTGGATGTGGTGGTCAGCTTGGCCACAGTAGAGACAGAGGTGCTCCTGTCATCGTCGGTCTCTGAGCCTGATGTGGCAGAGCTGCATGGGTTCCGCTGGTATCGGGAGTGTCTCCAGATGGCTCTGAGCAAAGTTCCGGCTGTGTAGTAGCTGATCGGGCTGGTTCGCCAGATCGATGAGCGAATCCAGAGAGAGTGGCTCATCATGACATGCCGTTTCCTTAACGATGACTGGGTTGAATCCTTGGCGGAAGATGGCCTTGAGTGCGACGTCGTTCCAGCCACTACCAGCCGCGATCGTCCGGAACTCCAGCGCATATTCGGCGATGCGACGGGAGCCTTGGCGAAGCGTGAGCAGACGCTCGCCCACCTCCTGATTGCCTGGGGAATGATCAAAGACTGGTACAGAGTGGTGAAACGCTCGTACGAGGCTAAAGGCTCCCCGCCTCATTCGTACACCGTTGTAGCCCATTTCAGTGCCTTGTCCGTGAGCAGGGTCAGAAAGAGCGCTATCTTTTGCGTGTCAGATATATTCCCAAGACATGCGAAATAAAGTTGACATTGAAGCAGAAATCCCTTACATTGTGCTGGGTCGCTGGCATATTTCTCCGGCGTAGGTATGGGGAACCGAGGCGTCGCCACGGAAGCTGGCGTGGTGGACGGCATCCCCACGGTAATCGCTTGGGAGAGGCGCTGCAGAGCCTCGTCGACTCCCCCCAAGCGTTGCTGTTGCTCGCTGAGCAGTTTAATACGAATAGCACAATCCAGAGAGTGGTCAAGGCAGGCAAAGTTCAAAACACAGGCAAACAGTAATATCAAAGGGAATCCAGAGCGTAAATCCAAAACAGGCACAATTCGGTACACATTAAAAATAGATATAATCCGTAATGGCAGAGCAATAATCCACAGTAAGAAAAAGTCCAAGCAGAGTTCAAAAAGCCAGAGTATCAGTCCAATATATAGAACGCTCAGTATGTGCAAACTATAGAGTGAACAAACAATACCTCGCGTTGTTGCTGTGAAACTAAAGTTCTTAAATATGGTGTGCTGGAGAGTGAACATAAATTGAAGGCAGGTGTGTGTAATTAGAACGAGGGAAACTGTGAGCGTGGGAACGTGTGGGTGTTCTGGGAGGTGTAGTCCACTGCAGCCATGTTAGTGGACCGCTGTGCCTGTTGGGAAGTTGAGTGCGCGGCGGCCATGTTTGCCGACCACTGGGGAAGCTGGGAATTGGAGTTGCGCTTCTGGCGTGACCTAACACATACATACATACATATTACTCATTACCATCATCATTATTAATGTGTGCTTGGGGGCAAGAACCTAATAATGTATTCTGATTGAGGATTCCTCAGGACTATAAAACTCTGGACTAATGGTTGTATTTATCAGTGGAAATAAACTTCTTCCATTAAAAATAAACCCTGACAGTTGCAATTTACTAAAGAGATTTAAAAGGCTTTTAGTACATATTAATAAGGTTATCAGTACTGTTTTGCATTTTTGCCTCATTGTATATGCATTTAAGCTCGTTTCCCTTTGAAAGGCCAAAATAGTGGGCGGAGATTATTGTAATGAACCATCTATTCCCATCAATCAATGTGATAATATGTAATTACTCACTCTGCGCACAAACTGTGTAACGGCTGCTGTTGTTTTTAGCTGAAACAGCAATGACTATGATGAAAGTGTCGCATCTGAATCCACCGCCACCAGAATCCAGTCTGGGCATTATATCGCTACCACTCTGATTACTGACAGTATCTAATACGTGTTTAATCCCCATTTAGTTCACCATATATATGGTGGTGGTAATAAGGTGGGATAAAATCTATCAATAGCTCGACAATTAAACTAAAAACTATTAGGGTTGACCATTACGTTATATCCTGAGGTCTCCTTGATAAAAAAAATAAAATAAAATAAAAAATAAAAAAACGTGAAAATTAAAGAAGAAGAAGAAGAAGAAGATTAAGTAGAAGAAGAAGAAGAATTGCCACCACCACCACCACCACCATCATCATTATGTGTACATCACTCTGGATAAGGGCATCTGTTAAATGCAGTAAATGTATGAATATTATATTAAACTCATATTTAGGGGGATATCCTCTCTACATGGCACAACTGTCACTGATACACACACACACACATTTACTATAAACAGAAACATTTGTGAACACCTGACCTTCACACCCATATGTGTTACCACAAAGTTGGAAGCACACAATTGTATAGAATGTCTTTATATGCTGTAGCATTACAATTTCCCTTATAAATATGATAAATAAATATGGCGGCGTGGTCAGTTAGTGACATCACAGGAAACGGATCAATACTCGGCCATTCATTTCACTTTGTGAGGTTTCGCCATTTCCCTGCATGCATTTCTGAGCTTTGTTTTCCCTGTTCACTATTCCTTAAATTGACTTTTGCTTCTTCCCTTTGGTCTTCCTTCATATCTGATCAATGTTGATGAAACCATTCCGTTTCTCAATGTTCTGAATAGGGGCCCAAAACCAAAAGAACCACTTTGTCATGACAGGAGAGCTTTAATTGTCACACTGAATATTCTCTTCTGTGCAGTCTGTAGTTCTGTGATCGCTCTAAAATGACATCCGAGATGCAGACAGTATCCGAATCAACAGGATGCGTCTAATGATATTCAACACAGATTTTTTTTCACAGAACTCATGTTTACTTGAGTACTCTTTAAACATTCAGGTTATGTGTGATTCAAAAGCAGCAAAACAGCATGGCAGTTTGGAGACATAAAAATAAAAACAAACTGGTTATAATCAGGACATCTCTTGGGGCAATTTTGTACCTGTTAGTCTGTTTGCAGACAAAAAATCAGAGTGGAATTAATACATCTGGTTTATAGTACACATGAGTAAAGAAAGCAAAACAAAAAAGTGAAAAAAAAGAAATTCCTCAGAATGTTTTGGTGTTCATATGGGTGCTTTCACATACTGTATGCAGCACTGAGTGCGCTGGAAAGGAACCCTGGCATGTTCTCATCCCCAGTTCTTTAAGCAGGTGAGAACACAGCAAATACACTCGGGTCCGAGACTATCTAAGCTAGAGTCATGTCCCAAATGACATACTATACACTTATACTATGCACTGTACACTCTGCCGTATAGTGTATGAATTTGAGAAGGGTAGTATCGTCTCAAATGGCACACTTTTGGTATTGTACTAACCCGAAGTATACGCTGTTTCCCGCTCAAGGGCAAATTACGCCAAACGCACGTAATGCGATGGCACTAGCATTAGCGAAATAGCCAAACAGATAACAAAAATGAATTGGTACATTTTACTGTTTATGTTAATGTTTCCTTTTATGCCCAACAAGACCTCATCAGACGGAGGTGTAATCATCTTTGCAGGTGAATTTTGCTTGCACAATTTAAAATCAACATAGTAAGTTGTGGTTGTGGCTCTGGTTGCTGGCAATGTGAACATCGTTTTTTTTTTTCCATTCAGCATCTGAGCCTGATATAGCACCTCCCCATCCGCTACGTAAGGAAAGCTGTGACTGTTGAGTTGAGTTTTTTGGGGTTTTTCAGTGTGAACACACTAATCACACTATTTATACTACAAAATAGCGTAGAACAGTGCATAAGTTTGCAATTTGGGACGCATTACAGGTGATCTCGGTCCACTGCTAAATGAACTCCAGCAAGGAACTGATTTGACTCTGATTCACTTTCTGCAGTTGATTTAATTCAAACATACTGTGTATTCTGAGTTGCAGCATTTTTTTTTTTCTTCTTCAAATTGCTAAACTGAGTCTCATGGTACAAACTGAGCCAAAGCACAGAGCTGTAGTGCTGCAGAAATGCCATGTGTTCTGGAGGTTTGGTTCAACAAACAATAAGAGAAAATAAACACGGGATCTGATGCGCGAAATGTTTCAGACTAGACATTTATATAATTATCTAATCATTTATTTAGTCCAGGGGTCCATGTTCTCTCATATGCACAGTTATTTTTTGTGACTTCTACTCACACTTGCGAAGGTCTCTTTATCTTTTTCCCGACGAGACTAAGGGTGTTTTCAGACTCCATGCGGATCCGAGCGCGATTGTCGTGTGTCTAAACGAACCGAAACAAGGGAGAAAACGCACAAAGGTCCCAAACAAATGCACAAACGAGCAAAGTGTGAAAACGCCTTAAGGATTGTTGCTATGGATGCTGTAAATGTTACCCAGTACTAGACAAGACACAAGCTTTATATGACCACTCGCCTGCATGGATGTAAAAACCTCCAGAAATTCCAGTCCTGATGCACACCTGTAGTTTCTAGGCAAGCTCTCTAAAAGCTTTTCTGAAGAAAAAAAACAAAACAAAACAATTTCCATCTGTATTTGTATCACTTGAGAACACATTGTCTGTTCATTTCGAATAATACATTCATATCCCTAGCCTGGCTCTGAAATGCAAATGAGAACATGGCTGCTTTTGTTTTAAACGCCATACATTCCCATGCTGAAATTTGTCTTTGAATAGCCCATGAAGACAAGACAGCAGGTACAGCAGCCCACTGTGACTCTGAAGGAGATGAAAGCACTAAAAGAAAATCCGTGCCCCTGGACCAGCTGTCTGGAACACAATATGAATAATTAGCATACAGCAAAAATACAAGGATGGAACGATAGGCGGACACAGCCGAGATTACAGGAATATGACAGCACATTTGAAACTCATCTAATTATCTGAATGTTCATCCCCCTACCAGTGTTGCAGATATGATGGCTACAGGAAGTGAGACATGCTGTTCAGGACAGGATTGTTCTCCATGGTGTCCTGTGAGCAAGTGAAATTTGGGCATTGTGTCTGGTGAATGAAACATGAGGTTTAGAATACACAAGTAATTTAGTCTTATTCTTTGTTTAATATGCTTTTAACGCATGAGGGAATGGATTTCGGCTCCTCGAATGAAAAGCACGAGTTCAAGTGGAACTAAATGAATTGAAATAGAGCCGAGTCATAATTTATAACTCTCTGAGATGGCAAACAAGAGTTCAGTAATGAGAAAAGAAATCAATATTTGTGTGCAGTCATTCCACGGTTAAGGACACATGATTGAAAATGCTGCTCGGTGTTGGAGCTCAATACGGCTCGGCTCAAGAGGCCCACAACAACCTGCTTATGATCAAACTGACTACTCTGTCCTGATTATTAACCCTGACAACAATTGACAAAAAAAAAAAAAAAAGTCCTCTTCTTAGCTCATTAACTCGTTTTAATATGTTAGCATTTCTATAGTAACAGATTATAGTGGATGCTCCACAAACAGATAGAAAAATGTACAAATGTTGATATGGTGAAGTTTTCTGTAAGATGTTTATTTAATATTTACAGGTGTATCTCAATAAATTAGAATGTCGTGAAAAAGTTCATTTATTTCAGTAATTCAACTCAAATTGTGAAACTCGTGTACTAAATAAATTCAGTGCACACAGACTGAAGTAGTTTAAGTCTTTGGTTCTTTTAATTGTGATGATTTTGGCTCACATTTAACAAAAACCCACCAATTCACTATCTCAACAAATTAGAATATGGTGACATGCCAATCAGCTAATCAACTCAAAACACCTGCAAAGGTTTCCTGAGCCTTCAAAATGGTCTCTCAGTTTGGTTCACTAGGTAAGCCACAAACATTCATTGCCAAAGAAGCTGGCTGTTCACAGAGTGCTGTATCCAAGCATGTTAACAGAAAGTTGAGTGGAAGGAAAAAGTGTGGAAGAAAAAGATGCACAACCAACCAAGAGAACTGCAGCCTTATGAGGATTGTCAATCAAAATCGATTCAAGAATTTGAATGAACTTCACAAGGAATGGACTGAGGCTGGGGTCAAGGCATCAAGAGCCACCACAAACAGACGTGTCAAGGAAATTGGCTACAGTTGTCGTATTCCTCTTGTTAAGCCACTCCTGAACCACAGACAACGTCAGAGGCGTCTTACCTGGGCTAAGGAGAAGAAGAACTGGACTGTTGCCCAGTGGTTCAAAGTCCTCTTTTCAGATGAGAGCAAGTTTTGTATTTCATTTGGAAACCAAGGTCCTAGAGTCTGGAGGAAGGGTGGAGAAGCTCATAGCCCAAGTTGCTTGAAGTCCAGTGTTAAGTTTCCACAGTCTGTGATGATTTGGGGTGCAATGTCATCTGCTGGTGTTGGTCTATTGTGTTTTTTGAAAACCAAAGTCACTGCACCCGTTTACCAAGAAATGTTGGAGCACTTCATGCTTCCTTCTGCTGACCAGCTTTTTGAAGATGCTGATTTCATTTTCCAGCAGGATTTGGCACCTGCCCACACTGCCAAAAGCACCAAAAGTTGGTTAAATGACCATGGTGTTGGTGTGCTTGACTGGCCAGCAAACTCACCAGACCTGAACCCCATAGAGAATCTATGGGGTATTGTCAAGAGGAAAATGAGAAACAAGAGACCAAAAAATGCAGATGGGCTGAAGGCCACTGTCAAAGAAACCTGGGCTTCCATACCACCTCAGCAGTGCCACAAACTGATCACCTCCATGACACGCCGAATTGAGGCAGTAATTAAAGCAAAAGGAGCCCCTACCAAGTATTGAGTACATGTACAGTAAATGAACATACTTTCCAGAAGGCCAACAATTCACTAAAAATGTTTTTTATTGGTCTTATGAAGTATTCTAATTTGTTGAGATAGTGAATTGGTGGGTTTTTGTTAAATGTGAGCCAAAATCATCACAATTAAAAGAACCAAAGACTTAAACTACTTCAGTCTGTGTGCATTGAATTTATTTAATACACGAGTTTCACAATTTGAGTTGAATTACTGAAATAAATGAACTTTTCCACGACATTCTAATTTATTGAGATGCACCTGTAGTACTGTGTAATGATGCCAACTTGAACATCACCTAAACCTGTAGACGCTGGCGGGTGACGCTAGAGGACGATGGTGAACCACCGGGCAGGGAGCGTCATTTATATATGAAGAAGTCACACTGCCACTTATTGAAACACAGTTTAATTACTTGCTCTGTTCATGTGTTTTACAGGTAAGATGAGTGATATGGCATCACAGTTGTGTTTATAAAATGTTATACGTGAGTTCTATGTGTTAGTTTGCTGAACTTGTATATTAAATGATCAGCTTAACCGCATCGTCACACCCGCGGTTGGGATGCCGCCGCCGTCCATGCTGGCAGGGGCCACGCGAGGCATTGCGACATGATAGAACGCTTAATGTCGTCATAAATTATAATTACAATGCGCTTAATGTTGTTTATAGAGAGAGTTGATGAATATTAGTTTATTATTGCGTTTGTGTTCTGTAATTCTGTCATGGGTTAATGACTATTAAATGGCTGATAGAGAGTTTACAACAGAGTATGTAGAGAGTTACATAGCCTACTTAAAGAGACTTAAAGTGCTTATATACAGTTTGTGTATGTTTATTGAGTATTATTGTCTGTTTAATGTAATGGAAATGTTAATGAGTTACAGACATTATAGGGGGATTGTATTGTTCTCAGGGCAGAGAGCGTCATTTATATATGAAGAAGTCACACTGCCACTTATTGAAACACAGTTTAATTACTTGCTCTGTTCATGTGTTTTACAGGGTGTTTCAGTAATAAAACAATATATGTGCCACCAGAATACTCCACCTCTTCTGTGTGTGCAACACATATGAGAGTAGATAGCACTTTCCTCCGAGTACGTTAGGCTGTAACAAAGGTCAAAGGTCTTGGTCTTGAGAGACAACACATCGATGGCCTTGGTCTTGTCATAAACTTGAGTGAAATTTTACACTGTCTTGTCTCGGGTTTTCGGATTACGAAGACTTGAATTTTTTTTTTTTTTTTTAACACCACCTGAAACCATAACATTATTTCCATGAATAAATACTTGTTCCCTTTGTGATGTTCCCATTACAGTACAAAATATAAATCTCTTTCTCTACATGTGGACTTATACAGCACCTATAAATTGACTAGGTTTCAAAATACTTAATCTCCTTATATTCAAAATAATATAGCACAAATATGTGTAATATACAGCTATATTTGGTCAGAGAAAGTGCTGTGAGCTGTGTATGTCCTGTGTACTTATTTATACAAAATGATAATACCAAAGTAGATGGTTATTTTAGTTAATTCAAGAGAAATTTCAGGTGAGAAAGATACTACAACCAGCAAATTAACACATCTAAGCGTCTTGTCTCGGTCTGGACATGGACTCAGCCATGTGTGCTGTCTGTCTCGTGTTGGTCTTGCCCTGCTGTCGTACCCAGTCTTGATTCAGACTCCACTGGCTATGGTCTTGGTCTTGACTCTGTCTCGGCTAAAGTGGTCTTGAATCCAACACTACTAATTATCTTGTGGTACATATAGACATAACTAGCCACGAAGTAAGGAATTAGTAAATCTTACAAGGAAAGGCGACACAGTTTCAGACCAGAAATGCAAAAATGACTTCCTGTTTGAATTTTGAATTTTTTGGTTTCCACAAAAGCCTCCCTGCTGACCTCCTGCCTTTTTTTTTAAAGCATCTTTCCATTTTCACTCTGTCCTTCTCTCATTTTCAGCCATGAGGTCTTTTCGCACTCACTGTAGGAGAGGATGTCAGTTGAGTCAGGTATAATCTCACTGCAGACAAACCCACCTGATGCATTCTAATAGTGCAAAGCCGTTAAACCCAAATATGAAGCGGAAGCAGTCCTGTTCATAAGTTTTAACCACAGGCTAACTGAGTTAGAAGACAAAGTCAAATGTCCCAACAGTTTCTGTATTATTGACAAAGATTATGAAGAAAAATCTTCATCACTGTATAGCTTAGTTCAGTGCAAATATTTCATATTTTTTAGACAGAAACTAATCTTCTGACATCTCCCAGACTGACCCCTTGTCTTTTCAAATAATCTTTGCGCTTTGGTCTTTTAGGACTGAATGAAACTGCTAATTGCTAAACCGATGGGCAACAAAGGCCACTCTTTTAAAACCATGCAATTATCTTGTTTAAAACTGGTTTAAGCACTTTGTATTCAAAGACTTCATCTGCACTTAAGCACTTTGTATTCAAAGACTTGCTGATGATATAGATCCTGACATCTGTAGTCTTTTACTTGATAGCCCATATTAGCCAATCCTCACTGCTAAATGGTGTTAAGTCTTTGGTTAAAGTTTTGCACTAGAAATTGAAAGCTTGTGAAGTCAAACTGAAAAACTTTTTTTTCGGCTTTTGAACCAAGACCATTTATCCTCAAGCACTTTAAGCTTGTACTGGGTTTCTGCTAACTTTCCCCCCCCACAAATTTCATCCTATTGACTAGCCCTCTACCCTATCGCACAAAAACTGCCAATCAGAAAAGGTGAAGGCTAACACATGCTTCCTCCAAGACACGTGAAGCCATCTTTTATGACCTGCTGCATCACAGGGTAGCACAATACAGTCAGAGGAAAGTGCTATCTACCCTCTTTCACATGCATGTCACTGTGATTGACAGGAGAGACAGGAGTATGACCCTGCCTCCCACCCAGAGGCATAGTCACTTTTGCTCACTTGGCTCCCAGCCATGGATTCTGCTGACATTTACGTACTTTTGGAATAAAAGGCAACGTCTTTTCCCAGGAAGTCCATGGTTATTTCAGCAGGACAATGCCAGGCCTCATTCTGCACGTGCTACAACAGCGTGGCTTCGTAGACACAGAGTGCATGTGCTTGACTGGCCTGCCAGCAGTCCAGATCTGTCTCATGAAGAGGAGAATCAGACAATGGTGACCAAGGACTGTTGAGCAGCTGAAGTCTTGTATCAAGCAAGAATGGGCCAAAATTCCACATGCAAAACTGCAACAATTAGTATCCTCAGTTCCCAAACCACTAAAAAGTGTAATTAAAAGGAAGGGTGATGTAACACAACAATTGTCATAATACTTATCCAAAATGTGGAAGTAAAAGTAATTACTTCCCTCGGACTAAGTCACATTTTAGTAAAAAGCTCTGTGTTACAGAGTGAGAAATTTCTTCAAAGTCCCTCTGAAATCAAAATTGAAGTTTGTCTTTTAGTATGACTGTGTCAGCCTTAAGGTTATCTATAAGCTAGTGTGCTCCAAAACTGTGACAGAATTTGCATTTAGAAGATATATCCATAAAAAAATTTACGGTCTCTCTCTACCACCAATTTTGATGACATCATTCTGCACTTCAGCTTCTCATCAGATTTTCTTTCCAATCAAATGCTCTCTAGAATATAAAGTGTCCCGTCCAGGCTGTGAGGTAAGCTAAACACTTTTGGCCATTAAAAGAGGGGGAGGAGTCACTCAATATGTCCTGCCCTGACTTCCTGTTTCAGTGGAAATTACGTCAACATGTTCAGTAACGCTGTGCGTTTCAAAGCACTTTATGGGGACTTTAAAGATTTAATGCATGGTATACTGAGAGGGACAAAATTTTAACTAAAAAGCGTTTTGTTTGGAATCAGTTACATCAAAATTAAATTACTGTAAAATTATAAATTGGAGTCAAATATTTACAAAATAAAACTGACACATATTTAGTCTTCGCCTGCTGTATTTACTTCCAGTGTTTTTAGTTTAGAATAAGGGTTTTTCCACTACAAATGCAAAAACCTTAAATCAAGTGTTAGATAAGAACGTAAGTCAACACGTTTTTTTTTATTTTTTTTTTTTATGTGCTTGAATCTCAAAAGGAGTTCTACTGAGGAATTGTGGCTCCCAACGTGGGTTTGCATCACTATTATGTACTTAATAGGAAGCCATTTGGGATTTTTTTTTTTCTGATCACCTATGAAATATAATATCAAGTTAAACATCAGTGACACATGCTGAGCTGAAAAACCCCACCTCCTGCAGCAGCGTGAGTGTGATGCCTCGTCCTGGGATTCGCATGCGGTTTGTGTCTCTTACACATAGGAGTCTCAAGCCTCTACACTCACTTCCCCTTGGAGGTTTAGCCCACATTCTGAATGCAATTGTAACAGGATGGTACATAATAACAGAAGCACTATTAAATATGCACGAGACGCTATGTGGAATGTTTCACGACATCTGTCGTAGCGTCATGTTTCACCTGTTGCTGCTGAAGGATCCCTACAGTTACAGTGATCATTGAGGGAGAAACACGACTCAAAAGAATTTCACATCAGTACTTCTGAGTGTTTAGCAAAAAAGCATGAAATTCACATCCCCTAGGAGTCAACAGACAAACCAGTGAATAAATGCATCTAATTTGATGACGGGTTTGAAATCTGTATTGTGTAACCGATTTAGACAAAAAGGTGTTCGAAGCCTGCAGGTCATTTTACAAGATGATGAAAGGAGAAACTGTAGGTATAAAGGCAAAAAGACAGACTTTGTGACCATGAAAGCTACATCTGTTTACAGCAGCACTGTCAGTGGAGAGAGAGAGAGAGAGAGAGAGAGAGAGAGAGAGAAACAGAGAGATAGACAGGAAATTTTTCACTTCATATATAAAGCCCGTGAGTTGGAGGATGAAGGAAAGTTTCACCGCCTGAAGGTGGATTCGCAAAATTGAATTCATTAGCATAGAGTTGACAGAGGAACACATCTGAAATGCAGAGAAACACTGATACAAGACACAAATCCCATTACTAATACTGCTAAAAATCAACACTGCTGAATCTTGACAATGTTGTACTTCAGAAATAAAGCAACAAGCAATGGGTATAGAAGAGAGACGTAAGATTTGATACGTCTTTCTTTTGCACTACTATAAAATGTTACAAAATCTCAAATAAATCACATCTCATATAACCTTTTCAAAGATCTGTTTTTCCTCAAATGCTCACTGTTCAAACATCTATCCATCCATTTTCTGTACCGCTTATCCTACACAGGGTCACGGGGAGTCTGGAGCCTATCCCAGGGAACTCAGGGCACAAGGCAGGGGACACCATGGACGGGGTGCCAACCCATCGCAGGGCACAGTCACACACACTCCCACACTATGGACAATTTGGAAATGCCAATCAGCCTACAAGGTATGTCTTTGGACTAGGGGAGGAAACTGGAGTACCCTGAGGAAACCCCCGAAGCACGGGAGGACATGTAAACTCCACACACACAGGGAAGAGGCGGGAATCAAACCCCCAAACCTGGAGGTGCGAGGCAAATGTGCTAACCACTAAGCCACCACCCCCTCTAACATGAACATGTTAAGTGATATTACTTGTAAGTCTGCATTAATTCCAGTGGAAATAAAGCTATATTTTGTCAGAAAAGGCTCCACTTCATGCATGACCATGGATTCAGAAGAGGAGCAGAAGCTGAGGTCTCTTGTGGCTTTTCATGGTCAGCTGGTAGGTAATCTTGAGCAGCTGCTCCACCAGATTACCTCTGCCCTGAGGGAGTGGACCCGAGTCCTGGAGTCACATTCACCAAGGCCAATGAGCCGGCTGTCTAGCTAAGCCTGCATCGAGACCTCTTCTGTCCAGCCTGAGGCCAGTTGTGTCCTCTCCTGTCTCTGCGGAGAATGTCACTCCACTTCATGTCTCTGCAGAGGTTCTCGCTCTGTCTTCAGGCTCTACAGAAGATGCTGCTCCACCTCTTGGTTCCGCAGTGGACCTCACTCCACCCCCTGGTTTCGCAGATGTCACTCGCACCCTAGCTTCCTGGAGGATGTTGCTCCTCAGTCAGCCTTCATGGAGGACATCACTCTGGCCCCTGGCTTTGTGCAGGACTTCACTCTGCTCCTTCTCTATGAATAACCTTTTGGCCTTGCTCCTTGTGGACACTCTGCCCAGAGGTCCAGATCAACTTTGATCTTTGTTGTTGGGTGTCAGGAGAAGCACTTTGGTGGGATCTTCCCGGGTGAGGCGTGCTGTGCTCTTGTTTTATTTTGTTATTTCTCAGTGCTGTTTTGTTTACATCCCTAGTTTAAGTCTTGTCTCTGCCCTTGTCTTATATTCGGTTTATCCCCTGTTGTGTCTAATCAAGAGCAGAAAGCACTTCGATAAAATCCAAACCCAATTAAGGAGAACACACACTCACAATTTAACAGCAGCTATTCAAAGACAAACTGGAAAGGCACAATACATAGCAATGTTTGTTTTTATTGTAGAGCTGTTTGCACTTCAGAATCAAATGCCTTTACAAAGACTAATAGGAAACAATTAGAAATTGTTGCTAGTGACAGAAAGATTGTGAATTTTAATCCCAGATCTGTCAGAGAGCTGCTGTCAGGCCCTTAAGTAGCTGCTCAGATAATTGTCAAGCTTAGATAGCTAAGAGCTAATTATCAAGCTTGTTATCAAGCTTTAATTAGCTAATTATCAGATAATTATCCTACTTGGATTGGTTTCTGCTGCAGTGACAGCTGCCAGATAATATGAATGCATTTCAAATGTAACAATACAATCACATCTACAACATGCTTACTAATAGATAGTAGGAATATTATTATTATTATTAGCTAGTGTATATTTACATTAAGTGAAGAGTGGTAAAATGTTTAAACAGCAAAAATGCACTATTTACACTCAGATACTATTTGCACTTAGTGATATAGTAAGTGTAAGGGTCAAAGAGACAGAGAAGGTTATGCTTTGTAGTTTCTTAGTAACATGACATGCTGCATATTTTGTCTTGTTGCATGTCTCCAAGCAAAGTTTTTTATAGTCTGGCTATAAATGAAACGCATATAACTGTAAGAATGACTTCATTTATATTATATTTTACATTTATGGCATTTTGGCAGATGCCCTTATCCAGACTAACATGTATCTCATTTATACAGTACATCTAAGCAGTTGAGTGTTAAGGACCTTGCTCAAGGGCCCGGCAGCGGCAGCTTGGCAGCGCTGGGATCTGAACTCACGACCTTCCGATCAGTAGTCCACCAACATTTATTATTGCTTGCATTTATTGATCACTACATGCTTTCTTGTAGTTTGTGCTTGTCTGTCCTAGATTCTCTTATAACCCTCATACATTTGGGGAAATCTACCCAATTCTCATCCTGAAACAATGTAACATTTAGTTTAAAACAACCCAGTGAGAATCTGTCCTGAAGAAACAACATCATTTATAAGAAGCAACCCCCTGCAACACTGCGTCTGACATTTACACCGGGACATAAACCTGGCAGCTTGCTTCAGATTTATTGTGATCTGATGTTACTCTGAATTTTATGAATGTCACGCCGCTTGGCTTATTCCTACAGGTGTGTATGAGTGTAATGTAATGTGGCATTCCAGCACTAACCATAATACCAGAACACCTTCAAAATACAGAAAAGGTTTGATTTATATCCGAGTTGTAGCTCCACATACCACATACCATGCGTGCTAACATTCAGGGCTTTATGAATTACAGAACCACCTTTCTTTAGAAAATTCAATGTTAAATAAATTCATTTTGTTGGACCTTTCAAATGCATACAAATTGATGTATGTATTACAAAGTAAACATACATTAATGAGATCCATTAATGAGTGGATCTCTAAACGTAGTAACAAATCAGTCCGATATACTGTACATAAAAGACACATTTAAATCAGCCATTGATTTAATATTACATGCTTTTGAGCTGTAGTTCAACATTACAAAGTGAATCAGGACTGTGAAGTTCATGCAATATTGCAACCTGGTTCATTTTAATTCTATGATATTTTATTTTCAGAGGCCAGTTCAATCCTGAGCTCGGGTTTAAATCTTTGCGGAGTTTCACATGTTCTCCCCATGTGCTCTCAACTGCTTTGGGTTCTCCAGTTTCCTCCCACCTTCCAAATGCATGCTAGTAGCCAGATAAGCAACTCTAAAGTGTTAATGAGTGTGTGAATGTGTGTGTAGGCATTTGGGGTTTATTACTACCTCACTTGCAGGGACTTGTATGGTGGACAGTCCACATAATTTAAAACTAATAATTAATGCATTTTTTTTTTTTAATTAAAAATTGCCGTTTATAGTGGGTTTTTATTTTGGTTTATTTAACATTTATGGAAGGAGTCTCCAGTGTCAGTGCTTGGTATCAGTCAGTACAAAGTTTTCCACCATGGGAAAGTTTTCTGTAATAGGTCATATTACACATATTACACATATGATATATATGTAATATGAGGAGAACACAACACGTGGTTCTGAAGCACCACCACTTCACTTTGTCCTGAGAATGATGCATCATGACTGTGAGTGACAGCAACATACACTGACTGTCTTGTTTCTGAGAAACTCTGACATCTCCAACTCCTTCAACACTCAATCCAGGAAGTCTCGAGACACTTCTTAGATGTTGTGCTTTACAACCGCAGCCAAGATGTGTAGGAACTATTGGTGGATGATATAGAAAAAAAAAAAATGCTATGATTATAACCCAGTCATCATGACATTCAAACTCTATTATAAATATTATTGAGTGCCTTAATTCATTCTTTATTTTAAATCAACATAGTTTTTGTAATTTGAAACTGAGCAGTCAAACGGTGTTCCATGTCTGAAATGGATATTTCCTGTGACTGTCAATGTTGTAATTTGATAAGGGGGGAAAATATGGGCACTGCATATAGAACTGAATTATTAGAAGTCAAATCATAGAGCGGGCTAAAGATGTATTATGGAACATATATGTGTATATATCCTTGATTACACCACTGGCGAGAATTATTGTTGAAAGTCTTTGTGTTATTGGAGAACTGGCCAATACAGCATCATGGAGTCATGGTTCCCACGGTGATTCCATATGCTTGTGTTTTAGTTGCTTCTCAATATGCATTGTTGTGTGTTCTTGTGTCATCCTGATCTCACCTGATATCAACTTTTAATGCCCAAGTTGCAGGTCAGTATTCAAGAGTACCAAGAATGGTTAAAAAACAAAACAAAACAAAACGAAAAACAACACTTGATCTTCCCCAAAATTCAAGGCTAGAGCCATAAAGAAGTTTTAAAGTTCTCTTATTTGAATTTATCAGCATGTGCAAATACTATTTTTTACATAAAATGTGTTGAAAGTAGCAATATACACTATATGGCCAAAAGTTCATGAACACCTGATGATCACACCCATATGTGATTCTTCTCCAAACGGTTTCAACAAAGTTGGAAGCACACAACTGTATAGAATGTCTTCGTATGCTGTAGCATTACACAATTTCACTTCACTGGAACTAAGAGGCCCAAACATGTTCCAGCATGACGATGCCCCTGTGCACAAAGCCAGCTCTATGAAGACATGGTTTGCCAAAGTTGGAGTGGAAGAACTCGAGTGTCCTGCACAGAGCTCTGACCTCAACCCCACTGAACACCTTTGGGATAAATTGAAATGCTGACTGCACTTCTCCAGTCCATTCTTTATATTCTTGGTATTGAGAAACACCCTTGGTCTTGTCTCCACCCCCGTCCTATCATTGTTTTTTCCTCTATTGTGTGCACCTGTTCCATCCTAGCTCATTAATCAGTTTCTCACTGTATATATGGCTGTTTCTTTGATTCATTGCAAAGTATAATTCATTGTTAGTGTGTGTTTCTTAGCCTTGCATTCTGAGTTCTATTTATCTGTGTATTTCCCAGTTTTCTTCCTCGTCCGTTTCCCTCATTTTGATTATGGATAATTCATTTTTAAGTCTGCCTGCCTGTATTCTGACTGCCGTTGTGGAGTTTGGTTATGATTCGTGGAGTGTCCTTAATAAAACATAGACAGAACACTCGCACTTGCATTCTGTCCTGGGTTGCCAGGTCTCAGGAAAATTTCCAGCCCAACTATTTTTCAAATAAATAAATAAATAAATAATTGTTTAGACATTGGAAAGGAAAAGACATTTTCTTTTCTTTTTTTCTTTTTTTTGCCTCATACATTTGCATGTTACAGCAAGTCCTTTAAAAAAAAATAAAAATAAAAACGCTCTCTGAACTACTTACTGTCTCATTCTCCCAAACCCACCATGTGCTTATTTTATCCATTTCCCCTTCTGGAGATTTACTCTTCACTATTTCCTCCTATTTATTTTTCCTATCTATTCAACTCCCTGCTATTTGTCAGTTGTTCATTTCTCCCTCCAATTCCCCTTTCTAGATTGTACATAAGTGACTGGCAAAGAACAGACTTGGTGGTGCATTTTGAGGACAAAATGTGTAATTTGACCAATTTATCATAGAGCTGCAGTGGCTGTCGTCTTCAATCACACAACCTGAAGACAAAAACGTACCACTTTTCCTTTAACAAGCTCTCAAAAGACACTAAAAAGAAAGGGCTTGAATTATGGATCAGTAAACATCTCAGAAAGGTTTTCACTATGACATAACAAATGTAGAAAGATTTACTTCTAATAAACTCCACAAGGGTTTTTTCTTTTTAACGTTGCCAGAGAATCCAGAAACGCACCAGTAATACAATTAACACTGGTAGATTCCTGAAATGGCAGGACTTTAATTGACTGAGATGAAAGTGTTTGTTTCTTGAAGATCAATAACGAGTAAATATGTTCTTTTATACTTCAGCGTAGTTGAATTCTGTATTCTGATTGGCCAAAAGGTGTTGATTGTTTTTTCTATAACAGCAGTGCTAACCTTCACCTCCACCTATTGGTGGAAAATAATAAATGCTGATTATGTGCAACAATCTGTCTCTGTCTCTTACTTTTCCTCACCATCACCTTTTCTTCTTGCTTCTTCTCTTCCTGGACGCACACTCTGTAGCATTAGCAGTTAGCTGAGTTCACAGCTATTGACCGGACACCATCGTTTGTTCAGCAGTTAATGGCACTTAGAAAAATCGTTCCCAGACAACCGAAAGCTGTTTAGACTGGAACAGATGTTTCAGCGAAAGGATCCTGCAGTTTTAATTAGCCATTGATACTCACAAAGTGTATGAGTTTGTGAGAAGCTGAACAGTGAAATATCGCTGTCATTATCCTCCTTTTTGTGAGATTTTGTGGAGGTAGGAAGGAAAGGAAGCAAGAAATGAAATACAGCATCAATTTAGATCTGATAAGCGTTCTAGATTTTTTAGAGAGTAGCTTCCTACATCAAGATATGTTTTGTTTGTTTGTTTTTTGACTACTTATCCACACTGTGTTCCAGAAAGAAATATAAGAAACATTTAATTCATTCACATTATTTTAAAAAGTCAATTCTTCCACAGTATACTGTTTTCTTCACCAGTTTACACCTCAACGGCTCACTAACTGAAATTAAACAATTGAAAACTTTTCATGGACACGTTCGTCTAGTTTCACTTTGTTTAACAGTTTCCTATATTACCCACAATGCCATTTGACTACCCACTGATGTACGAGTGGTGCAGTGGGATTTAACCCTTGCTTCATTTCTCCCTAAAGATACCGATGCAGCGTCACTTTAATCCTTTTGTCTGTCCAGCTCTGTCACCTCGTCATCACACGGATCAAACTCCAAAGCTTCAACTTTTATCCTAATACCACATCAATGTCATAGATCGCTAACTAGCCTGAGCTGACTGTCTGTTGTAACGGTGTTGTATACAATCGAGGTAATACGTTTGCATACGCCTTGCAGAATCTGCAAAATGTAAATATTTTTTTTTAAAAGATGGATCATAAAAATTGCATTTTTTTTTCTTATTTAGTCCTGCCCTGAATAAGCTATTTCACATACCAGATGTTTACACATAGTCCACAAGACACAATAATAACTGAATTTACATAAATGAACCAGTTCAGAAGTTACGCTTGATTCTTAACACTGTGTTGTTACCTGGATGATCAACAACTGTTTTTTCAAGCAAACTTGACCAAAAAAATGACTGTCGCCATTAATGTGTTGAGATTGTTGAAAGAAAAACTACAGCGAACCAAAGAACAGTGTGTTTCAGGCTGTGTTTGGCGGATCCTTTAACAATTATCTTGACATAGGTGATCTTTAATTCCCTTGAACACGAGTCAAAGTCTTGATTTATTACTTGTACGCAAAAAAGATAAAGAGATCCAGTGCCTCAGGCTGGCAGGAGACATTCCAAGTTTACCTCCAACAATGTCCTCCATAAAGATACAGGAAATAAAACAGCACTCATGGGTTCTTGGTGTGTGTAAAGGGCACTAGCATCAATGCTCATGAAGTACGATAACTGTTAACCATCTGTGTTCTGGTGCAACGACTGAGTGCTTTCAATTGTTTTTTTCACGTGTGCTCGTAAACACTTCAGTAAGCATTAGAAGGGGAATAAAAAAACAATCAAAAAGGTTGTCAGCATAAAACAGACCTGGTGGGTGTGGAGCTCATGAGCCTCAAGCCTTACACTTTAAAAGAGAGAGCACTTCAGCTAAATGCTGTTTAGGAAGATTGATGGGGAAAAGAGCTGAGCAGAAGGAGAACCATTACAGCTAAAGAGCTGTCAAAGTAAAGAGCTAAAGCACAAACTCGGATTCAAATTACTCACTAGACTTTGAGGGAATAAAACACTTTGGGGTGTGCTGTTATTGGAAAATAATGACCAGGTGGTGGGATGAAGCCGAGTTACTGTTACCAACCTGCACTTCCTGAAATGCCACAGTAACCTGCAGATTTGTATTTCTATATTAAAAAAAAAACATACAGTATGTTGTGATTTTTATCCATTTTAGTCGCATTTAATGTTCTGGGAAAGTTGTTATAGCAAGGATCAACTACCAGTTGTTCCCTCACCATCCTCTTTTTTTCCCTCTCTTTCTTGAAGATAATAAGACCAAAAATGCAACTCGTCATGTTCCCAAGAAAACAGAAGGCAGAAAAAAAGAAGAAGAAGAAAAAAAAAAAAAAAACTGATACAAAGCATTGACATTGGAGACTCCTTCCATAAATGTTAAATCTCCTCACCAGAAAACGTCACCATATCAATGATTATGCTTTTTTCTCTGTTAATCAATATCACTTTTAAAAAAAATTCTATTATTATTAGATTAATACATTAGATTAGATTAGATTAGATTATGTGGTTCCATTCTGGAATAAGATTCTGCGTCAATTGTAATTATTTTGGAACAAAATTTCTCAAGTTAAGCCCAGAAAAAAATATTGCGCTCTGTCTGGTTTCACTGACGTGACATGTTTATTCAGCTGAGCGGAGCGGAGAGAAACACGGCCTGTTTTTGTGTACTTGCGACAATTGAATTCATCTCTTAACTTTATTTCCATCCTCGGATGGACACTCGGATATAAACGCTCGCTGTCACATATAAAACCGGTTTATTTGCATACATTAAAGTTTATGAAGACGGTGTGATTGTCAGTTGCCTCTTATGGGATGTGAAATATAAATGTATAATATGCTGGTTTGTAGAGCAGCGCTGCATGCCGAACACTCAGTGCTGAGTTTTAAAGAGCACTCGCAGCACATAGATTTCAATTATGAGTTTTATGGTGTGTTTGTTAGATTAACTGTGAGGCGAGTCGGGGTGCAGTTCTAGGAACAACAAGTCAACTGGGTGCATTTATGGCATGTGTGAGCATGAGTGTATGTGTGTGTGTATGTACTGTGTATATGAAAATGTATGTGAGCATGAGAGTGTGTGTGTGTGTGTGTGTGTGTGTGTGTGGAGTGTGTAAAGTGCCTGCTCGTGTTTACTCTCTGTCTCTCTTTAGCTGGTGACGAGGTGACAGGCCCGGATTGTAATCCCACTCTCATTTCCTGCACTAGGCAGACCGGCGCTGTCACTCGCCACTGAAGAGAGAATGGCTCTGTCAATCACGCCTCCATTACCCAGAGTTCTCCTCTCACAGGATACGTACATACATTCACCATTCACGCAACCTTTTTTAAGCGCTGTGTCATTGCAGAGCAGGCTGACTGCTTAGCTTTATGAAGACAACGTGATATTCAGCGTCGAACACTGCGCTGTGTGTATACTGTCCTGATTTGTGGAGTAGAACTGTGTGTTAAACACTCACTGCTGAGATTTAAAGAGCTCTCACACACACACACACACACACATACACACACACTCTCGCTCTCACACACACACACACACACACATTTACATCAAATCAAGATCAAACAAAAAAAGAAGTCAGGATGTCAAGATCAATGTGTGTGTGTGTGTGTGTGTGTGTGAGAGAGAGAACTTTGTCACAGGGTCACATGACAATTCCACACCACACCACCAGAGGTTGCCATCACTGGAATAATAACCCACTTCCTGTTTACCTAGGTCAACAGAAGCCAATCACTTCTTGGACAGAGACACTATAAAAACTCTAGTTTTTCACATAGACTTCACAAAATCTTACATTCATTCCTGTTTTGCTGTGTATTTCATGTATAGGCTCTCTTGCTATTAGTATGTTTTAGATTTCGTCATTTTTGGTGTTCATTGTGTTGGACTGTTGTATTGATTACATTATTATTATTTTTTTTCCGATAAACCCTGCACTTGGACCATAACCACTGCGAGAGTGAAATATTTCAGTCTGAATTCTAATATTACATTCAAATTAATATTGTAATCCCAGTATAACCACAGGAATGGAACAGGGGATTAAAGGTGCAATAGTGGATTTATTCTATTTTTTTTTTTTTTTACCAGTAATAAAAATATCTAGAGCATGATAAAAAAAAATATGGTTTAAGCCATGGCTTCAGCATATGGCTAAGAAAACCTGCCTTGTGGTCCAGAATACTTGTTTGTGTTTGGATGCTTGTTAGTCATTTTATAGACACTCCCAGAACCCCTTCACTCCTCCCCCACCCGAGTTTGAAATTTATAGTGTAACTTGGCTTTCAAGCAGTTTAATGATCGAGTGCGCTTGAAAATGATGTCATGACAGTTAAAGCTAGTTGGCATGCTAACTCTAGTTGAACTCTCATGCTAACTCTGGGCAGGAAATGTAACCTTTAGAGGTCTAATCTTGCCAAATTTTCACAAATCTTACCTAATGCACCTTTAATCATACTGTAGCAAATTATCAGTTTTCCTATGACAAGTAAAAAAGCTTGTCTGTGATCGAAGTTATATCCTACTTTCCTCTCGGAGTTTCTGAATACAACTGCAAGTGACAGTTTGTAATACGTTTTGTGACACTTTGCAAAAAACTGACTAACTTTTTTTTTTTAGAACAAACACAATTCATATATCTGTAAAATAAAATAAAATCCTCTCTTACTGTGTGATCAAGTGCCTGTCATTGTGAAGGGAGAGAAATGAGTTTTTCCTACTGTAATATCCTCTCTTTTCTCAATGGACCACTCTCCCACTCTCTCGCTCTCTCTCTCACACACACACCGAAACACTTCGAGCTTGGAGCGATCAATCAATCGTTCAAAGTCAGCTTTGTCCACTTTAATTCATTAAAACTCCTCTGTCAATGCCCTCTAGGCAATTCCACTAATGTGATAAGCAACAAAATAGCCTCTACACACACACACACACACACACACACACACACACACACACACACACCTATACCATGCCATACACAGCCTGCAGGTTGTGTATGCATCACTCACCTCATGTGTTCTCGAGTGTTTTTTCTTGTCATGTTATGGATTACAACTAGACCTTAGTACATCGAATACCAGGACTTGAAGATACCATATAAAGGGTTGTATTCAGAATCAGTTCAGCACTCACAGTTGTCACAGGCTTGCCTGACAATACCACTCCATACCACCAGAGGTCCCTGGTCACCCGAATACTAACCCGCTTTCGTTTCACCTAGCTCAGACCAATCACTTCCTCATTTATGTACACTATAAAAAAATTCCAGAGATTCTACAACACTTTACGAAGTCTTGCCTTCATCATCATACTGCATTTGTATATAGTTTTAAAAGTATTCTTTTTCATTTATCATTGTGATTGTTGCAAGTTCTGTTGGATTTGTATGCCTGGTTGTTTTGCCTTCTGCATTTTAGACTACATCTTGTTACAACACCAGAGTAAGGCTGGATATAGTTGCGGTGTGAAAGATCCGTCACTTTATTAAGAACACACACAAAACAGGAAATCAGGACAACGGCAAGCTTTAGGCAGATCAGAAAAACAGGCAGGGTTCAAAAATACCGGCAGACAGTTGTTTCAGGGGCTTAGGCAAAATACAAAAATCCAGAAAACCAGCGGAAGTTCAAAAATACCAAAAAGACAATCGTTGTAGGGCTTAGGCAAAAATCGTAATCAAAAGGTACTCAGCTTAGTTCAGAAACCAGAAATTCAGTCCAGAAAAGAGTGCTCGGTACAGTTGAATATAATGTAGACAAACTAAACAACTTAAATAGTGAGGATGTGTGCAACCTAGAAAATTACGGACAGGTGTGTAATCAGAAGGTGGGTGACTGCGAGCATGGGAGTGAAGGAGTGTTCTGGATGTTGTAGTCCCTGGCGGCCATATCTGTAGGCTGCCGAGCCTGCTGGGATGTGTAGTGGGGTGTGTGTGCGTGTGGATTGGCGGTGGCCGTGTTCGTAGGCCGCTGAGAGTTCTGGGAACTGGAGTCGAGCTTATGGCGTGACCTAACACATATTTAGCGTCACGTTTATAAATAAACTCCGCACTTGGATCATACTTTTCTGTGTCTCAGCGTTACAACAGTGACGACTTAATACAGAAATTACGCACATCGGTATTCAAACCACTAATTTGTATTCATACCATCATACCTGGCAAGTTAATTGTTATGATATGTAAGCTATATTAGCCATGCCTATAATCAAAATGTAGCTATTATGCTTTTATTATCTTGTATTCATGCCAACATATCTGGCAAGGTAAGTTAATATCTCAAAATATGCCATGTTTAGTATATCGGTGTGCTGGTTGTTACATTTCCAGAACGTTGGTGGACTACATATTTTAATAATTCACACCGTAATTTCACTGTAAGAACAAGGACCTGATTAACACGAAGTAAGAGCAAGAAAATAGAAAGTATGTGACCCAAAAGGTGACATGCAAATTAGTTGGAGGGGAAGACAAAACTAGTCACCAGTTGTCCTAAAGGTAACTTCTGATGGTAGGTTGGAATCCCTACAGGTTGGTGTAGCCAGAAAGGGTTAAAAACCCCATGACCGAGCAAATCATGAGCTGGAGGCAGTGGAATCTCGCGTTTTTAGTCTCGTTTTTCCATCCCGCCCTCCAGTCTTCACCTGTTTTCCTTTCTTTAAGTTTTATCTTAGTTTCTTTATCCAGGCAAGTAACTTTTGTCTTGCGCAAAGTCATTTTTCGGTTAATTGTACAGTGAAGTCTTTGTCTGAAACTAGCCTTCAGCTATGATTGACTTCTTCAGATCTCTGATCCAGATTCAACTAGACATCCTGACAGCTGACGACATTTCAGTACTCTCCCCCCATTAAGGAAACGCATGTATGATACCTCCAAACTTTCATTAAGCTGGTGCAGTAGAAGCTAAGAACTTTATAACCTGGTTTGAGATAATACTCAGGTTTAAATTAATGCATTGATGGTTCGCTCAGGTCATGGTCTAACTGAATTCCATACCTTGCTATAAAATCTAGCATCCTGTCATTTTTCCACTGCAAATATAATAATATAAAAATAATGGATCTCATCATGTGGTCGGAGCTGGATCTTATCATGTGGTTGGAGCTGGATCTCATCATGTGGTCGGAGCTGGATCTCATCATGTGGTCGGAGCTGGATCTCATCATGTGGTCGGAGCTGGATCTCATCATGTGGTCAGTGCTGGATCACATCATGTGGTCAGAGCTGAGGAGAGGTGTGAGACCTGTTACCAGCTCTGAGCTAAAAAGCAAACGGGGAATAGTGAGGGAAAATAAAACACATTTGACAGAAATGCACTTGAGGTACTCATGCAATCCATTTCCACACCGTTTGGTGTAAAAGGTCAGTGTATTAGCGCTTCGAGTGTGCTGCTTCATTTCCGACGAGCTCGCAGCTGACCGATGAAGCGAAGCCAAAAGAAATAATTGGATGCTTATTGGGATATGTCCACTTTTAATATAAAAGGAAATGTCACTTCTAATATGGCTTTTTTTCTCTTCTTGCTAGATTGCATAGGGCTGTATGACTAGTTCTTACATCACTTTGTATTTCCCTAGGTAAATATAAAGCCACCATTAATATACGCATTTATAACACAGTGCTGCTGAATTCTCAAATCTGATTGGTCAGAAAGTGTTGATCCATTTTCTATAACTCGGACAGTAGTACAGCTGCATACTGCATGTTTATATTGATGCACTTTTTCTAATACATTATCATTTCTATAGAACAAACAGAAACATAATTGTTTTCTGTGAGGAAAAATGTGTGTGCTGTATGGAAGGAGTCTCCAGTGTCAGAGCTTTGTAACAGTCAGGGGTAAAGCTGTAACTAATTTTCTGACATGAGAAGTCTTCAGGACAGAGGAGCTCAAGGGGTCCTTTGCTGCAAAAAGCCTCTAAGGTCTCAGTGAGTGTGTCATGTGTGTGTGTGTGTGTGTGTGTGTGTGTGTGTGTGTGTGTGTGTGTGTGTGTGTGTTTGTATCATGGTAAATGTGACGCACATTTTCTTGCTGTTGCAGGAATCCTTATGTCCATAATTAGCCAACATGCTGCTCTCTCTCTCTCTCTCTCTCTCTCTCTCGGGGAGTGAAGTGTAGTGTAAATGTAGTGTAAATGTAGTGAAGGCTCCTCCTCCTCCTCGTTTCTCTGGACAGGAACGTCATTAAGATTCTGCCCAGGTCTTTTCTCCCCCTGACTGCCTCTGACTTTCTGTTTATAGTTTCACCACAACACTAATTTAATCTCTTACCTACAGATAGGTCTGCCAATCCGTGTGTGTGTGTGTGTGTGTGTGTGTGTTTATGGATGATAACATGCATGAATCATGTATTCATTTGTATGTTCAATCTGTCTGTTCAAACATCTATTGTACAAGAGATTGTTTTTGTGTGTGTGTGTGTGTGTGTGTGTGTGTGTGTGTGTGTGTGTGTGTGTGTGTGTGTGTGTGTCCTTTGGGATAAAGTAGTGGTATTCAGATGCCCTTATTAAAATGCAAGTCCTGACCCCTGTGGAAAGAGAGAGTGTGTGAAAGAGAAACAGAGATAGAGAGACTAAAAGACAGTGTGAAAGAGTCAGAGAGAGAGAGATAGTCAGACAGACAGATAGACAGACAGACAGACAGTTTGAGAAACAGTATGCAAGACA
This sequence comes from Cranoglanis bouderius, assembly GCA_023630585.1. Lineage (NCBI taxonomy): Eukaryota > Metazoa > Chordata > Actinopteri > Siluriformes > Cranoglanididae > Cranoglanis > Cranoglanis bouderius. The sequence goes on from CM042550.1 coordinate 16,016,392, forward strand.
GAGAGCGATAGACATTCAAGTAAGTGTGTATGAGAGAGAGAGAGAGAGAGAGAGAGAGAGAGAAAGGCTCAAAGACAATTTGAGACAGAGACACAAAGACAGAGAGTGTGTGTGTGTGTGTGTGTGTGTGAGAGAGAGAGAGGGGGGGGGGGTATGAAATGCATCCAGACTGTTTGTAATTCAGTCTATTTAAATTCAGTTTTCATTAAATGAATTTTAAAGCTCAGGACCTGAAGGAGCGACGTGTCAGACCTTAACACTCTCACTCAGTGGCTTCATGTCCTCACACTCTTCACATGACTAAGCCCTGACACACTTAACTGCTATTTCACTAAAACATACTGTAAATGAGTCCAGATCTCAGGAAATCAGTAAATCATTCTGAAGGCATGTTGTTTGCACCGCGTAGGTCGCTTTATTATTATTTTTTTAAGTTTGTTAGTATCCCCAGTAAACAGTCTAATCTACTAATTAGCAGTAATCAGACATTTACATAACTGTCCATTTAGACATAATTAACTGCCAAGGCAAATGTGACTGAAAATAACAAGATGTGAAATCAGCTAATTGATTAATCCCTATGCTAAAATGAAGACAGTTCATTTGTTATATGAAGTAATGACTTAACTAGAAGGCTACATAACCTGCATTTTGTTAACATTTCCCTAAGTAATTTATGCATTTATAATAAACTCTCAGCCAGGACTTCACAACAACTACCAACACTGTGAAGGGCAAAGCTAATGTGAAGCCACCAATGGCAATATTGCAAAACGATTTCCTGAACTCGCTGAAACGCATAATGAAACGCCTCCTCACTTCACGTCCATGTTCCTGTAAACACGGCTTTAAAAACCTGCTCTGGATGGCATTATGCTTAGCGCCGTGTTCTGGGTTTCCATCAAACTCTCATTGACTGATCAGTGTCTTAGCAACAAAATCAAAAGGAGAAGAACAATAAGAGATTAAAAGGCGTGGGCGAAGTCTCTCGGCGCTCAAACAGGTGCGTTACGATGGTCCATGAGCAACCCTAAAGCACAAACCAGGAGAACACAACAAAACATCTTCACCCACATATTTTCAGCTCCAGCAGCACCTGAGCAGCATGAGAGGCTTTCCTTCATCACTGCAGGTGTTTATTACGACCTTCACGTTCTTCGTAGGAGCGATAATCTGTTACTTGTAGTACGGTGAGAGGTCATTACTGGCTGGAAGCGTTATTCTTACACACTGTTTCTTTTGTAATCTGGTGTGCTGTGGGTGCTGGAGATCTGGAAGTCACTAAATTCATCATAACCAAGTGCAGAAAAGTAAACATAATAAAACAGCAGTCCAGTTGGAAGTGGGGCTTACTTGTCCTGCAGATGTTCCATGACATTAAATGTAACTATAGATGGATAAAAAAAAAATAAAATAAATAACAGGTCATTCATTAATATAAAATGCATTCATTGCTGATTATTTTCCTATAATAGGCCGCCCTCAAGTGTTTTATTCTTACATAATTGTCACTGTTATACTCTGCACTATGTTACAATGTTGTAAGCAGGTCTTTTTTGTCAATGCTGTTATTACCAAATGCTAAGAGAGATGTCATCTTTCTCTATTTTTCACTTTTTTTTATTTTTTATTAAACTCACTTAGTAAGCTATATCATCACATTGACATACCACAAATGCCCTGATCTACAAAGCCACAATGTTTTAACTTTGATGAGTTAAGAAAGTTTACACACTTTATAAAAAAAAAATATCTATATCACTTGGCTCTTGACTTGACTTGGGTTTTGATGCAATTTGACACAATAGCTGTTACATGCTAGTGTAAAGGATAATAAGATTATGCATATACAGTGTTGCAAGATTATGCATATAAGTGGTTGTGGTGTGAACAGTTTCTCCCATCTGAGCTGTGGATCTGTCCAGACCTACCCTTGGCCTCTTGGTTGCTTCACTGACTAATCCCCTCTTTACCCAGTCACTGATTTTTGGTGAATGGTCTCCTCTAGGCAGAGTTGTGATTGTACTATGGTGGTAGGTACTAACCACTGCATACCAGGAACACCCCACAAGACCTGCTTTTTTGGAGATGCTCTGATCCAGTCGTCTAGCTATTACAATTTGGCCCTTGTCAAAGTCCTTTGTCAGAGATCCTTACGCTTGCCCATTTTTCCTGCTTCCAACACATCAACAAGGGCAGTGGAAGCTCAGTGGTCAAGACGTTGTTCAAGGGGGGTTGGGGTGGGGGAACACTTGTGTAATCCACTGTACTGTCCTTTAACCAAGCTGCGATCTACTTTGTCTTTGCTTTTTTTGCATTCTCTTTTCATGAACATATAATTGTGCTAAAATTATTAAAAAGCAAAATGCCTACTTTTGTCCTGTCGTGATTCACTTAGAACTGACATGACCAAAGGAACACAATTCCGAGCTCAGTGTCCCTGCATTTTGCACCCGAAGTCTAATTTGCCAGGAGAATAGAAAAACAAAAGTTTATTAGAGGGAAAATAGAAAAACAGGGACAACGCTTTTGTTGCTTGGTTTCCCGAAGACACTTTACATGAGATGAATTACTCAGAAACAGAGCGTAAAAATAAGCAATTAGCCTCTCCGACTACAGCAGTAATTAAGATGCGGAAAAAAAACATGGCAGTGTGTGGATTTTTCCAGAATCATAACTTTGCTGTGATGGAGATAATGGTAATGAAAGAGTCCTCCATGTGTGAAAAGCAGCGAATTAAAAAGGTACAGCAGTGCATGCTCTGTTTCAGAGTAATCCACCAACATGGGACACGTATCCCAATATTTCATCAACCCGGATATTGATCAGCTGCAGGAGGAGGAAATAGAATATGATTTAGGAAAGCAATGATGACAAATAGAGCCGATAGGTTCTGCTGTTCTGAGCAAACAACTATTCATCCCTAGAGTGTAACTCTGGACTGGTGTGCTGGATCAAGTGTTATTCTACAAGCTGCCAATGAAGAGCCTGGAAGCCATATTGTGAAATTTGCAATAATTAATGTGATAATTACAACTAGGATTATCCATGTAGCATGCATCATCTTTTTTCAAATAGCATATTAGTCGTTTGTATTTTTTATTTTTAAATTGTGTCTTACTTGGGTTTCATCGTATTACATTTGACAGCAAAGCTAAAACAAACAAACAAAAAAACAAAACAAAAAAAAAACAGGGTGATTAGCTAAGCACATAGTCTGCTTCCAGCTAAATTCCACAATGCAGACCATAGAGCAGCCCTTAATCTTTGAGTCTGTAAAAGACAAATCCACTCTAAAAGGCAAATCAATAGCCTCTAAGAAAACCTTTATGCAGCAGAAAACAAGGCTGTGTGATTCACTCGGGGTTAAACACCAACGTCATTGAATAAAAGAAGAATAATCAAAGACTGACCCTTAGAGCTTCTTATATAACATATTGGCATTAAACCTTATTATGGAAACAAAATGTTCTGATTTAAACACAATCACAGCGCATGTTTCTTTAACTTCCTGAGTTGGGGCTCCATTATAGCTGCAAGCTTTTCCATGAAAGCATACATTAAAACCAAATGTTGGTAGGGAGCTCAATAAAAAATGTACAAGCCCAAATTGTCTGTTTAATTCCTAAAGATCTGAGATCATATAGCCGAAGTTATAATTCTCCTCCAATTTGTAGATGTACTGTAGTGGTAATTATTAGCTATTCATTATTACAGTCTCATATGCAATATGCATAAGTGCTATGATTTACATATAAATGAGCTACATTTAAATATTAAATATAGAATGGACAGAATTTAAATTTACAGCATTTCGAAGACGTCGTTATGCAAACAAACTAACAGAGGTTTTTTCTAGTTTCTATCATACTACGTGTCCACTTGGAAGTGGAAATAGGTGAGGGTCTAAAAACACCATTGAGCTAAAACCTTGTTAAACAGGGGTTAGTACAACAAGTTTTACATCTTCAGAGATACATGGCATCTAAGTCTTGCTAGGATTTATTTTCTGGTGATGAGCTACCATCCATGCTGAGTTACGAGCTGACACATTAGAGTGGGATAAGTTGAGTGTTGTCGGCATAGCAATGGCATATAAATCACATGAGGATATTATCTTACTGAGTATGTCCTTATAGAGGGAGAAAAGAAGAGGATCAAGCACTCAGCCTTGAGGGGCATCAGTGGATTGTCTGCATGGATTAGATGTGGATCCCTTTCCATGTCACTTGTTATGACTGTCTCTCCAGGAAAGAAGTGAATGCCACCATGCTGGGTTTGAACAGGAGACTCTTGTGAAAGTGTTGAAGGCTGTTGAGAGATCAAGAAGGATCAGAACTGAAGGAAGTCTGGCAGATCCAGATCCAGTGTGATTAGGATTCTCAAGGATTCTGAAGGTTGTTTTGGAAAATCAGCACATTTGCCTCAAACCTCCAAGGTTGCAACACTTTCATTAGGATTGATGAACACTAAGGTCATTCTTCCATCACTGGGTCTTAGATTTAAGAAGGCCATGCTCCCTACCTCTTTTAGTGGAACTGACAGCACAGAAGCCACACGTCCTTACCTGGAACTGACTTTTATCTGATACTCGGTGTTTTAAATCAGTGCTTCTGCATCGTAAATATTACGACCAGTGTACACTAAATCAGTGGACACAAACACCTTTCCTCTCACTGTAACATCCATTTGTCTTCCAGGTGATTTATATCTCTCAGAGGAGAAGAGCAGAGTTACTCTAAAGTCCACCTCCATATTTCTGGCCCTTCTTCACAAACTCTCTCTCTCTCCCCGACTCCTGCACTCTCAATCCTGAACTTTCCACAGTGACAAGCTCTCCATCAGACTTCAAGGAGAAGCACAAAACACGACTGAGAGATGAGTCGGGACACTCTAGGGTTCTTATCTCTGTAATATGGAGCTTGAGATTATAGACGAGAGAGAAAAGAAGGCTGGCTATCTGCATTTCTCGTTGCCTGGTGACGGATTTCATCCAGCTAATAATTTACTGGCCTTGTACAAGTCAAGCTAAATTTCATTGCCTGGAGAGGAAAGAAAACTATAGTGTTTCCATGAATAGTGCACTTCAAGTGTTTTCACGCTTTCTCTCCCCCACTCTCTCCCTCTCTCTGTCTTTCGCTCATCCTGCATGCCTGTGTTTAACTCCAGCTCATCTATAAAGTGGTGCATTAAAGCCAATTTTAATACACCAAATGTGCAATAAAAATCAAACTAACTAAATTTCGCATTAAACACATATTGGTCATCTTTTAAAATTTAGAACTAACCCAGACGGTTCCATTACCTGATGCAAGGGGGTGCCTAATGAACCAAAAAATGCAGCAAGCGAACCATTTATAGGAACATAATTTTGGGTAATCACATTAACTCAATTCCCACCAAACGAATAAATAAACAAACAAAATTCCCACAATGCCCTTCACAGGCTGTCGGGTGAAACCAGATCAGGAAAACATTTACAAGTGGCTTGTGCCAGCACATAAGGCAGCTCCATGAGACTGCGCCTGAGAGTTCATCACTAATTACAAGCTTTCAAAGATTCATGAGCTATTATAGAACAGCCTTGCCATCATTCAGGGGTTTGAGCCTTTCTTTTTCTTTTCTTATTTTTTTTATGCAGGGGGCTTGGTGGTTAGCATGTTTGCCTCGCACCTCCAGGGTTGGGGTTTCAAATCCTGCCTCCGCCCTGTGTGTGTGGAGATGGCATGTTCTCCAGGTGCTTTGGGGGTTTCCTCTGGGTACTCCGTTTTCCTCCCCCAGTCCAAAGACATGCATTGTAGGCTGATTGGCATTGCTCTGCAATGGGTTGGCACTGTGTCCAGGCTGGCCCCACCTTGTGCCCCAAGTTCCCTGGGATTGGCTTCAGGCTCGCTGCAACTCTGTGTAGGATAAGCAGTATGGAAAAAGGATGAATTTTCGTTATGCATTTATTAATGGTAGTCTTAAGTTTAGAGATTAAAAAAGCTCCAAATCAGGGCAAACTGCTTTGAGGAGCCGAAGTGTTCAAGGTGACCAAAAAGTTGGGGTGTTTAAAAAGTAAGGAATACAATACTTAGGTACAGGCATCCCAAAGTGCTTTACTAGACTTATATCACAGCAATTTGCCAACAATTATGAAATACAAACATGTTGGAGTTAGAGCCTTTAAGATATAAGTTCTGTTCTAGGTTTGAGCAGAGGAAATAATAGAGCTAGCAATATAAACCTTTGAGACTATTCATTTCTTTTAAATCACAACTGCCATAATGCTATTAATTCATTAAGGCAAGTGCTACAGTGTATAATTCATCTGAACAGAGTGTATGGGGGTGGGGGGATTGGGGGATTGGGGGAACGGGAGGGGTTGGAGCTGAGAAAAAAAAAAAAAGAGTGGACAGGTGAAGGACAAGGAGGAGGACAGAGGAATGGAGTGTCAGAGATGAATGAGGCAGAGGAAAGGTGAGCAGGGAGATGACGGAGAGCAGTAGAGGGATGGAAGAAAGATAGTTGCAGGGGGTAAAAATATACAGTTGGAAAACAAGTCGAGATGGATGAGTGAACTGGGAGAGGAAACCAGATGGGACAGATTTGACCGAGCCAGACAGAGAGAGAGACTCAGGGATTGAGAGGATTGAGGGTTGTTAAGGAGCTGGAATGAGCAATAGATAGAAATGGCGATGAGGACAGGCTGAGAGGAAAACAGGCTCTCTCGGGGAAGGTCTTTAAATTATGCTCCAATGTGGACAGCTCGTCAATTGTGGGTCCAGGGCTCAAGCTCCAGAGCTGTGCTGTGCTTGTTTCATTAGGACTCTCATGTCAGCACCTGCCCCTAAATCTCAGCACCCTTTATTTATTTATATATTTGTATATTTGTTTATTTATGTAGTTACATCCAGGTTTGTGCTGTCTGCTGCAGGCCTAAAAAATGTTTGGAAAGCACTCGCTCAGCCAATGAGGTACACCAAGAAGTCACAACCTAATGGGTATCATTCAATTCACGAGTTTATTACTTTTAGTTGACACAAATAGTGGTGTAAATGATGTATTAAGCCAGCTATGATATGTCAATCAGTTTGGTACAGTTTCAGGTTAAGAGTAGGGGAATGTGTAAAATTGTTGATTTTGTTCTTGAATATTTCTTAATAATAATAATAATAATAATAATAATAATAATAATAATAAAGTAAAATAAAACAAAGACTTGACAAGGCCCACACAGCTATTTAATGGATTTAACACATACATACAAACCAAACCAAGCGCACAACCACAAGTCATTTAAATAGACTAATGATGAGGAAACAAGTAACAGGTGCTTAGTAATCAACAAGCTAGATAAAAGGTAGAACATGGAAGGCCAAACGGGACAAATGGGGGGCAGGAAGAATAGTAGAGCATGGGCCAGTGTGATATTACACTTTTAACTTTTTCTTACATTTAAGAAGCAGCCTTTATTTGCCAAATATATATTACAGCATAGTGAATTTCTTTTCTTTTTCCCCCACATATCCCAGCTGGTTAGGAAGCTGGGGTCAGACATGATATGGCACCCTTGGAGCAGAGAAAGTTAAGGGCTTTGCTCAAGGGCCCAACAAGGGCAGCTTGGCAGTGCTGGGGCTTGAACCCCCAAACTTCTGATCAGTAACCCAGAGCCTTAACCTTCTCAGCTGTTTTCACAATCTTATCTCATTAGGGTACATCAACAGGGTTACGCATGTAATGAGCATTTAATACCACACACATTGGTATTCAGACCTATTCAGAATTTGCCTAAAACGGAAACAGTGTGTTCTGGTGTAGTGTGTTCTGTCATTTCTAAATCTGGGAATTGTCCTACTTTCAGAGGTGAAAACAGCCTGCTGGGAAATGACGGATGTCTTAGTTCAATGAGTTTTATTGTGTACGTCTCTCTCCCTGTCTCTCACTCTCTCACATTTAATTCGTTGTGTATTGACAAAGCAATCATTTGATTTAAGCTGGAAACGGAAAGTGGCGTAAATAAAATCCTGCCATTATTTAAAATCAATAACAAACACTATGCGTTTACCTGAACATCCAGCACCATCCATCAAATGTGTGTTATCCTATTTCAGACTGTGTATTGTATTTCCTGCAGAACACACACTCTTTAACCTGTACTCTTGTACAAGGTGCATTTTTCTAAACACGTAATGAGTTGTTAGAATTAAATCTCAGAATCTACATTTTATTAGGCTACATGTGTAATAATAGAGATCAGGGCATTTGAGTATATCTTTTCATTTAGCACAGTGAGTTTAATATGGAAGATTTAGTGCTCGCTCATTTTTATAATAGTGTATATATACAGGTGCATCTCAATAAATTAGAATGTCATGGAAAAGTTCATTTATTTCAGTAATTCAACTCAAATTGTGAAACTCGTGTATTAAATAAATTCAATGCACACAGACTGAAGTAGTTTAAGTCTTTGGTTCTTTTAATTGTGATGATTTTGGCTCACGTTTAACAAAAACCCACCAATTCAATATCTCAACAAATTAGAATACTTCATTAGACCAATAAAAAAAAAACATTTTTAGTGCCTCAATTCGGCGTGGCATGGAGGTGATCAGTTTGTGGCACTGCTGAGGTGGTATGGAAGCCCAGGTTTCTTTGACAGTGGCCTTCAGCTCATCTGCATTTTTTGGTTTCTTGTTTCTCATTTTCCTCTTGACAATACCCCATAGATTCTCTATGGGGTTCAGGTCTGGTGAGTTTGCTGGCCAGTCAAGCACACCAACACCATGGTCATTTAACCAACTTTTGGTGCTTTTGGCAGTGTGGGCAGGTGCCAAATCCTGCTGGAAAATGAAATCAGCATCTTCAAAAAGCTGGTCAGCAGAAGGAAGCATGAAGTGCTCCAAAATTTCTTGGTAAACGGGTGCAGTGACTTTGGTTTTCAAAAAACACAATGGACCAACACCAGCAGATGACATTGCACCCCAAATCATCACAGACTGTGGAAACTTAACACTGGACTTCAAGCAACTTGGGCTATGAGCTTCTCCACCCTTCCTCCAGACTCTAGAACCTTGGTTTCCAAATGAAATACAAAACTTGCTCTCATCTGAAAAGAGGACTTTGGACCACTGGGCAACAGTCAGTTCTTCTTCTCCTTAGCCCAGGTAAGACGCCTCTGACGTTGTCTGTGGTTCAGGAGTGGCTTAACAAGAGGAATACGACAACTCTAGCCAAATTCCTTGACACGTCTGTGTGTGGTGGCTCTCGATGCCTTGACCCCAGCCTCAGTCCATTCCTCGTGAAGTTCACTCAAATTCTTGTATCGATTTTGCTTGACAATCCTCATAAGGCTGCGGTTCTCTCGGTTGGTTGTGCATCTTTTTCTTCCACACTTTTTCCTTCCACTCAACTTTCTGTTAACATGCTTGGATACAGCATTCTGTGAACAGCCAGATTCTTTGGCAATGAATGTTTGTGGCTTACCCTCCTTGTGAAGGGTGTCAATGATTGTCTTCTGGACAACTGTCAGATCAGCAGTCTTCCCCATGATTGTGTAGCCTAGTGAACCAAACTGAGAGACCATTTTGAAGGCTCAGGAAACCTTTGCAGGTGTTTTGAGTTGATTAGCTGATTGGCATGTCACCATATTCTAATTTGTTGAGATAGTGAATTGGTGGGTTTTTGTTAAATGTGAGCCAAAATCATCACATCACTTTTCCACGACATTCTAATTTATTGAGATGCACCTATATATATATATATATATATATATATATATATATATATATATATATATATATATATTATTATATCTATTATAAAAATGAGCGAGCACTAAATCTTCCATCATCTGAGGCATTTGTTTACGGTTTACGGCTATGCACAGACAGATCGACCTGTTCGCCATTTAGACGGTGCCGTTTTTTTTTTTTTTTTTTTTTCAGAATTGTATACATGATTTTATTTGTCCTAATTTATGGGTTTGTGCTGGTTTGCTTTCTTTATTTTTCACATTCTTTAATTAATGCCAATAATAAAAAAATGACTGGTTTTCAATGAAATGTACTCAGTGGTTTTTGATAGATACTCCAAAACACTTCTATAAGTTGCTCTGGATAAGGGAGTTTGCTAAATTCTGTAAATAATAATAACAATAATAATAATAATAATAATAATAATAATAATAATAATAATAATAATAAAAAGCAATTTAAACTCAACAGTATATTTCAGATATAAAAGTGCAGTAATCCATACAAATTACAGTATATGATATAAAGCCAATGGAGTTGAGAACCTGCCTTTTAGTCAGCAGTTGCAATGTCTGAGACAGTGGAAACAGATGAGCATCCTTGACCCAATTTATTGAGTATATTACGTTTTAAATGCTTCAAATGAAACAGTTTGATACTGACCTGCAAATTACATCGTGAGCCAAAACCCGTAGAGATATCAGCATTTCACAGCTCAGCATTGAACACGCGGAAACATGTACAGGTCATTAGCTAGCTGAGAAAGTTAGACTAGCTAGCAATCTTTTGATATTTTACAGTAATGGAAGCTTCGCATTAAAACTTAATATGGAAAGTTTTATTTTCAGTAGCGATCACCTGTTGTGTTAAATACGTTATGTTAATAAGTTCTATACAGCCTATAAATATTGTTCAGAATGATGCAGGCATCTTTGCTAGATAGCTAAATATATAGCTAGAAACATGTTTAAAGCTAAGAAATGAGCTAGCTAACATACCCAAGAGGCTACTGAAAGCCAAACAGCATTTGGTTAGGTTAGCAAGCCAGCCAACTTTACTCATCTTTATATACTGTTCATAATGGAGGTGGTGTTCACTTCAGCACAGCTCACATGATAAGAACATTTTTGGATTAGCCATGTCTTACTTGAATAATTTTTGAATTCTCATTTTACTATCACTCAAGAGAATTATTACTACAGCAGCACTACTTTTACTTAAGTGTGTTCCATACTCTTTCCACCACTGCTGATATGTTAATACATGATTATAATTATTAATGTTATTTTCTATGCTTATTGTTATTACTTATACTACTCTATTTACTATACTTGTTATATTTTTTTAATGATATTGACTTTGATTTGAAATATTTACCCACATTAAATGGTTTTCAGGCTGTTAAAATATTACGCTCAAATTTCCACCAAAACACTCCCACCAGACATGAGTTTGATCATACAGACCGACAAAGGTGATACATTTATTGGTGGAAATCTGCATATATAAAATGACATTTGACCATACAAAAATCAAATATTTTCCTTTTTTTCCCAAAAATAACATGCGAACTGTTCATTTTTTTTAATGTTCGTCATGTAAATAAATTCATTTTGTTTAAAAACCCACGGACTGATTTGAAATGAGTCTTCAGCTCGGCTACTGTCTCAGTCTGAAATCTCTAAATCTTCTCTTGGACGGATTTTAGACTGCAATTATCCTGGGAGACGAATCAGACAAGGATTATTCTTTCCTTCTCCATTTGACTGAAAATATGTCAAAGCATTCAGTTAATTATTTTCCTGTTACATCGCTGTTATTATTATTTTTTTCATTCCATATGCTCATTATTGTGAATTAATTCTATTTTCAATTATCTTCAGAACTCTTCTTGGTAGGCGAATCTTTTGACATTTAATAGTCAAATGAGTCCTTGAGTGTGAAACGCTCTTACCAGATTTCAAAAGAAGGTTTTCAGTCATCATCCTGACATAATAACTGGAGAATTTCTTTAAAACATTGGAGAGGTCACAGCGACCCAGACAAGTGCGAGCTTTATAAATGATAAAACCTATATTTTAAACCTGTAAATCATAAACAGTATGTGTAAAAAAAATATGAGTGTGTGAGACTAATATAAAATCTAAAAGAGTGTAATCCTATTTGCAATGAATCCTGACCTCAGACCTGAGCTGCACACACTGAAAGAGACGTCTGGATAAAAACTCAGGGTGGGAGATCCGTCAGAAATATCATATCACAATATTTGAGGACATTTCCACGATACTCGATATGTTCATGATAAAACTGCTAGCAAAACAGTAGTTCTGCATTCAAAAATAAACCTTAAAAATAATTAGTTTAATGATATTTTTATTTAATGTGTACAAACTATTAATTAACACTAAAAATCTGTAAAAATTAAAAGTAGCAAATTAAGATTGAAACCAGTTGAAAACAAATAATTATTCAATGGGCTGGTGTGATGAAGCGGAGTTACTGTTACCACCTCAAAGCACGCCCAGAAGTGTTTTATTCCTCTTATAATAACTATTATAGTTTTTGTTTTGTTTTTTTTATTAAAGAAAACGTCATACTTTTTATCCATTTATAGTTACATTTAATGTTGTGGAACATCTGTGACCATGTTAGCTCCGCTTCAAACTTATGTTATAGCAGCTTTAAACAGTCATTCGCTGTTAGGTCACACCACGACCCTGACTCCATCTCCCAGAATTCACAGCGGCCTACAAACATGGCCGCTACGGACTCCACTTCCCACAGCACTCACAGACTGCCACACTCACGTTCATGCCACGACACTGACTCCAATTCCCAGAATGCACAGCAGCCTACAAACATGGCCGCCACGGACTACACTTCCCGCGACACTCCCACACTCCCACGTTCACATTCACCTTCATTTTGAGCACACACCTGATTCCAATTTCACAGTCACATTATTTAAGGACTTTATATTTTCACATTCACTGTGAAGTATTTGCCCAGGTAAGTTGTCTCTGTCAATACCCAGCCTTGATACTCTGGACTGTTTATTCTGGTGTTTTTGATCATTGCTCTGTTTCCCAACTTTGGATTACTGCCTTGCCCTTTTGGATACTGTTTGCTGTTTGCACGACCCTGGACTGTTTATTGTTTCTGCCTTAGCCTAGTGATTTATCCTTGCCTGTTCTGATACTTTCGGAGTTCCTAATAAAGTGACATTTTCCCTGCACTTGCATTCCGCTCTGATTCTGTGCTTTAACATTCGCTCTCTTTTCTTCTCTCTTGAAGTTAATCAGACAGCTTGTTACATTACAGAGAAACAGCAAGGCATAAAATCGTCTGTCCCGAAAATGCCGCAAAACTTACAGTTACAGCTTTACCTCTGACACTTGAGACTCCTTCCAAAAACTGCATCAAATCAACAATTATTTTAATCTGTTTATGTTGATGGTCCACTGCAGGGCCACTGGAGTAACGGTAGTTAGCTTTTGGGCATATGACCTAGCACTTTAGGCAATAACAGAAAGAGCTGACTCGGTTGAAAAATCAATCAAAACTTCCAGTTCAGCTGGGGGGTGGGACATTTCTCCTAAAAAGGATTTCCTATGAACGATAAAGGGTTAACCGTGCTTTGGCACTCACTGGCGCTTAATAATCGTGTATTGAATCAGTATCTCTAACATGTCAATATTTTAAGTGACATATGCACATATTCTGTGTTCTGAATTGATTACAGGAACATTCCTCAAATGACATTCCTCAAATAAAGTAAGTAAGGATTGCTGGAAAAAAATGTTTAGCGAAACAGGAAGTTACTACAGTGACAAACAGCTTACTGCGGAACGTGAACACGTCTTCAATTTTAAAAACATATTTGCTATCTAGTGCTAACTTTGTGACCTAATTTTTTGTTTGTTATTAGCTGCCTAAGAATTCAAATGCGAAATGAAGAGTGTGGGGTCGAAACAAACTACTCTGACGTTCATTAAAAGGTGTGTTGTGCCGTGTTATTGTATTATGATCAGACCTTGGCTCCATATAGCGCTAAAAGCGAAATGCATAGTTAGTCTGTATGTTTTTGCCCCACCACTTTTGGAGTAGTGGTGCCAGCCCTGGTCCACCGTAGAGAACGTGGAGAAAGGAAGGATCTGCTCAAGATCCAAAACATACAAGCTCATCTGTGAAACATGGTGGAGGTAGTGTCATGGCTTGGGCTTGCATGGCTGCTTCTGGAACAGGCTCACTAATCTTTATTGATGATGGAACTCATGATGGTAGCAGCAGAATGAATTCAGGCGTTTACAGGAACATTTTGTCTGCCAATTTACAGAGAAATACACGTCAGATTAATCTGGAGGAACTTCATCATGCAGCAAGACAATGATCCAAAAACACACTGCCAAAACACACTGCCAACTCAACAAAGGACTTTATCAGGGGCAAAAAGTGGAAGGTTTTAGGCTGGCCAAGTCAATCACCAGACTTGCCTCTCCTCCTGAAGAGGAGACTGAAGGGAGAAACCCCCCGAAACAAACAACAACTGAAAGAAGCTGCGCTAAAAGCCTGGAAAAGCATCACAAAAGAAGAAACCAACAGTTTGATGATGTCACTGAGTCACAGGCTTGATGCAGTTATTGCAAGCAAGCTATACGCAACCAAATATTAAATGTTATTTACTTTAAGACTTATCTGTTCTTATACTTTTGCTCACCTAAAAATTGGGTGGTCTGATACAAAGGGTTCTATATTTTATGTTGTATAACACGTCTAGATGTAAAGACCAGGAAATAAAAGCTGAAATCACAAACTCTCATCTCATATCTATCTTTTGATCTCAAACCCAAATGTATTTGGTGTATAACACAAACAAATGAATTGGTTTAGCTGTTTCAGCGATCCAGTCGAACTTTTTTTTTGTCTTTTCTTTTTTTTTTTTTTTTTTGGTGAGTAGCAGGCTTGATGAGAGCTAGCTGATTCAGAGCTAGCATGAAGCATGGTGGCATGAAGCCTGGCTGAGACACAGTGCACCCCTACAGCTTCTCTCTCCCAGAAAATCAGCTATGCTTTTGTACTTTTTTTGGACACACAGTGTCAGCATTTCTGTCTGATAGCTAATGCTGAGACGCAGAGATGATTTCTGTCCTTCAGCCTTCATTATCCTGAAGTTTCTGTACTGAAAGAGGCCTTGGGTGGGAAAGGATGCCGCTTTGGATGCAGTCCTGTGCAAACTCTTGTGTCTGCAATCCTGAGCCTGTTTAATTCTAAAACATGCTTTGGGAGAAAAGATGCACCCGAACCTCGGGAACGGAAGCTGCTCTGAACACTAAATCTGCTTACCTTGCACTTGAGTAAAAACGGGGAAAACATGAAATGTTTACAGCATGTTACAACCAGATCATGAGCTCCTTCTCCAGTCCCACACACCACACAGCTAGCACAGCAAAAATTCCCAGATAAAAAAGAAAAAAAAAAAAATCCACGTGTATAAATTGGTTATCTCAAAATGATGCAACCCAACACAATATCCAGCAGCCATGGGTACTGTTACACTAACACTACTACTAATTTCATTTTGCACACACTGAGATAAAGTGTGTACCATTCAGTAGGCAGAATCACAAGATATTTCTCTAAGATTAAGATTTATTATGCTGGTTAAATATCAGAACAGTCTCTGTGTCTCAATCAGAAGGAAGTTTTCTGTAAAGAGAAGTGTATTTAACGTTTACTGTAGCAGTCTCCAGTGTCAGCTGTAACTTTAGATTTTCATAAAGTTCAGAAGTTTACAGTTTGTGTTTTTTTTTTTTTTTGTAACAAAACAAAATGTATTTTTTTTGTCTTATTATCACTTCAAGAGAGAGAAAAGAGAGAAGAGAAAGGCTGGAGAGGGAAAGACTGCTTATGGCTGCTATAACGTAATTGAGCATGTTCCACAGCATCAAATGTAACTATACAGTAAATGGATAAAAAGTGAACTTTTCTTGCATTGTCTTTCTTAATGCTGCATTTGTGGTGCTTTGTAAGCGTTCATTTGTGAGTTGTAATAATGTCATTTCCCACCTCGGCACATTCGACATGCCAAGTGGGAAAAAAAAATAAAATAAATGGATGCCTACACGAAAGTTTGTTTTTTGTTTGCTCTTAAGCTCATAAAAAGTTACTTTAACCACACTTTAACAGTTTAAAGCCTGAGTGGCTATTGGTTCTGTTCTATTATGGTGACCTTCAAACATTCATGCAGCATTTTGGACTGAAATTGTAGCACAGCGGAGTAGCTTAGCAACAAACTAGCCAGCGGACAATAGAGAGTCGATTAGCAACAAGCTAGCTGGCTAACATTAGTGATGACTCTAAAGTTGATGATTACCTTCTCAAAACAGTGATTAGCATTGTCAGTGTTATAGATTTAACTAAGTGCTGTGTCTGTATATTAACTGATCTAAAGCCAATAGTGCTATAAGCTCATTTAAAAGTAGAGAAGGAAGACTTTACATTGTTCACAGTGTTAGCGACCATATTGATTTGACATCACTCTGTAAATGCAGAAGAAACTGAAACTTGAGAGGACTACCTAAAGTTGACGAGTTGAAATCTCATGCTGAGGAGGTGCTTTTGGTGGTTTTTTTTTATAATAGTTGTAGGCAGTGATTTTAAAACTTTTTTTGATTTATTGATCAATGGCTCTTACATTGATTTTTGGAATTGGACATGGATTTTTTAATTTAGATTTTTAATATTAAAATTTTGATGCACCAAGGATTTGAATGTCGGGTGCTTCTGAACAAGTGTTACTATGACTTCACAGTTTACACTGACTTTAACCTTTATTTATTCATTAGTTTTGTTTTCGATACTCTTTTAGAGTCACAGAACTGAGCCAAAAATTAGCTGACTGGTTAGTCGAATTTGACTGAACAAAACTAAATAATCATCAGGTTCTTAATTACGGTAATTAATGAACAATAATTCCTAATTCACGAACTACACACAGAGTTCATTTTGATACACTGGGACTACAACAAACATCTATGCATACTTAGGGTAATTCAAAACACTACAGTGAAAATGTGAGAATCGGGATTTTCAAATAAAATTGTATTAACATCCTTGTTTTGATCTAATCAGACAGTAATTTTTTTTTCAAGTGAAGAACAATTTTTTTTTAACATCAGAGTAAAGTACAGCCAAATACAGCCATAGCAGAAGTATTGTTGAGGAAAACCATCTAAATATAAAACAGAATGAAATCTGCTTCTTCCATCATCAGAGGCTTGGCTTGTCTGTCTGTCCAACAGCAATGTCTTCCATTAAGCTTTGGCTGCTAAGCAACATAACAGGCAAACAATAGTTTAATGATTAGGATTACTGGTTTAAAACCTGGCACATTAATACAAAATATAATTATTGCAACATGGTCACAGGTGTGTGTGTATCGAGGATTTTACAGTACAACAGCTTCAAATGCACCTCAGCTAATCAGATATTAGCACTGAAACTATTCATTTTATAATTGTTGTATTACTATGCAGTTACTGTATATGTGTAGTGTAAATACTGGTAACACTATACAATACTGTTTCATAACCTGTGAATAACCATGCCAGAATTAAGCAGGAATGAATGAATAGTTCTTCATGAAGACCTATGTTACTCCAATTAACTACTACTAGCACTACTAGGCAATTAATAAGTATGCTAGTAGGAGTTCACTATTACTTAAGCAGTAATTACTGAGTCTTACATTTCTCCTGCAGAGCCAATAGCTAACTATAGTTCTTTTAATTTATTATTCTTTTAATTAATTAATTAAGCACTACTAGGCAATTAATAAGTATGCTAGTAGGAGTTCACTATTACCTAAGCAGTAATTACTGAGTCTTACATTTCTCCTGCAGAGCCAATAGCTAACTATAGCTCTTTTAATTAATTACTGATCACATCGACATTAATTCCCAATAGCTAAACCTTACTTTCCATTTGGAGATCCACTATCTAATATACCGTAATCTGTAAAACCTCCAATGGTGTCATTTCAAAAGTCATGTAAATAATTTAGTAGTAACAATACACTAATGACTTATGAGGTAATGATGATCTGGAACAGAACTGTAATGTTAAACTCATGGCAATTCCTTACTAATGACTTACCGAAGTGTTACTGTATCGTTCATTAGTAGTTATTAATGATCTGGAACAGTATTACAGTAAAAACACATGGAAAATCATCACTAATTACTAAAGCGTTAGTGTTTTGTTACTTAAATGTAAATTATTTATTAGTTTCTATTACTGTTCTGTAAAAAAATAAGTATTACTTTTGAAAGTTTGTTCATGAAGAATATTTGTTACTCAGTGCTAAATTACAGTATTTTCACAGGTTATTGTTGTCCATTTCTCTCTTTACCTTGACTGGCTAAATAAAATCTACACACTGACCCTTAGGAGACCAACTAATAACTGATGTAGACATTTACATTTTAGACAATAAGCTATTGGAATAGTGTTGGTGAAGAACTACTCGTTCATTAATGGTTAGTTCCTGGATAGTAACCTGTGAGATACGGAACAGTACTCGTATGTATTACCTAACTGTGTATTGTGAGCTGTGCTGCATAATGATCCCACTATGTATGAGTATATGGATTAGACAACAATAAAATCTATGTAACATGTTTCCAGTAGTTAAAAATGAGCAATCATACTTACAAAGTTGAAAATGTTTAAGGATCCTCCTTCTTTTCCTTTAAAAAAAAAAACATAAGCATGAAGACCACATTAGTAATACTTGTACTTTTAAAAATTATACAGTATGTACATCTAGTTAGTACCCAATAGACTTGCAGCCCATTGCACACTAATAGATACACATTACACAAGGCATTTTGTAAAAGAAATGCAGTATTACCGGTAAACCAAGAAGCTGCATGGCGAAATGAATACAGTTGTATGTCAAAAGATCATATTGTGGATTTGTCCTCATTGCATTTTTAACATTCTGTTCAAATGATGCAGGGATTCCACCATTCTTCCTATAAATTGCAAATCTATGTCCTCCAGAAAACCCATCCACATTCACTTTGCTTACAAGCCCTGGACAAGAACTGGAAGCGAGATTGGAAGAGGAACTAGAAGAGTAACAGGAAGAAGACCTGGTATATGAGCTACAGAAACTGCTTACAGTTCCAGAGGAACTTGATGCAGAGCCACATGATCGAGAATTTGATTCTAGTATGGGGAAAAGGAAAAATATTTCAATATATTGTACTCGTTTCCTGTAATTAGAAATAGAAAAATTCCAATAAATACACTGCTTAATATTAATTATACTATTACAGATAATGGCATCACTGTGATACAGAAACCGATGTTTTTATTTGTTTAGTTATATACATACTCTGTCTATGTCAATGTATATTTATAAAAATATATTTTACGCGTGAAATGAATTATCTCCTCTTCACTGCAGCACACTCCAGCATGAAAGATAGGTTTTAACAATGTTCTACATTCCACAATAAAGAGGTCTCCAAGGTCTGAATTTCCATTGTATTCATCGTCATAGTGTTTGACAATACTGAAACCCTTCGGTTCACATCCCAATCCAATCGACCAGGTTCCACATGACGATGCCTACAAAAAAGCAACAAAAGAAAAAATCAAAAGACAAATAAAACATATATATATATATATATATATATATATATATATATATATATATATATATATATATATATACACAGTACTGTGCAAAAGTTTTAGGCACCCTATTTTTTTAGTACAAACCTTGTTATAGATTTTTTTATTTTGTGACTTCTACATTATCAAGTCAGTACAAAAAAAAAAAAAAAAAAAATAGATTCCCAAACATTAGTTTTCTAGCACAAAATTAAATGTTACAGAAAAATGTTTGTATGTCATTAAAGTAAGCAGTATATTACGTAAGGGACACTTTTCAGACAAAAAAACACAATGAAGGCTGCTGGGTTTTGCTGCAAAAATAAGAAGCGAGTGCGAAAGTCAAAGTATCCAGAAGAACTGTGGCTGGTTCTGCAAGATGCTCAATAAAACTTACCAGCTCATTTCCTTATAAAACTGCACTAATTGTACAGGAGACTACTATTTTTATTTTTATTTTTTTGTCAAACCAAATATTGACTTTTTTCATTTACGACTGTTTACTGCTCTTTACCGTATTAAAAAAAAAATGTAGAAAATTTAATTTCATCATACTAAAGGCATCTTTGCTCTACAGCATTTCTTTGCATGTGCCTAAAACTTTTGCACAGCACCTTATATGCGTATATGTATGTATGTATGATATTTATATATCAATCATACTATCCTCCAATACTTAAAGTTAATTAGGAGCCCAGTAACACTACAGCAATATAGAGACACTCACCATTATTGACACTCAACACGTCACTGTAAAATATATAAAATATACTGTCAGTTACTGTTAAATACTTTAATCATGAAATGCTAACATCTCATTACAAAACATACTACAATACATACTAAAGTCAGCACAACAGAACAAAAACAATAATGACGTAATAAAACTATGCCTAATTTAAATAGATTTAAAGTATACTTCACTGAATGTACCTTTTGTTCCACTGTCGTCACTGCTGTTTCTGACAGAAAGAGAAAGCATAAAGCTTTTATAGAAGGAGGGCTCTGGTCACAAAACAATGTTTTAAAAAAAGAAAAACCAATCAAACTGGTTCTACTTACAGATGCTGTGCACCAAATTAGCAGCTTGATCGGATTTCCTGAGAAACATGTATTTCAACTTAACCGCACTCCCTACGAATGACCACACCCCAACCTTAGCACTGCCTCACTGCATCAGAATCTAGTCTTGAATGAAAATATCATGAATATAGACAAATGTATATAGTATTTCCTATTGTAAGATTACAACAAACCAAATATAAGATAACTAAAACCCATTTTAAGATGTAACATGCCAGTAAACATATCTTTTAAGAAGGAAAGTGTTTTCGCTCACAACATTCATGTCTAGAGCTCAACAATTACATGTTTTAGTTAAAATGTTAGAAAAATTGTAAGGTTTTGCCAGAACAGTTTGTCACTTTGTTCAGGAGAGGGGAAAAACAAAAAAACAAACACAAAAAAAGAGAGATGTAATTTTATTCAGATTTTATTTATTTATTTATTTTACAGCTCTCATTCATGCACAATCAAACCCCATCTTTGGTTTGTTGGTTTTCATCTGACTTGTGGATAATGGCTTTGGTGAACTGTGCTGTAAAAAGCAAAAGCATTCATTCCCTCAGTGGATTCTGGATCTTCAGGCAGGCTTCTGCAGTGATCTGGCAGTCGTTTGAACACGCAGTGAAGGCTGCTGCTTTACTCTGACAAGGATGGTAATGCGGCGGGGATTTATTTATAACTGTAGGAGGATGAGGTAGGGATGGTTGTGAGGGGGAGAAGAGACACAGCCAAAGAGATTTACCAAAAGCGTTAGAAGAGCTTCAGGTCTAAACATGTCAGAAATGGCTGAGAGAACACCTCCACAGAGCTCGATGCCCACAACAAATATCTGACGGAAACAAGTGACTGCCCGATGAGTCACTCATACTCACTGATATAAACTGGCTGGTTTTCCAGGAGGTGGGCTGACAAAGCTGTCCAGGCTGCTGCAGTTGTTTTTATTGTAGATGAAATTAGATTCAATTCTAATATTGACATGCTAGCAGATATGCAGCAGTTACTGTACTCAAGAGGTCATGGCCTGCATTAAGGTTGGAACCATAGGAGCATCTTACTAACTCTCCATCATTAAAGGGGGATTTACTTCCAAACTGGATCATGCTACATGTGAGTTAATGTGGTTTTCTCATTGTCTCACCTTTTAGGGTCTATGACTATGTTCACAATATAATCTTCATTGCAATTCCAGAATTTGATCTTGACAGTTCACATTCATAATCACATTAGACCCATATCTGTATTTAATGAGAATGCACCTATCCCTGAAATGCCCTGTATGTGCACATCAATTTCTTGAGCAATTGTTTTGAACATCACTTGGCTTAGTACTTTCATTCTAGTTTCACCTGAATTGATTTTGGTAAATTACCAGTTTTCCCTATCCTTGCACTGTATATCTTCACTTCTGTTGCTGTCATCCATATTTGTCTTGCCATGCTACCAGTGGATAATGACAACAACAGTTATATGTATGCAACACTGGCCAACACTAATTGCCCAAAGCTGTATACATTGAACAGTCAATTTTTGGATGATCCTTCATTAAATGCATCCACGATGCCACATGTGCAGTGTTTAAATTGTAAGCTTAGGGTCATACTCGAATTTCATACATATGGACCCTTTTTTTTTGCATGGAATGCAACAGAACTATGCCTGAAAGTGGGTGCAAACTTCTAAGTGCACCTGGCCCTATGTCTTAGCCAAGTAATGAATCATGTCCCTCTGGGCCAACCCGAGGATTAGAGACTTAGTGCTGCTCAGAAGAGATGTTAATGGCTATGGAGAGCATGTTCAAATCATTTCTTTTCCATGACTGCTGAACATATCTTGTGCCAAGTCACATTATCATGAATTTATTACAAGAAAGTAAAAATGATAAGCAGCCCCAAACAAAAAAAGATTCTGTATCACTGCATTGTCAAGGCTTTTGACCACAAATCACTTTCTGGCCTCAGGTTCTTCTCAGAATACTGTGGTCTCAGGTGCTGGAATGTCTTAATCAGCCTTCTCTGCTGCACTGTCTGTATTTCTGTTCTCACTTCTGAACCAATCATGGTTCCCAAGATTCCCTATGGTGTGCAAGGTATTTATTATGGGAGTTCTGAAAACCATTATCAAAGTTCTTAGCAAGGTCAGAGAACAGGCACACAACATTAAACAGGGATAATCTACATTCAGAAATTGCGGGGAAAACAGTGATGGTCAAAACCAGGAAGTATACAAGAAACAACTAACAGTGAACATGGGAAACTAAGACTTGGATATGCATGATAACTCACAACAAGAGTTCACAACAAGACAAAGGAACAGGGGGGTAAAACAGACAAAAGAAACACAGAACAGGACAACACATTAGGATACCAAACCAATGATAAGATGTAGATATGACTAGAACCAAAACAAATGCACATGGCCATAACAAACAAAAGCACATGATATGAAGTCAAGACCAAACAAACAAAGTCGGTGCCTGTCATGCTGAAAAAATATGCCACACATATTATTTAAAAATGTGATTTTTGTGAAGGCTTTTGTGGTGGTGGTCACCAGAGGCTGCAAATAAAACTAATATTATCTCAACTGAAAAGAATTTCTTCAATTGACAGATATCCTGTTTTCATTCAGGGTGTATTCCCAGCTCACACCCACTTTTCCCAGAATCCACCATGATCCTGAAGAGGATAAAGCACTTACTGAAGATGAATGAATGAACAGAATAGCATTGTTAAAAGTGGGGTGTGTTTCATTTAGAGAAAATTAGCAATGGCACATTTAACACACTTGTTGACCACTTGTGGGTCTCAGCGGCCCAATTTCATGGCTCATCCAGTGAGTCGTAATTACAGCATGCACAAAGACTAAGCCTGGTTGTGAAATATAAACAGAATGGGAAGTAATTAGAAACTTTAGCATAAACAACCCTGCAAATTGCTAGTCTCCCTTCCTTTTAGACTTTTTGTTGTCTTGTCTTGTCTAATGGTAACCTGAAAGGGATTTCTTGGCAAATTAACAAATCCCTTTCAGATCAGCATACCACATTTTTATTCTTCCATCTGTGCTTTCTAGTATTATAAGTCAGTACAAAAGCATAACCTTACCTAAAAGCATAATCAGAAACATTCATAGAAAGAGAAATGGAGAGAAGAAGCAAGGAAGACATGAAGCCTGCCTGAAATACTGAGAGAAAAAGATAAAGGACAAATAAATATGAGTATTGACAAAAGCCATTGGTGCTTGACTAAATTGAATAAATTGAATAAACTGAGTTCCAAGTTGTGACACTGCTGTTACAGTATGTACTGTACAGTATGTCACACAGCAGGAGACCTTTTTTGTACCACTTTTTTTGGCCATCAACATGAATCTAAGTATCCATGGCAACCCGGAGCACAAATAATGCGAGAATTGTCCGCCAGTACCAAGGCCTTAAATGTGGGCACTAATGTATTATTTCATCATTCTCTTCCCATATGGCTCTTGCAGATGGAGACAGCAAGCACTCAGTACTTTCAGCAACAATTTCCATCTCTGAATGAAACTTATCAAGAATAATTCACCCCAAGAAATTGGAAGAAACAGCAGCCTATTGGCATCATCTTCAAGTAGGAGCCCCAGGTTATAATGACTGGAACTGCCTCTCAAAAATCTTTCAGGGATTTTTGAAAAACAGCTCTGTGTTTGGATTGATAAAAGAAGTGCCTGAAGAAGTGTGAGGGGTAAAAAGGTTTCCCGTCATAAACCACACAATACGCCCTCCTGGATCAGTCTAAAACGATCCCCACAGTACAAATTTGGAAACACTGCTAATTCAGCCATGTTTGTTTTCTGCCACAGTGGCTCCAAACAGAGATCTCTCACTCTTTTTTTCTCTCTTGATTTTCTGCCCACTCAGTGGATGAGAGCAACTGACAGGCACAGGAGCAGATGGGGATCGACAGGGCTCCTAGGCAAAGAGCTAATTGAGGGAGATTGGGGAGAACTTTGCAACACCAGCCGTAACAGTGGGGGCAATCAACACCAAGGCACTACCTTCCCTTCCTAATCATGTTGGTGCTCAGCTAATTTTACCACTGTTTTGGATAATTTAGGAAGCTCTGGCTTTATAATCACATATCTAGACTTCATCTCCACCCCATTGTTGCTGTCATCACCCACTGTCTGGCGTGGACATCCAAAGAATCACTAATAAAATACTACTCCCTGCGGGGGGATGAAAAGAAATGAAAAACAAACAGCTGCTTGCTTGAATATGACTCAATATGAAAACAAATATCCCTCAGCAGGCCAAGATTCCATAGTCACCTTGAATGGAGATAAAACTGGTCCTTAAATATTCACCAAAAAACAGGCCTTAAGAAGAATAACCTCAGGACCACGTTATCCAAGCCTGGACAATGACCAAATCTGGGAAGATGACGTGCTGCGTGATTCAACATCTATGTCAGTCTTGTGTTCATCTTGCAGATGGTTGGAGAAAGACACAGCATGGAACACCTGAGGATCCACAGTGGGTTTGAATGGCTGGAGCAGTCTGCCATGGGCAGTCAACAGATTGAGTTTCAGGCTGGAAACAAAAGAGGCCATCAACTGCCAGACATGATTTATTCTTTACTTATAGCAGACAGACAGGTAGATGATGAACTGTTCAAGACAAGTGCACTACAAGCCAGCAAAACCAGAGGTGAGACAATGGTATACAAATAACTCTGCTCATTATCATGTTCAGTCTAAGAGTCATGATACTCTGAGAGCTATTAAAGCCAAACAGTTTAGATGTGGCTCCATGTTTACACATTAACTAGTATGGACCTTGATTAAGCTGTTAACATGGAACAATGCACAACATGCTGAGGGATCTGCACACCACTGATTGTAAAGATTTCTACAATATTCTGATTTCTCATGAGAAATGTCCCAGTGCTTCACAGCCACATTTATTGAGATCATAACCTCAGCAATGGAAACACTTGCCAACTCTCACCATTTACCACAGAGCATATGTGAATAAATGAATGAAAAGAATGAAACAAAGGTCACACTCCAGGCGGAAGAGGAGGAGAAGGAGGAGTGCAGATTACAACTTGATTACCCCTGTTCGATTAGTTGCTAGGCAATCAAAAGCTGTGACCTTGAATATGGAGAGGGGAGATGTGACAGAAAAAAATTAGATGGATGGATAGATGGAAGGATGGATGAATGGATATGTGGATATTAAGAAAGGAATTAGGAAAATGTTCCAGACAGAACGGATTAGTAAGAGAATAAGCAAACAAAAGAAAGAAGCCGAGAGCCAGAGAAAGAAGTCCTAAAACTTTGGCTGTCAAAATGAATCCGTGTTACCATGGCAACTGGAGCACGAAGACCAAACTAATGAGACGAATAATGTGAGAATTGCCAGCCAGCACCAAGGCCTTAAATATGGACTCTAAGGTGTAATTTCATCATTTCCCTTTCCTTCCTAGAGGACCTTCAGTTTCATCATTCTCCACCTGTGTCATTCTGACCTAATCACCCTTAATTTATTTGAATTTATTTAATTATTTGAATGCATTTATTTATAGGCTTTCACCGGTAGATAAAGATTATATAGTAGAAAAAACAGAATGCTAGTGTACTTTAAGGACATTTTCACACTTGCTCTGAATACTTGAGTATTCAACATATGTTGGCTGTTTTTATTTTTTGGCACAAACTCTTAAGTGGTAAAGACCACTGTGTTTTGGATGAGTAGCATGTCATTTACAGGAATACCTGCAAACGAGGAGCCATTCTCATATAAGAAGTATTTTAGCCATGCAGGCCAGCAAGAAAGACTGGTTTTATACAGTACATCAGTAATGCATTCCATCTCCTCCACTGACCATAATAACCTTTTGTTCGTCATCACTAATCTTGAAACAGAAAGTAATGTGTCAAGGTAAACAAATCACATACATAGCAGCTAGCTTCCACACCTCATGTGGTGCTCCATGGTTCGGTTGAAGTAATTCAATTTTCAATTCAATTCAATTCAATTTTATTTGTATAGTGCTTATAACAATAGACATCGTCACAAAGCAGCTTTACAGAGATACATAATTTTTGGATCTAAATTTTAAATCGATAAATTTATCCCCAATGAGCAAGCCAATGGTGACGGTGGCAAGGAAAAACTCCCTGAGACGACATGAGGAAGAAACCTTGAGAGGAACCAGACTCAAAAGGGAACCCATCCTCATCTGTGTGAAGTAAGCCCCAGACCACGGCTTTTGAGAGGATAATGGGTTGGTTGAAGTGCACCCTAGCCAACCATTTTCAATAGGACAGGGATTGGTTCACTTGACAACTTGAAAACAGCTTTCAGACTTCACCAATCATACTCAGCTCTTGGACCAAACAGCCCTAAGCACAGAAAAAAAAAACAAGTGTTAAAAACATCTTCATTCGATTATAACTTTCTAACAGAGAATGTATCTTTACATCCCAAATGCAACAAAGGACTAGAACTAAAAGCATGTTTTAGCAGTAGGACAGACAGATAAGTGTTGAAAAGAACATGGATGGCTTTGATTGTGACTTAATCCAGTTTTAAACTGTTTACAAAAGACTGTGATAATGTGTGTTCTCCATGTTGGATTATACGATGAAGATCTTCTAACGATAGACCTGCGATTAAAGAAAATGGTCATCAGTCTTGTCGTCGGTCTTTAGTCCGATCTTACATCATTAATCAATTATCTGGGCTTGTGCACAGGTTTTTAGATCTTCAGTTTCCTACATACCTAAATATATGGGTTTTCTCCATGTTCTCTGGTTTCCTCCCACCACCCAAAACCAAGGTGGTTGGTAGATTGGTGACACTAAATTGCCCCTAGGTGTGAGTATGTGTGCATGGTGCACTGGTGTCCCATCCAGGGGGTATTCTCAGCGCACCCTGTATCCTAGGATCCAGATTTACCACCACCTTGACCAGGATATGATAAATGTTTTCCCATCAGAAACTGTGCTAAAAACTGTCCAAAGAACCCTTGAAACTCCATGGCTTTCTGGAAACTGATAAACAGTATACTTCCAGGTAAATGAATTGAAAAAGTAAAATTGAGTTAATAATATTGGAGTTATACTGTATGATTGTCATAATGTTTAATTATGCTACGTTAGACTGAGCATTATATCACACTAACAGGCTGGCTAGCTAGCACATTGCACAGCTACAGTTTTGTCTCCAATTTTAACTAGGCTTGCTGTATTAAAAAAAAAAAAAAAAAAAAAAAAAAAGGAACCAGAAATTATCTTGTACACAGAGAGTCAAGAATGAGCTGGAAAGGTCATGTAGGGATAAAACAGCACTGTGGGAGAATGACAGCGGAGAACTGCAGGGCTCTGGGGGAGGCAGAGGGTATAAACCAGGGAGGCCATAAGTGGATCATTTGATTTAGGAAAGCCACTGGGGCTGGTGGTAAAGGGGCTGTTTACTGCTCCACAGCCTTTCCACAGGAGCATTAACCAGCCATGGCTCTGAAAAATAGGCCATCTGTAGAGCGCAACAGACTCAAGGCAGCGACTCGAGCTAAAAATTCACATCATACAGTTCTTGTGGTTTTCTTTTATTTTGTAGTTATGCTAAAAAGATGTATGCATCACATATGAGAATGTTTAAAGATTTAGCTTGGTGTCTTTGTCGGATTTTTACTACTGATCCGACCGCCTAAAGCTGAGCAAGTTTAATTAAATTTGAGAATAAAATAATTGCACATTTCCACACGGGAGCGTTTCCCACTCAGTCAATGCCCCGTCTGAATCTAATGAAAAAGGTAAAAACCTGTTGGAGACAATTAAACCTTTGAGGGCATTATATCTCTTTTAACAAGCTCGTCCATGCTAATTTGGAGTCATGCAGGCACCCAAGATTTGCACTGACAATAGAAATCAGGACTAATTTACCACTCAAGCCCATCATGCTGTCCTGCCACTGGGGAATGAGAGGTGCAGTCATTACTTGCACGATGATTTCACGAGCCTGACACCAGCTGGGATTTTGCTCCGTATTCTTTCAATCTTGACAGGCCAAGGTGAAAGACGTGACACCACCAACCATGAAGTGGAATGCGACAGGATTTTTTATGACCACAAAGCAACACCTGGTCACCTTCATGTCTGACACTGTCACTCCCTTGAAACACATCTCACCCGAAATCAAACTACCACAGTTTAGAAGATGTCAGCTTTTTTTTTTTAGCATTCCAAACTAAAACTAGTCATTTGTCTATGAATATTTGAGGTTTAGATGAGTTAATTTCACATTTTTAATGCGTATTGAATTAAACTTAGATTTACACAATGACACTATGTCTTCAATAAATTTGGTCAAAGACACTTATAGACGCTTCAAGTCATTTTTTCGGAAGACATGTCAGACTTTGCTTGTAATGACACCAAAGCCATCACAGTGAGCCAACTCTGATATCATCATGAATTTCTGGTGGATTTCCAAATATTGTCACACACTCCATAGTGTAACATACCGCAGTTTTAGACTTCTTAGACTGCTTAGCAGCTTTCTATGTCCCCATAGCCGCCGTTGTCCCTATTAATATTTTACGTACACTGTTTTATGACTGTAATGCCATTTAGAGTGAATGTGTTTGCCTTGATGTTGCAAGTGCATTCCAGATATCTGTGATATTTTGTCAATACAGTCAGAGTTTGTGATTCTTTAAAATTTTCAAGACATATAGTATAATTGAAAACTGGGGCAGCACAGTGCTGTAGCAGGTGACCAGAGTCCCTGGTTTGATATAGAGCTTTGGTCTGAGTTACTGTCTCTGTGTTTCACACGTTCTCCCTGTGTTGTATTTTTTATATGAATGTCAGCACACTATAAATTCCAGCCACAGCAATGTCCACTCTTTATTGTTATTACATTGTTTCACAGTTGAGTTAAAAAAAAAAAAAAAAAAAAAAAAGACTTAAGGGTTCTTTGCATCATAAAAGGGTTCTATTTCCCCTTTCTAATAGGGTTTTACATAGAATGTTTATGTAAAAGGGTTCCCTTAATATACAACTGAAGAACTCTTAAGACATTAAAAAAAAAAAAAAGTGTACACTGGTAAATAAATAAATAAATAAACAGCAGGTATAGCTATTCTGAGGTGCATTCTCCTTGTGTTGTTCCACACTCTTGGTCTTCTAAGCTATTCCGTGAATAAATAAGAATTTCACACATGAATAATATTACTACTACTACTACTACTACTTCTAATAATAATAATAATAATAATAATAATAATAATAATAATAATAAATACAGATTAGTGATGAGAGCAAGAAAATAAGAGGAATTTTACCCGAGACGCCTGGACACACAATCAAGAAAGAGAAAACGACCTCAAAGAGACCTCTTTTTTTAAAGAGGTTAAGAGAGAAAAAACTAATGCGTCCTCACTCTAGATCACTATCACACAGCTGGATAACATCTGATTGATTTCTGATCATTATTTGAGAGGAGGAGCTGTGAAAGATACACGCACAAAAGCAAATCCCGACTCACAAATCATCCAGTTAGCCATTCAGAAAAGAAAATATATAGTTTTGATCATTTTTCAACAATGAATCTAAGAGAACATGCAAGATACTTTTATTTATTGATTTATTTATTTATTTATTTTGAGTACCAGGGTTGAACACCAGCACAGAATAACTTGGTAATGATGTACATTTTATAATTATAATTTATTTTTACTCTATAATATAGGTAGCAGGGTTTTACTTTCAGAGTGACTCCTTCAATATCACAGTAAATATCACAGTATAACTGAAAAGAAAGAAACAATAACAAGAGAACTTTTCTTCTTCCTACAGTATGATCTTCAGGAAATTCAAATGATGCAACTTCCTTGTAGAGGATTTCAGAATATTTCATAGGGGTGAATGTGTTCAGGTAACAGGGTTGAGTGAAACTAAAATGTCCATTTTTCATAAACTATAATGGATGATACATGGAAAAGGATGTTTCAAGCATGAGATGTTAAATGAATTCAAATATTAATGAAAAATATTACAAATTTTAAATATTTTAATGATTATACTTGAAGGTGACGTGTAGTTAAAGTGTTTTTCATGATGAAGTAGGCAGAGATGGGCAAAATACTGTATATTTTTATTAATGTTTTATTTAAGTTATTTATTTGAAAGAATGGATATAGGTTGTTGTGAAAGACACTTTATCCGTGTTGAAAATGTCTTTCACTTTGACTTTAAAAACATGTTTGTAAATGTAATAACAGAGGAACATAAATGGCAATGCGTTAATAGAATCACCTATAAACCATCTACAGTGTTTACGAACCCACTGCTTTTATCTGTTAACTCAGAGCTGCTGTAAGTAAAAAATAAAGTTCTCAGCCTCATGCCACAAGTGTTATTTTTATCACGGCACACACAGTGCCACATCCTGCACCTACTCTGTCACGTCAGCGGCCATCTCAGTCGCGTGAGATTTTTTTAATGCAGCATCAGGAGACAGAGAGTGAGAACAGAATAAAGAATGAAAGAACATCATGTAGACAAGAAGAGCAGAAGCGTGAGGGGAAGTAATACAGAGAGTCTGCAAGAAAGAACAGTTGGGAGAAAAATGGAGAAAGAATGAACCAAGGTTCTAGGAAATAGTGTGTGAAACGTTGAAAACGTTTGTATGAAATCATGATTTTCACAAAGCAAAGTTTAAATGATAAAGGTAGATATCATTGCTGAAAGAGCTGAAAGCTGTTAAAAGCAATTAAGATGTTTTCATATGTGAAAATTTGTAAGAATTGTCACAACTCAAGTTGCATGAAAAGAAAGAAAAGTTTTAGATTACATCGAAACATGGAAAAAGAGAAAATCACGCTTAAAGATTTCATTCCAATTCCATTGAAACCCGCAGAGCCTACCTCTCCATCCATCCATCCATTCATGCATCCATTTTCTGTACCACTTATCCTACACAGAGTGGCGGGGAGCCTAGAGCCTATCCCATGGGACACCCTGGGCGGGGTGCCAACCCATCAAAGGGCACAATTGCACACATTCTCACACACCTATTCGCACACTACAGACAATTTAGAGATGCCAATCAGCCTACAATGCATGTCTTTGGCCTGGTGGAGGAAACCGGAGTACCTGGAGGAAACCCCTGAAGCTCGGGGAGAACATACAAGCTCCACGCACACAGGGAGGGGGCGGGAATCGAACCCCCGACCCTGAAGGTGCGAGGCAAACGTTCTAACTGCTAAGCCACCGTGAATGTGAAAAAAATTTATGTGTAGAATTTGGTTAATTATGACTCATAGATATATTATATCCTTTCCTATGGTTTCATGTGTTTGGAATCTAAGCACACTGTTGCACACTTGTTAGTTCAAAATTGTCCCATTTCATTTCAGCACCAAACAACGCACCTGACTACGTTACCCATCAGTCCTTTTACATCACATAATATCATGTGCGCCTGAGTCACATTTATTTCTAATGAGCACTTGTCAGGGCGTGGCTTAAAATTCTAATGAGCACACTTGATTGACAGACCACTGTCCAAGACTAGTCCACCACTCTAGCAGAAGTAAACACAATGGCACAATCAGGATTGTTCAACTCTTTATGTACCAAATCTACTCGATTATAAAATTAGCACAGTATCTACCCTTGCTAGGTTAGCTTCCGATGACTAGTTTGCTCAGATTTAAGAGGAGTTACTTGGGAAGGACAACTGATATCAGCCTGGTGACTGTTGAAGATAAAGCTCGCATAAGCCTCACACAAGACTTTGCCAATAATCTGGCAAAGAACATGTCGACATTTGCACTTTGTGTTGCATATTGAATCCACAAGACAAACATTATCCTACTTAGACAGCATCAGCAATCATATGATCTCTGGAGCTTTAAAAGAGAAAGAAAGTGCCAAGGGAGAGCATAAAATACAGACCGCCAAGGACATTTTTGAATGGCGAAAAGGGAAATCAAGAGATGAATAGACTACAAAGGAAGTAAGACTGAGTTAATGCAAACAAGGAATGTGAAAATGAATGAATCCTGAGAGAATTATAGAGAGGATGTGATGGAGAGGGAGTAAGGGAGGGAGAGAGTACACACTGAAGAGCAGATAATAGAGAGGGTACTTGTTAAGGGAAGCTGAATTCATTAGGTAAGTCTCTTATATGCCCAGTGAACTCCAACCAGCAGCACGCTCCACCCTCCAGTAGGCATATACATAAAAATCATCATAATTACTCAACCTGTTAGCATGCTTTACACTGATATGATTGCATTTTAAGAAACTGTACATGTAGCTTTTCTCACCAGGATGAATTGCATGGCAAAGCAGGCATCTCTTTCAGGATTTAGCTTGCTCAGATTTGCTTGCTAGCCTCTTAGCTGAGGTAAGAAACAGCTTTGAGGAACAAAATTGGACGCATTGATGAATAGTAGGGTTGTAAAGCAATGCCAGTATACTGTATATATCTGTATTTGGATTTAAACCTGAAGTGGGCGTGGCTTAAACCAGATTTTTTTTTTTTTTTTTTTCTTCACTGCCAGCATGGTGTGTGCATTTTGGATCTGCCAGTTCCTCAACCTCAGCTACATCACTCCAGTTCATAATTGTTCTCAAATGGAGATGAACACTGGACTGTGTTCATTCACTGATTATTTTTCTTTATACCTTTTCTAATGAGGTTTGTTGGTTCTATTGCTATAACTAATACCCTGATTATAACCACCATGGCCCTGATCAGTTACTAAGACTGGATGAATGAATGCTTCCTTTTTGTATCTGTAATTGTAACTATTTGGAACACAATCTCTATTTATTCTGAATCCTGCATTCACATATATATATATATAGTCATATAGTGAATATCAGAGCTTTTTCTCAAACATCACAATCCTTCATCTAAAAAAAAAAAAAAACCTTCCCAATTTTGGAGAGCCTATTTGTTAGGGGAAGCAATATAGTCACAAAATAACAGTGTGCAGTTTCATTTTAACACTGAAGTTAAACTGAACACTCTGGAAGCAACAAAGTGATAAAGATTTGAATGTTAAAAGCCATTTTATTGTTAACTTAAGCATTATGAATTCATAGCATTGAAATATTAAACCTTGTAAACCAACATCCGCATTTATTGGTTTGGAATCATTGAAATTTAAAATAGTTTCATGTCCCATTTTAAATTCACATGAACGTACAACGCTATGTGATCCATTTAGAGCATCCTTAGTAAGTGCCTGGTCAGGGTCACACATAGTTCAATTAGGTTTCTAGTTACTCATTAGAATATTAGGCCATGCCCCGATAGGCTACTTGTTTATATTGTTGGGACCTGCAGTGATTTTCTCTGTGATTTTAGTCTTTCTGCATGTATGACCTCACAGAGTGACTAGTTTCACACCATACCTCTCACCCAGAGGCCATTTTTTTTCTCTTTAATTCCCAGACAATAGGGTAAACTCTTTCTGTTGTGCCATTCAGGAGCTCATCTAGGAATGCTTTTATTCTGTACACTCTGGGCTAGTGGCCCAGTGGGGTGTGGGTGGGATCTGTATGATGTTTGACACTGCAGGATTTGGGGCATTTTTGTTGAAGTTGTAGTTGTTGTGAAATCAGTTTATTTTTTTTTATTTCTTACTAACTTACAGTAGTGTCAGTGTGGAAAGAGACAGTACATTATTTTGTGGAATAGAAACAGCTAAACTGGTGTAACGTCTGAACGTATCAAACTGATTTCTGAATCAGCCTGGATTTAGCAAAGAAGTTTCTCTGTGTCTTTGAGCCTTGAATCCTTATCGGTACCCCCCCTCCGGTCTTCACCAGATGCCATCGGAATGCGACACGACCCCCCCCTTCAGACACACACACACACCCACACACACAAACACACAGACACAAAGCACACACACACACACACACACACAATGTAAGAATCTCTTTTCAATGTAACATGTAATTATATGTAATTATTCGATGTCCAAATAGTGTGATGTTTTCGTGTTTGCATGTATTGTGTGTTTATGTAACATAACTATAATGATTTTAGATAGTTTTAACTTAGGATATTATTTTAAATGTCTGTAACCATATTTTACTTGTAATATTCTTTATAAGTCCATCGAATTTGGTATGAGGTTAGTCGTCTAGAGATACCCTGATTGATTATGCATATCATATTGCAATGGGATACATTATTTCATGCTTTTTCTTAATTTCACACGTAATACGGTTTAAACCGGCTCCTCCCTGGACATGCAAATTCGGGTCTGAGACCAGACAAAGAGAGTTCATCCCGCCAACAAATCCAACTTCCTTATTGGCCAATAGCCCAAAGAGGCGTGTGTGTTGGTGTTGTCTTTAAAACAACACCACGCTTTGAAACTCTCTCTTCTCTCTTTTCAGTCTCACTTCACTCACACTCTTCAACTTCACTTCTACACTCTTTCCGGATTCTCTCTCCCGGGGCCACGTGCCCCGGGAAGAGGAAGCCAGGATCTCTCTCTCCCGGACAAAGGATGCAACCGCCTCATGGCCCACGCCTTTTCAAACGGCACGAAGAACCAGCAAACTCTACACGACCCCGCGCGAACTTTCAGACCGGAGCCATGCAAGTATAGTTAATGGATCTATATCTGCTTTTAAGATTGTACCCCTGTTTACAGGAGATTTAAGTTTGTTGCTGGTTTTGAAAAAGGCTAATTAGTTGTGTTTTTGTCTGCCATTCCCTTTTATTTCATTACTTTCTCTCTACACCTTTTCTTTCCTTGTATATAGATGTACATATGTATGTTTTGCTTAGAGTTAGTCGTGTGTATCCATAGTTACATCTAGTTATTAAAATCTATTATGCCACGCTTGATTTTCTCTGTTTT
The DNA here is from genome assembly GCA_023630585.1 of Cranoglanis bouderius. NCBI lineage: Eukaryota > Metazoa > Chordata > Actinopteri > Siluriformes > Cranoglanididae > Cranoglanis > Cranoglanis bouderius. Next base: position 16,051,754 of record CM042550.1, read on the forward strand.
TGGTCATGTGATAGAGTCCCTTCTTCACTGCATAAGAACCTCGCTTACCCGATCTAATTTTTAATAACAACTTTACTGGTTAATCCTTCCTGGCCAGAAGGATAAACTCCCTCTTTAGAGTTCATAATTCCAAACTAGACTACAGCTAATCCTAAAAGCTGATCTAGACCACATACATAGTCATAATTAATTATAATCCGTTGTAGTTAATTATCTATATGTATATGTGCACATACATGAATTCCCTTTCGTGGCTGATGTATATTTATAACTGGTCACAACACGCGTTGATTAGATATATAGATATATTTCACGCCATTCGAGCGAATTCCTTATATAAATTGGAGAATACATTTAAATGTGTTAAACATATTTTAATTCATTACATGAATTGTAACTGGTGGAGAATATTTTTAAACGTTGCAGATTCCCCCGATTTACTACACATTCTGGTAGATAATGTGGGCACGCTTTAAAACTTGTCTACTTTAAAAAGGTGCTTCGAATCCAAGCGTGCGCTTCTGTTTCGTTTTTCATGTTTAAAGTTGATCCATTACATTATTCTGGTGGAAAAGAATAATGCTAGTAATGATTGATTCATTAAACTGGCTATACAATATCACCGGAAGGTATAAACAAACAAACAAACAAAAAAATAACTGTGCAAGCAGGATTAAACACATCTTTGAGAACAATTAAGAACTGGAGTGATGTAGCTGAGGTGGAGGAACTGTCAGAGCCAGAATTCACACAACACTGGTGTTTCTACACCTGTTTTTTTTTTGTTTTCCCTTAGTGTTTTGGGCTTAAATCCAAATACAGACACGGATATTTGGATCACTAACCAGATAGTGTGTCAGTGTGTTATGCCTCTATCCCAGCCAGAGAAAACACTGACCTGAGTTGAATTCAGGAATGATGTAATGTGATGAGTTCATTCATGAGCTTGTAATAGATGTCTCTGATGTTTGCCAGTCTTTCAGAATCTCTTTAAAGACGTCTGAGAGCGAGTGCTGAAATGAAGAAAAGGTCAAGCATGAATTACCAACTGATTCTCTGCTGCACTTGGTCTAATGAGAGGTTTTTCTTTTTTTTTTTTTTTTTTTTTTCAGCTGCCAAGGACACTTATCATTCCCTGTTGGTTCAACCACAGATTTGTCAAAGGCTTTCAAATAACCCATCCATGTGTAATTCAATTAAGGAGCACTTCAGGCAAACTGGACTGCTGGAACAGACATCCTGAGAGAACAGTACTTGGACAGGCTCAAACACACACCGCACACAATGTGGAGCATTAGCCTTTGTCAGATTAGTTTGGAGTAGAAACTCCCCACCAGCAGTGTTTTCCATTTAGTCCATGTGCTGAAGATCGGGTATGAGTGCTAGCAAAGCTGGGTTATTTATTTGAAGTGTTCCTTGATTGAGTTTGTGGCCTGGTACAGAAGTCCTATAACACCCAAGCTAATTTTTATTCACTTGCAAATTAATACACTTAGTAAAATAAATAACATAGTTTTCACATGTGATTATGTAAATATTTCAACATGTAATGTAGTGAAATGAATTCAGGGAAACCCACAGACCATCACGCGAATACTCAGTAAATGAATCTTTTGTAAAAAAAAAAAAATTAAAAAAAAAATTAAAAAATAAATCATGTGAAAACAAATGAATCGTGAAAATTAACGAATCACGTGAACAAATCACACATGGGAACAAATGAATCATGTCACAGAAATCACATAAAAATTAATGAATGTAAAAAAAAAAAAAAACGGGAAAAAAAATCACCTGGAAATAAGTGAATCATATGGGGAAAAAAACAAAACATGAATCATGTGTAAATAAATGAATCATGTGAATGAATCAAATGTAAAAAACAATTAATCATGTGAGAAATCACATGCAATCATAAATGAATCATGTGAAAAAGCCAAAAATGAAAATAAATAAATCATGTTAAAAATCATATGAAAATGTATTAAGCTCGAGAAAAAAGAATCGCTTGGATATGAATGTGAAAAACAAATGAATCATGGGAAAGAAACACACGAGAAATGAATTAATTATGTAAAACAAAATCTGAAAAAATCACATTTTTTCAGTCAATGAGTCAATGAGTCATGTGAAGCAATCACATGAGTAAATGAATCATGTAACAAAAATCAAATGTGAAAACTAATTAATTGTGTAAATAAATGAACTGTGAAAAACAAAAAAATCAGAAAAAGGAAATGCTAATAAATCAAGAAAATACAAAACACATGACAACAGCAACATTTGTAGTACAAAAAAAAGTGTGAAACATAAACGTGACATAAAAGAAACGTGAATTTCACATGTGTATTGTATGATTATATTCATATGATATATATATATATATATATATATATATATATATTTTGTAAAGCTAAAGAGCAAAAGAAGTGTGATAAGCCACCGCTTGATGTTTAAATTCTGCACTCAGGGCTGCTTCCTATTGTTACAAAATGAAAATTAGAGAGCCTAAAAGAGCCATAGATACAAAAGCGAAGCTTTTAGTGTGCCTCTGCTGGATATTCAGAGCTGCTGTGTGGGTGGAATTGAGTACATGAGGTCAAGCCTCAAGCAGCTCTGTCCATACGTGAGCCTGCTCGTGGGTGGACACAGAAACACAAGCAAAAAGGTGAAAGAAAGTTATGTTACTCGTATCGGTGTTGCCATTGCTCACCAGCAGTAACTCACTCCGTGGGGGAATCTGCGCTGCCCCGGCGTCGCTCTCTGGCCATGACTTTATGATAATTCTAATAAATTATGATGCAGCACACAGACATTAAATCATATGATTGGCACTAAATCACACAGTTATTCTCCATAGTCCTCACGACGCTTCTGAACTCACTCTCCAGCCGTCTCATGTTTTCTGTGCATTTGCTCGTTTCTGTTTTGCATTTCTCGTTGTGTCATCTTCAATACAGAAGATAGGAGAAAAGGGTGAAGAGCTATTTCAGCTCCAATATTTCAGTAATGCAATACAAGCCGTACAGGAGTACCGTTATAATGAAATCTTTCCTTGCTCTCTCTTCACAAAAGACGTAAAATTCATTTTTCATAGCACAACCCAGAGACCCAGATGTGTCCCTGAATTCTTTGGTTGAGATACAAATAGACATTTTATACAGTATGTGTCCAAACATTCCTTTATCCTGAGATGTGAACAAACCCAGCTTGAGCTCTGACCTTATGTTCAAACAATCTGTCATAAAACTTTTACACATAATTTACATTAATGTTCCATTAACTAGTAATATTTACTGTATTCGATTCCAAGTTCGTTCCTGAGCTCGTGTTTCTGTCTGTATGGACTTTCACACGTTCTCCACATATTTGTGTGGGTTTCTCAAAGTTCTCCGGTTTCTTCCCACCTCCCAAAAACATACTGATAGGGGGATCGGCTATTCTAGATTTTCTCCTAGGTGTAAATGTGTGTGCCCTGCTGCGCTGAGATGGACTGGCATCCCATCCAGTTTTTATTCGACCTCATGCTGAATGTTCCACCTTGACCCTGAGCAGGATAAAGCGATTAGTGAGTGAGTGAAGATGATGTTACTAAGTAAGGAATGAAACACTTGGGGGGCATGCTGTTATAGGGAACTAACCACTGACAGTGTAGTGTGATGAAGCACAGTTATTGGTACCGCCCAGAAGTGGATCATTTTCCAATAACAGCACATCCTTAAGTGTTTTATTCCTTTTATACCACAGCAATTTGTCAACCCATTACAGTGGCTTAGTGCCACCCATGATGGGGGCACTTGCCCACGGGCACATTTGCCTCGCACCTCCAGGGTTGGAGGTTTGAATCCCTCCTCTGCCCTGCTTGCTCTGAGCTTGCATGTTCTCCTCGTGCTTCGGGGGTTTCCTCTGGGTACTCCAGTTTCCTCCTCCAGTCCAAAGACATGCGTTGTAGGCTGATTGGCATTTCCAAACTGTCTGTAGTGTATGAATGGGTGTGTGTGTGATTGTGCCCTCCTTTGCCCTCAAGTTCCCTGGGATAGGCTCCAGGCTCCCCGCGACCCTGTGTAGTATAAGCAGTACAGAAAATGAATGGATGGATGACATATTATGCTTTCTAACCATTTATATTTACATCCATGAAACAAGTTAGTTCCCTTTTTCATTTTCACTTATGTTATTGCAGCTTTAAACAGTTGTTCCCTCACCAGCTGCACTTTTTTCTCTCTCTTGAAGTTAATAGGAAAAAAAAATCTGAGTTTATGATGTTACAGATAAACTGCAAAGCATAAACTCCAGAATTTCTTGTGACTGTTACTGACTGTTACAAAGTGCTGACACTGGAGACTCCTTCCATAAATGTTAAATAGAAAACTTCACCATAGCAACAATTATATATTTATTTGTTTTAAATATGTTGTTAATTAGGCTAAATTTATGTGGTGATTCCTCCCTGTGAATGAGCTGTCACTATACAAAAAATAAATAAATAACATATTAGAAAGTGTGCATTAATATAAACCTTTATTTAAAATAAGGGTTAGTTATTTTGTTAATGTTACTGATGCTTAAAGTTTACAGTTTGTTCATATTAACTGTTGTGTTAAATGTAAGTTAAAGCAAACTTAATATAAAGTGCTACTAAAATAAAGATCCTGCTTTATGCAATACATACAACATTACAGTTTTTTCTTACAGAAAATCAATTGTCAGATTTATCATGACTAAAAACGAATCAGCAATGAACAAATTAAGCCTGAAACTCCAAGGAAACATGATTAGTTCCACTTCTTTGCACTTATATCTTAACTTTAGGTAAATCAATTCGCATTGTTTTCTGTGTAGTTAATGGAAAATACTCCTTAGGGTTTGGGAAAGTAAAAGAGCAGAACATGTTAACAGACTGAGTATGAAAGAGTGCGAAAGTGTATGAAAGTGTGTGCCATTTGCTTGATCGAATATGCCAAGAAGATGCATTAGAAATTTGCCAAGCGTAAAACAATAGTAGATGCCACAGATGCCCCAAGGTTGAACCCTAACTGAGGCCTTGTCAAACATGACTCCTTAATTTTCCCTATACACACTTTGTACTGACTTGCCTTGTAGTGAATTTCTAACAGCATGTAACACAAAGGGTTAGCATTACCTCTGTGAGAGAAAATAATGTTGCAGTGAGAGTACAGTGAGCCCGACAAGTCATGTCATGTCAAGTCTAGTCAAGGTTCACAGTGAATAAGACATATGATAGAGAGATGAAGTCAATGGTCATAGCAGTCGATGTATTTAAGCAAAGGCGGAAAACTGCTTTTCAGCCCACTTTTCACAGATGCTCCTGAGCACTGGCTCAACGACTTGTTCGAGAGCAGGATTTCAATTTGTGCTCTGACCTGGCCATCAAGCAAGAGTGAGACTAGACAAAATGTTCACATACCGAGTACAACAATGTCTTGAAACTTCAACAGAATGATAAGCAATCTTTCCAGAATGTGAGGGGGATTTTGGGGTTTTGTGTCAGTTCATTCACTGACAGACATGCCTCAGACATGCTGCACAAATAGATCAGCTGAAAACTAGCAGTGTCCTGATTCAATTGTTGCTTTGACTATGGATGACTAGTTGACAACGGTTTTGTATTACTAGTTGACTACTACAGATTAGTAGTCTTGCAACCCCAAGCCACGGGTAAATAATTCACTGTATAAAAAGTCCAAGAGAGGTCTATTGGGGTGGAGTCTGGCTTCTTAACACTCCCTAGCCAATCCAATAACTCCTCCCTATGACCAGCTTCATCTTGTAGTCTTCTGGCAGGAGCAGGTATCTGGTTATCACTTGTCAGCCTTTTGGCTAAGATCAAGTGTAGTAGTCTTGTTTTTCAATCTCCTCAAGTTCCCCTTATCAATGCATTGCTGCATTCTTTCCACTACCTCCCTGTAGCTTCCCAAATCACTTTTAAAACACTGATTCTTGCCTAGCGCACAAAGCCAAAAACAGACCTCCATCTACCCAAAGACACTTGTCAAACCCTGCTCTGCACCATGGTCTCTTCGAGCCACTAGGATAGCTTGACATGACCCGGCATCCCTCAAGAGGATACAAGGAATACTCTTATCTGTCCTGGCAACCAATAATGACCTTCTCCTGGCTTCTGTACTAGTGTCTTTCTAACAGAGCTATAGTTTGTCAGACAGCTGCAATGCATTACTTGCACATAACTGATACACACCTCATATTTTTGACAATCTGCACCCAGAATCTGTGGTTACCTCTTGAAGCCAGGCCATATTTATACATATATACATGGTTACTGACAATAAAGTTGAATCAAATGATTAGGAAAGTAATATAATGTTAAGAAGATCCATCCATACATCTTATGTACCACTTATCCTACACAGGGGCACAGGGACCTGGAGCCTATCCCAGGGAACTCGGGACACAAGGCAGGGACACCCTGGATGGGGTGTTAACCCATCACACACCCATTCACACACCAATTACAATTTAGAGATGCCAATCAGACTACAATGGATGTCTTTGGACTGGGGGAGGAAACTGGAGTACCTGGAGGAAACACCCTGAGCACAGCATGCAGGGCAGAGGTGGGAATCAAACTCCCAACCCTGGAGGTGCGAGGAAAACGTGTTAATCACTAAGCCCCTGTGCCCCCATGTTAAGAATGTTATTTCTATGTCATCTTGCAATGCTGACTGAGCAATGCTGACTTAGCCATCTATATATGGAAACAATGTATGTTAAGGATGACAAATATCTTTGTTGGGGTTCACGTTTGAATGAAAAGGAGAGGCAATGTAGTGTTAAATGAATATATATTTTTGTTTATGTTGAAGAATTGCTATAAGATTGATGTGGAAGATTTGTGTAAATAAAAAAAATACTCTTAGCCATCTGCTATCCATGAAACAGAGACTCAAAAGCTGAAGCTGAAATCAATGCAAAGATATGAAATAAAATCATCATGGTGAGAGAGGGTGGAGGAGGGACTGACCAAACGAGCTCTTATCAGAGTGCAGTGTGAGAGTGGAAGTGAGCTGCTACTTAGTCAAGCTGCATCCAACTGGAATGATTGATTATTTAATGTCATTACTGTAACGAATCAATCATTACTAGCATTATTCTTTCCCACCAGAATAATGTAATGGATCAACTTTAAACATGAAAAACGAAACAGAAGTGCACGCTTGGATTCAAAGCACCCTTTTAAAGGAGGCAAGTTTTAAAGCATGCCCGCGTTATCTACCAGAATATGTAGTAAAGAGGGAGTTTATCCTTATGGCCAGCAAGGATTAACAAAGGAAGTTTGTTATTAAAGATAGAGCGGGTAACCGAGATCTTATGCAGCGTAGAATTGACTCTATTATGTGACCAAAAACAGACAATCAAACGTGGGATAATAGATTGTAATAACAAGGTGTAACTATGGATACACACGACTAACATACATATGTACATCTATATACAAGAGGAGAGAGAGATTAGAGAGAAAGTAATTAAATTAAAAGGGTAGCAGACAAAAACAACAATTAATTAGCCTTTTCCAAAACCAGCAACGAACTTAAATCTCCTGTAAACAGGAGTACAATATTAACGCAGATATTGATCCATTAACTATGCTTGCATGGCTCCGGTTTGAAAGTTCGCGCGAGGTCATGTTGAGTTCGCTGGTTCATCGTGCCATTTGAAAAGGCGTGGACCGTGAGGCGGTTGCATCCTTTGTCCGGGAGAGAGAGAGATTCTGGCTTTCTCTTCCCGGGGCACGTGGCCCCGGGGGAGAGGAACCGGAAGGAGTGTAGAAGTGAAGTTGAAGAGTGTGAGAAGAGAGCTGGAGAGTAAGACAGTGTTTCAAAGCGTGGTGTTGTTTTAAAGACAACACCAACAATTCGCCTCTTTGGGCTATGGGCCAATCAGGAAGTTGGATTTGTTGGCGGGATGAACTCTCTTTGTCTGGTCTCAGACCCGAATTTGCATGTCCAGGGAGGAGCCGGTTTAAACCGTATTACGTGTGAAATTAAGAAAAAGCATGAAATAATGTATCCCATTGCAATATGATATGCATAATCAATCAGGGTATCTCAAGACGATTAACCACATACCAAATTCGATGGACTTATAAAGAATATTACAAGTAAAACATGGTTACAGACATTTAAAATCATATCCTAAGTTAAACTATCTAAAATCGTTATAGTTATGTTACATAAACACACAATATATGCAAACAAGAAAACATCACACTATTTGGACATCGAATAATTACATATAATTACATGTTACATTCAAAAGAGATTCTTACATTGTGTGTGTGCACGGGTGTGTGCTTTGTGTGTGTGTGTGTGTGTGTGTGTCTGAAGAGGGGGGGTCGTGTCGCATTCCGATGGCATCTGGTGAAGAGGTTAAGTAAGGATTCATGGCTCAAAGACACAGAGAAACTTCTTTGCTAGATCCAGGCTGATTCAGAAATCAGTTTGATACGTTCAGATGTTACATTTCTTCCTTCATTATCTTCTTCTGATAGCCTGCTCTATTAATCAACAGTACAGCCACTGGCAGGACGGTGCTCCTGTAAATGTAGGGAATGACCCCTTCACCTCCTCTCCTCCTCAACAAGAGCCTGGTTTGTAAGCATTGAACTAAAGTTGTGGAATAACTGTGGAATAATATTTTTACATATACATTACATATTATAGTTGTGTTCTAGAAAGTAAGAAATCAATGACTGTAGAAATGAAAAAAAAAAATACTGTAATAGTTGGATGAGGCTATTGGGCTCATTTTCATTCATTCACTTTCACTTTATCCTGCTGGGGTTGATCTGGAGCCTTTCCCAGGATCACTGGGAATAGAACTAGGAAAATAGAAAGCTGGGCATTAACAGCATATAGATATATCTTGACCAGCCCATACTGTACAAAAAACAAGGTTACTCATTAACCTAAAAAAAAAAAAAAAAGAAAGAAAGATAATATGTGGACAGTTTTCATGGCATCTGTCTGTATGTAGTTCATGGGAGCTTTGACTTATGTTCCTGTTGTGGAAAGTAAAATAGTAAAAATATTGATCACAAAAAAAAAAAATGATGCTTTCTTCCACTGGAAACATTCACTACTAATACTGACAAAGGCCAATACAGGAAGAAGTAAAAAAATACCCAGATGTGTTCTTGATAATTCCCAAATGTCAAGGATGCATCCACTGTTGACTTAAAATTGAGACTACTGAAAAACCCATAATGCATCTCAGCAACACGAAGACGGTGGATGATGCAACTCGTACTGGTACAAGTGGTACCTAAGATGGAAGTTTGATCTAACGTTTGCCTTCTACTTTTATTCTTTATTACCCACATTTTAAAAAATCATTTATGTGGAGCTGTCATGGAAATCCGGGAGAAGGCACTTCCCATCAGCCACTGCACACCACTGGAGTACGTCACATGATCGCCTGAATCTGTTTCACATTTCTGTTAATGAGCACTAGTATTTAAGTTACGTCTTGCACCACACTTTTATCTTGCTTTTGTCTGATGTTGTCATAGTGTTATGTTCTGTTGTCATTGCCTTTCTGCCTCTAATTCATAGTTCTTGTTCTGTGTCTAGTCTATTATGTTTTCTTAGCTTGTTTATTTTGTTATTAAAATCTCCGCCTCCGTTACCAAACAGGAGCGTCTGCCATACAAACACGTGTAAGATCTTACTATAGAAAAGATAACATCACAAAGAGTGCATTAATATAAACCTGTGAGCTGCTCTTGTAGAAAATTAATCAACACCTTCTGCCCAATCAGAATTGAGAATTCAACAGTGAAGTAGTATAAAATTAGTATAATACTCAAGTTGGAATCATGATGATGCCACAGCCATGTATGGCTAGTAGTCAAGGAAGCAAAATTGGTTGTTCTCTACGTGTGGGAGGGAGGGGCATAATGTCTTTCTCCTGTCGATCAGAGCGGCACTATGTATGCGGAAGAGGGTAGACAGCATTTTCCTCCATGTGCACGTTAGCCTTCACTCTCCTCAGTTTGTAGCTTATGTTTGATGGGGAGAGCTGGCTGCTGGGTGGCACGCTGCGGTGGCAGATGACCAAATTAGGAGGGAAAACGTGTGGAGGGAAATTACAATAATATATCAGTCACTACTTACAGATCACTCCAGCATAATTCCTCAGATTTGTGCAGTTACTTATCTTCCTGTGTCATGGGTCATAAAGCGATAGGCTGGTAAAGGCAAGAAAGGCTGGTAAAGGCAAGGCGTGTCTCAAATACAAAAGTTCATTCTTTGCATTTTTTTGCTATTACATCAGCAAGCATAATGGTAGTGCCATGTGTGAATCTAATCATCCTTGTCAAATGATTTATTTGAACCAAACCTATTTATCCAACAGATGACTAAGTGTCTCGTCTCCACGTTCATCTGCTTTGTCATTCTGTGGTTTAGCTGAAGAACATGGTCCTGAGCCAAACACACACACACACACACACACACACACACACACACACACACACACACACACACACACACTCCTGTGATCTGCTGACAGATGACACCCTGTAGTGATTTGTCACCCAAATGAAAACACCTCAATTTGCGTCAATACATAAAGTGCTGAATTATAAAGAAAGGAGGCTTCTGCAGAGAGCTGAAGACGGAGTGTGTGTCAGGGTGGTGGAAGCAGGTCATTTCCCTCCCATGCAGGAGGCCTCCGGTGCACACTGAGCTCTGAGAGATCCGATGGCAGCTATGGATGAGTCCACGCTGGTGTGTGCTGACTCAGCATCTTTCTCAGCATCCTGGCATTAAACGCCACAACTTTATCATCTGTCTATCTCTTTTCAGCCGAGAGCAGTCAATGTTCCTGACTGGTGGTCAGATATTCAAATGCACATGTAGGACTTTAAGCAGTGTCACTTCTGATTGGTCAAAAAGTATTGATTCATGTCCTATAACAGCAGCTCTGACAGCAGTGCAGCTGCAAATCACAGGTTTATATCAATCATTTTTTAAACCATGTAAACAGATTTTTAAAAGTGTGTAATCAGTGATCTTGTGAAGTTTTTTTTTTTTTTTTCTGTAAACAGATGTTTATTTAACATTCATGAAAAGGGTCTCCAGTGTAAGCGCTTTGTAACAGTGAGAAGTCAAGTTTTCCCAGTGCTCCTTTAAAATCGACATTATTTTTCATTCTAAAAAAGCTGCTAATTTTGATCTTCATCAAAATGCAAGTCAATCTAATCTCCAATAAGACTCCAATATTGTAAAAAATTTTAAAAAGTGAAAAAAAAACCCCAAAACAACAGCTCACAACTCCTGCATATCCCATTATTTATCTCTGTTTTTAAAAGACTTATTATTATTATTATTATTATTATTATTATTATTATTATTATTATTATTAATACCTGCCCTATTTATTCCTTGAGAGAAAGTACCCTTTTTTCTGGGGTGCCTATTATTTATTTTTTATTTTTTTTATTTTTTAAATAAGTGAATGTTTTTTTTTTTCTGTGTGCAGAATAAATCTCTGAAAATATAGCTCACAACAAATCGATTAAATGAACCAAAGTGAACAGAAAATTTAATCAATTATAAAATTCTATATTAAATTGCTAAGAATGTAATTATATCCAAAATTTAATATATTACATCCAAAATAAACTAATTATCCTGCCTCGCTGTCATACAATGCTGTGGCTCGTGACCTCATGTGTCGTTTGTAATCAGAGAGGTGTTAACGTGAGGAAAAGGCCTGTAACCCTCAGCCTTCCTGTCATCTCTGTTACAGAAGATAAGGTGAAATTTCCTCGAGTCAGCACTCACACACATCACATCTAATATCATCTCTTTGTACATAGCAGCAAAATGACATGAGGCGAAAGAAATGAGATGAACTTGATAAAATTTCAGCAGCGTAAAGTTGCTTTCAAAAGCACCGGACTGTCAGTGTGAGTTAGCGTCTCGTGACAGATTTTGTCACCACTCGTACTGTGAGATATGATAATTAAATTTGTAGGAGCTGACAACACTTATACTCACTGTGGCTAATAAGAAAATGCCTATATGTCGGGACAGAATGATGACAAATGTAGTGGAGAGTTTTAAGTGACTGTATGTTATTCTAATTTTCATTATTGTTTTCTTTTTCTTTTCTTTTCTTTTAACTACTACTACTACTACTACTACTACTAATAATAATAATAATAAACTAAAAAAAATGAGAGAGAAACATGAAAAGACCGAAATGAAAAACAAACAAAAAAGATAAAGTTGATTAGGATATATGCGATCACTATAGGGCTACTGCACATTCGGTGCTTGGACCCCTAATAATAAAACCTAATCACTCCAGGGTTTCTACAACTTTGCTGATTAGAAGACAAAACACCACTCAAGATGTGTCACAACTGCAGTGATTGAACCCACAACAGCACAGCATTTTCACAGCTAGTGTTTGGGCATCACATGCAATCACTAAAGGGTCCCTACACCTTTGGTGCTTGGACCACTGGCGACAATAAGAAGACAAAACAGAATGACCACATGACGTTCAAATTTGGTGCTTGGCTGCATAACAACAATAATTAGAAAGCAGCTTTCATGCTTGGACCCCTGTTAAGATAAGATACTACCAGTACAGGACTTCTTCATCTTTTGTGCCTGGCCTCCTAAAATGACAATATAAATTCACTATAGAGCTCATCTGTCTTCTCTATACAGTAGTATGGAACCAAATTTCATTACTTGGACCTCTAATTTATTATTTTTTTAAATTACTTAATGCTTTGATGTTTGGCTCCCTTTTAAGAAAATATACAATGAGTAAAGGTCTCTTCATCTTCTGTGCTTGGCCCCCTAAAATGGCAACATAAAATCACTAGACAGCTCATGTACCTTCCCTATTTCAATACATACAGTAGTATAAAACCAAATTTCATTACTTGAACCTCTCATATAATTATGTATACAGTAAATGTACTTAAAATCACTATAATGGTCCTGAAACTTTGATGCTTGGCCTCCTGTTAATAAAAGATCCCACCCAAAGAGGATTTCTTCCTTTCTTCTTTTTGGTGCTTGGCCCCCTAAAATGATAAAATGACTACAGAGTACATTTACCTGTCCTATTTCAATTCATACAGTAGTATGAAACCAGATTTCATTTCTTGAACCTCTAATTTAAATATAAATTTACTTAAAATCACTTTAATGGTCCTAAAACATCAATGCTTGAACTCCTCATAACAGTAAGTATATTATAGCAGCACTTTCTTTTCAGTTCTGCATTAGCACTAAACTGCTACCATTTATCACCACCTTTTGCTTTATCACATCATTTTCCAACCCATTTTCCATCATAGTTAACACTGCTTTCATTTGCGAAATATGACATACGACTCAGTGAAGTGTTCTGTAATAACGATATGATGACTAGTTGTCTCACTTTATCTTTACGATTACACTGAAGAATGATCGATGCCAGAGAATTGCAGTCAATCCATGCACTCGGGCTCTCTCCGGTCAGCGACAGAGATCTCACAGACTGTCCACTTTGACTTCCTGAAGGACAATTAAAGCTGCATTAGTCAAAGCACTCACAGATCCTCTCTTCTTATCTAATATAGCTCAATCTAAACGCACTTCTATTACGTTGAGTAGCGCTTTGGGGTGGGAGTTGATATCAGCTTCCACTCTTCCAGCCTTATTGCATCATTTTTATTTGTAACCCAGCTCTGTAATGCGTGTCTGGAAGAGTCACACAACCTACAGATAGCATCTGGGACGAGTGGAGGAAACTTTTAGTGTCTGAGTCATTTCACATACAGCATATCAAATAAACCTCCTATGACTGCTCGGGTAGTGCCAGCCATCAGCTTGACTTTTCATCAAAAGGTGGTAGTGTTCCATTAAAAAAATAAAAAAAATAAAAAAATAGAAATCACCTTTCCCATGGGATTATGTGAGTAATATGCGACTACATCTGAAAAACATGTAAAAATAAATAAATAAAATAAATAAATAAATAAAAGTGCATTTACTGAAATTGCACGTCAACTCAAGTGAATAATATGTGATAAATAAAATCACATGTGAAAATAAATCATGTGGGGGGAAAACGTTAAGAATGAGTATACATATATGATCCACTGAGCAGCTTTGATTTATTATTATTATTATTATTATTATTATTATTATTATTATTATTATTATTATTATTATTATTTTAAATGTGGGTTACATAAATGTAATCATATCGACTGTAATTGTTCTAATTTTCAATCTTATTTTATTTTAAGTTTTTTTATAAATTCTAATTAATAATAATAATAACAATAATAATAATAATAATAATAAGAATAAGAAGAAGAAGAAGAAGAAGAAGAAGAAGAAGAAGAAGAAGAAGAAGAATAGCCAAAAAAAGCAAAAAGAGGAAATGAAAAAAAGAGAAAGAAATAATGAAATAATGGAGAAGTTAAAAGAACAAAAGACTAAATAAAATGATTAAAAATAAAAAAAATAAATAAAATAAAGAGGAAGAAAAAATAAATAAGAAAATATAAAATAAAGAGAAAGAAGAGATGGACATATAAAATAAAGAAAATAAAAAAAATAACAAGAAAATACAAAGATGATGAGATAAAAAAATCCTCAGCCTCCATTACTAGGTAGAAAAGACATTTTAGGCTGAGCAGGAAGCTAATGGTTTAGATCCTATAAGCCAGATGAGTCAGTGTACACACACACACACACACACACACACACACACACAGCATGAACTCACAAACGCACCATTCTAGGTCTGTGTAACTGTGTAATGAGTAATAATGTGTTACTGATTCTCTTGGTTTTAACTCTTTTTCATTACCCAAAGCCGTCTGCATTTTCCTCAGTTCTGCTCCACTGCATTCACAAATCCTCATTAGGACTATCTACTTTCAGGAAGTCTGCTTGCTCATTATGATGTCACCAATGCTTTAATGTGAGTTACATAACACTCAGATAAAACCTGCATTTGTTCTAAAGTTTAAACAGAAACTGATGTACAAGTGATTCTGAATTATGACCTCGTTATCCTCCTATCATTTCATTAGACGTTCAGATGTTCATCTGCCTTGAATGCAGTGACTGAAATAGGGACATCAGCTTCTCCAAGTGATCTGCACAACGAACTCAAATGCTAATAGGCTAATAACATGTGTATCAATGGGTTTGGAAGTCAAGGTCAAAAGTGTTAGCAGACATCAGATCTTCATGAGAGAAACAGAGTCTAATAGGCCTCATAAAAGTTCCACTCAGAGATCCCTGGCACAATGGGAAAGTGAACAAATATCAATGTATTACCATGTATTTGGCATTAGTGCCCACTATCCTAGTTTAGTAGCTATCAGCTACTTAATTTAGCTCAATCTCAGCTTCAGATGCTCTATCCATGGCTCACGTAGAGCCTGTTTTCATCTGTACACTTAACTAGATACAAGGCTAGTTGCACTGTCATGTACGTATACACTCTTCTGAAGACCAGTTTTCGACTGGAAGATAAACTTATCAACAGTGAGCTTTTATGGGCAAGATATAGCTGTTGAATTGAAAGAGTTCAAGCATCACATCTGCTAGTACAAGAGGCGGGTAAAGTAGCCAAAAACTGTATTCAAGTAAAATTATTGGTAAAACTGTAGGAGTAAAAGTGGTCATTTAAATATTTACTTAACTTAAGACTACTCAAGTAGTAAGACACTTCATTACTAATCAGGACTGGACTGTGTTTCCCAAACAATGACGCAACTCCCTGCTGAACTGTCGTGATACGATGCATTGTTAAATGTATGAATTAACTACCTACCTAAAGAGGAGTAAGACCAGTAAATCAGCACAACCTTCGTTTACTATATACTAATATTCTTTGTTTGCCAGTTAGCCACATTACATGCCACTAGCTAGCTCCATCAAGCTCCATTAGCCAAAACCTCAACTTACCATGAGGTGTCCATATTTTAACCTGACAGAGAAGGCAGAACATGATACTGTTACATATAACATATAACATTGCCATAATATTTGGCCAGGAGTGCTCTTCTTCCACAGCATCATCCACTGCTTGAGACATTGTTGTCCTACTATGTGATGGAATCAGTGATACTCTAGATCCCACCAGTTAACAACGCTATTAACACCATTTAAGATGAATGTAGTTGTGCAATGATAGGTGTGTTTAAGTGTAATGCCCAGAATGTGTGTTGAATTGAAATGTAACAGAAGGAACATTTTGTACATTTTTTTTGTACAACTTAAATGTAATAAAAGTACAATATACTATATTAAGAATGCTATTTAAGTAAATGTAACAAAGTAAATGTAGCATGTTACTACCAAACTCTGGTTACTATTAGTTACTAGTCTGTTAATATTAGCATTACTAGGTTTTTTTTAGTATTAGTTCTGTTTGAAACATTTATTAAACCCTTACAGGGTTACAAATCTGCTACTGAGGGAAAGTTTGTGGTCGGTTACCTGCAGTGTCTGCCTGACTGATGAATAGTACCAGGCCGTCTAGTGAAATCTGGATGTCTGGCATGGAAGTGTAAATAAAGCTGAAGTTCCTTTTTGAATGTACTTGGTGAAGCATTAAGATATTGGCATGTTGATTTACTGATTACCTTGCAGAAGTAGAGTAGAGTGGAGGTGTTTGGGGGAAAATCATCGATTAATAGCTAATAATAGCTAATGCCTTTTGAAAATCCAGTGGAGTAAAAATGAAATCTTCAAATTTCCTGCTTTTGATCATTTTATTAAGCAAATATTATGAATATTTTAACATATCATTCAGTAACTACTATGAATTGTTCAGTGAAACCAATAGGAAAGGTGTGTAGCTACTAGAGCAAGAAATGACACTATACTGTACACTGAGA
Organism: Cranoglanis bouderius; assembly: GCA_023630585.1. Classification (NCBI taxonomy): domain Eukaryota; kingdom Metazoa; phylum Chordata; class Actinopteri; order Siluriformes; family Cranoglanididae; genus Cranoglanis; species Cranoglanis bouderius. The sequence continues at coordinate 16,068,666 of CM042550.1, forward strand.
AAACTTTTCAACCACATAAATATCCTTGAAATACCTTTTTCTTTCACTGCTCGAGTAAAGAAACTAAAAATTATCTGACTGCATTCATTTTATCAATGGTATCACTTTATTGTGAATATACTTTTGCTTTGTGTTTGACACACAATTAACAGTTTGACATCAATTGCAAATTTCCCTCCTGAGAACAGGCTGAGAAATCACATCTACAGAGGGGTTTCTGTGCCTCCTGTCCCTTCTATTTCTATTTGCAGCTTTCTAAGCTCCATCACACACACAGAGAGAGAGAGAGAGAGAGAGAGAGAGAGAGAGAGAGAGAGAGAGAGAGATTCAGTTCCCAAACCAAAATGTACCGGTGTAACTTTGATGCCACCTCAAAAAAAAAAAAAAAAAAAAAAAAAAAAAAAAAAAAAAGAAGATGAAGAAGAATAACAGCACAGGAAGGATCGTGGCTCGGGTATCAGAGCCGTGGGCTGCCCGGTGTACTGCTGGAGCGTGGCGTTCTTGGCTCAGCTTCAGAGGTTATCCGATGAATGCAAACCAACCCAAAGCTTTGCTAAATTCTTTTAATTATGTATAACCAGCAGACTGGAATGGCTGGAACCCCAGAACTGTAATCGGAGTCCGAGGTTCAAACCTGTCAAACAGGGATAATACATCATCAAAGATGAGGAAGTGCAAACATCCTCTGTCCTGAAGACTTTCCCATGGTGGAAAACATTCTTAATGGCTGCGGTTTTCACACACAGCATTAAACAGAAGGTTCTTCCCAAACATGGGCAGTTGAAGACTGAAAAAAGACCAGGCAACATTTTTTCCAATCTTTGACTGTCCAGTTTCAGTGAATCTGAATACGACTCATGTGGTCTTCTTCTCCTCAAGGTCTTCTCTGGGTTTTCTGTTCACCACGTTTGTAAAGAGTGGTTAGAGTCTTGCCACTCTCCTCTGATCTCATAGAACTACCGCCCACTGGATGTTTTTGTTTGTTTGTTTGATTGATTGATTGATTGATTTTCACACCACTTTGTCTAAACTCTAGAGACTGAACCTTTTGACCTGTATCTGCACGATTTTATGCATTGCGCTGCTGCCACATGATTGGTAGACTGGATAATTGCATGAATGAGCAGGTGTGCAGTTGTTCCTAATATAATTCCTGTAGTGAAAATTAGCTGTTTGGGTTAATTTAATATATTCTCCACCATTTTACGTAAGTAAAAATTAGTTGTTTAAATTGAGCTATCTTTATTCTCCTCCAAAGATGTCGGAGAGATTAACAGATCAGCTCGTAAAGGGAAATTTGACTAATTTAGTATTACTGATCAACTACTCGTCCAGCGATAAGTTGAACCTAGTGTATTCATTAATTATGCATTAGATATTACCTCCGTGGCCACCGGCAATAATATCCTAAACATAGTGAAATATTATTTTAAGAGCATGTAGCAGAATCGCAATTCAAGGCAATAGACACTTGTAAACAATAAGAACACGTAGATTTGAGAACAGACAAGACTTTATTGAACTACTCTATGACATACAAACTAATCTAACACATAAACACACGCATGCACGCACACACACACACACACACACACACACACACACACACACACACACACACACACACACACACACATACATACATAAACGGGTGATAATGAACAGTGAATGAAGTTCCGAGTCTCTAGCGTTGCATGCTATTTCAAAGACCATGATCTGAACGAACCATCAACTTATTAAGTTATCTTCACTTCCTTTAGAAGGGCTCAATTTATTATAGACACCAGATTAGCTAGATTCTGGGGTATTGCGCTTGCCTTAGCTGTGTTGAAGGGATTTCCTCATTACATCGTGGTGTCGTCAGTGGTCTGGTCGGTGAGAGGCGTCTCAGAAGACCAATCGGAATGGTGAGTGGAATGAAGGCGGGAGGCTTGAAAAGCAGGCGGCGGCTCTCGCTGGGTCCCCAGGCGGAGATAAATGTGATCTGATCTCCCCGACGTTGATTGGCTCTGGAGACCCTCCACCGACCCCATCCTTCGAAGTGAGCCAAGAAGCAAGAGATACAAGAGAGAGAGCGAAGCAAGCAGCGAGCCCAAAAAACTTGTGTTCTTAGGATTTTAACACTTCCTGGGCTAGTCCAGCCCAGAGTGCTTTCTCCAATCAACATTGTCTTTAGGCGGGGTGTTAGCCAGACTCTCCACCTATTATGCTAATCAGCCCACTGTCCCTGCAGATGAGTGGTTTAAATGTGAAAAGTGTGGATTAAACTTTGTCCTGAAATATTGCATGTACATACCAGCACAATCTACACAAATTTCCTTACTTATATGATTTAGGAAATCACTCAATGAACACATACATACCAAACAAGACATGTTTGACTATACTTAAAGTACATTACTAATATTTAAAACACAATGATCCTCCTAGGCTACTACACTAATACATGCAAAATCGAAGAATTTGTGGCAACTTAATGGTGATACACATGAAGACAATATAACAACACATGGTAGGAAATACGTGATTGCAGTTGTTCAGAGATGTATTAATTCCCACAGTCGTTGCTCCTGGTAGGCGCTGATTGTGGAATGTGAGTCCTTGTGTAGACTTGTCGAATTGTGGAATGTGTAATCTTTGTGAGGGAGCGAAAAGGTCTCTCCTTTCTTCCAGAATTCATAGGCCTTAATGGTAAGACTCTTTGGACTTACCTGTTGAGTAAGCAAACTGGTCTGACCCAAAAAAGCCTAAATCACTGCATTTGAGAGCAGTTTCTGTGGTTGAGAGGGTTCAGCCCTGGGTCAGGGAGGCCTTTAACACTTGCCGTGTTGGTTGAGATAAGGCAGATGCACACGCTGGATTTAAGTGGCTTCTTGGTGTCTGGGTGTGGATTCCTTATTTTATGGCTCCCTGAGTGGAGACATTTTGGTCCAGAGTTTCTTGTGGGTTATCTGGCTGAGAAGGCCCATTGTTTTATTTCTTCTGGTTATAATTTTGTGAATTATATGATGCTGATTGTGCTGAGGCGTTACATTCCATATACACAAGCTTTATTGCAGAGCTCAGTGTACAGCAGTGTATCATTGTGAAGATGCTAAAGAGCTTTCTGTAAATTGTCACAGCCATTTAAACGTCATGACAAGCCGAATCAGTGTAGGCAAAGAGCGGTGCCGTGTGAAACATCTGCTTATGGGAGCGGAGCTCAAAACTAGAAGCCTGTGTACTCTTATCTGAGGTTTTGTGTGTGTATATGTGTGTGTGTGTGTGTGTGTGTGTGTGTGTTTGTGTACAGGGCTGGAGGAAGGTGACTCCTGCAGTGTGTAATTAGACAACAAACTGCCTCACCAAACATGCTGGCTGCCCTGTCGAGCACACACACACACACACACACACACACACACACACACACACACACACACTGCGTCAGATGCGAACATCGTCTCTATATGTGGAGCTATTTCTGCTTCCTTTCTGTTTGCTTTACATTTACTCACCTGGCAGACACTTTTATCCAACGTGACTCACAAGTGAGTCGGAATTCAATTCAATTGCAGAAAAGAAAAAAAAAAGCTGACGCTGAGAAAAGACGCTCCAGCAACTCTTCAGAAACATGAACAAGGTATTTGCAGAAATAACTTTGAGAAGCACATGCTAATATTTAGGAGTGCTGCAAACACGAAACAGTCAGAATGGTACAATTTTTTCAAGCTGATGTAAGCTACATGCTATTTTCCCCCATTATTTTGGTCTGATTAACTTTGAAAGAGAGAAAAAAAGAGAACCTGGTGAGATCATGGCTGTTTATAACATAAGTGCTATAGCATACAGTAAGTGATAAAAGGTACTTGTTTCCACAATATTAAATATAACTATAAAAAGACTAAATGTATTATGCTTCATTCTTACATGTTACATGGAAAAAAAATCAACTTTATTCTTTACTTATACAACAGTAATCAATAAAATTAGTGCCACTTTATTCCAGTCTTTGTTATTTTTACCAGTCCAGGATCACTTTGAAAGTCTTACCTGACCCGCGTATGATTTCTTGAATTCCATTGTACTGTACCATATTTCAGGCCTCAATGGAGTTAATGAAGAGTTACTACGTTCAGATGTTTTCGACAGGATCTGCTTAGTGGAGAGAAAGGGACAGCATATTTTATCATTGTAAATATGTGGATGGCGGCTTATGGAAATTAAGGCAGTGATTATCCTGGATTAGCTATATAGAGTTTTCAATAAACCTGCCTAAGATGACAGTGCGTCAGAGGAAGCTGCTTGGCGTGTATTCAGGGTGACTGCAGTTCTCTCAAATTAATCTTTTATTTGCATTCATTTAGACTTACATACATCATTTCCCCATTAAGCACTTGCAATACGCATAATGTATATTATCAGACCTAGGGATTTGGCTGGTGTCTTAAGCAGACATCAGGATTATGCTCTTGGCCCTACTCAGCCCTTCAAGTGAAAGGCTGTACACGATCTTGGACTCCAATCCTATAGCCTTAAACTAATTTCAATACCCAAACTATGTAGCTTCATTAATGTCTTGGACTCAAGTCTGGTCTCAACACGTTTTCTTAATTTCTTCATTGGACTTCTCTTGCACTTACTGTTATTAGTATTTGGACTGGTCTCATTCAATATTATCTTGGTCCTGACCAAGAGTTTGTAAAAATAATATAAGTGGTGTATATGTCTTTTCTTTTGGCATGCACAAAGTTTGACGAGAAATAATACCTTCATCTAGAAAATAGCCTAATCCTTGGCACAATGTACAAATGAAATCAAGTAATTGTAGTAAAGGTTTGGCTTGAAAATAATTTGATGATTTTTGGTCTTGATCTTGACTCAGTGTAGCTTTCATTTGGACTTGATCTTGACTTGTCCTTGGTCTTGACTGGATCTCGGCTAGTCGTGGTTTTGGACTTGTCTTGGACATGACAATAGTGGTCTTGAATACAGTTCTACATTAGTGAATCTAAGAATTGGAATATTAGGCTTTCATAGCATTACATAGTGACCTAAGTATTTGGCTATTAACCTCATGAGAGGATTTGGCTAATGTCCTAACCCGACCTAAGCATTTGGCTATTGATGCATGTGAAACTAAGGATTTGGAGTATTGGCCCTACCCAGACCTAGCAGACTTAAGGACTTTATTATTGACTTTGCCAGACCTATGAATTTAACTATTAAACTTTCTAGACCTAAGGATGTGGCTAGTGTCCTAACCAGACCAGAGGATTTGCCTAGTGTCCTATCCAGATGTAAGGATTTGACTAGTGTCCTAACCAGACCAGAAGATTTGCCTAGTGTCCTATCCAGCTTAATCTTACCAAACATAAGAATTTGGTAGTATACCAACCAGACCACTGTACACTGTACTTTAACTCTTGAAACTTGAGACATAAGCATTTGGCTATTGATATTAGCGGATGTAAGTATTTGGCTATTGACCTTAATCAGACTTATCAGACCCAAGAATTTGGCCTCATCTGAGGATTTGGCTAATTATCCAATCAGGCTTGAAGAAGTGGTATAGAGTGGTATGAATTACAAGTAATAATATAAGTATGAATAGAGTAAAATTACATTGATTTCTTAATAACTTAGTAAAATCAGTACTATAGGGTAATACTTTCAAAGCCCAGTGTATCATGTACTGTGTGTGTGTGTGTGTGTGTGTGTGTGTGTGTTTGTGTATATGTGTGACAACTTTGCTCAAGGCCACATTGGCAGCAGGTCATTTGAGATCAGGTGAGTATTGACCCGTAAATAGCTCATTCGGCTGTGAGCTCCTGAGAAATAGACCAGGGGCTTTGGGTGCCTTACGTGCTTTAGATACTTTTCTATCATCAGTGATGGGATTCAAACCTCTGAACCTTCGGGGCAGAAAACAAGTGACCATTCAACCTCCATAAACATCAAACTGAAGGTTATTTTGCAGGAATTTAATGACCTTATTCAGCACTGAAAGACTTTCTGGCAAAATTAAATAATTTAATAAATACTGCTTGTAAATGTAATGAAACTCTCAAGGGTGTGTCTTGGGACCTTTCATTAGAGGAATATAATTGTAGATAATATCATTAAGGTACATGACCTTAAGAACCACAATGTACCTTTCCCTAGTATTATTTACCTTGGGAAAGAGAAATGTACTTGTTCTGTGGCATTTAAAAGCTTAGATTTGAGGTAGATAATAAGACTTTAACCATAGACATTGTCACAAGGCAATAAAGCCTCCCAAAATACATGCACTGGTGTGAGAGGTGGAGCCTTCTGAATTTATTTGAAACATGATTGACAGACAAGTAGAGATGCTGATCTGCCAACCCTTAAGTGAAATAATAGGGGTGCATTTTTATATAGTTTTTTTTTCATAAATCACTTGGCTAAGGTAAAAACTTGTATGCGTGAATAAACAGGGATTTAAAAACCACCAGGCGTTTGGGGGGGAAAATGCTGCTTATCTGTTCCAGTTAAGAAAAGTGTATATGCACACTTTCCTTCTTTCTTTTTTCTTTCCTATTTTAGGAACACACTGTACACCGATTAATAAGAAACTGTGCATGCAAACCTCTTCTAATGACTGCTTTTTAATTAAAACAGATGAAATGCAGCTTTTTTCTCTCCCAAGTGTTTGGTGGTTACTGTACAGCCCTGTATATACAGTACCACTCTATAACACCCCACTTTCTACTGCGATACTTGGTCAAGTAATTTTTAATCACCTTCTATTTATCATTAACATTAATCTTATTTGTTAAATGTTACACTATATTTAGCATTTTTATTATTTGTTTTCCTGTCACGATTTCTCTTACCTCTTTGTCCTGATTGGTTGGACGTTGGTGGTCCACTTCGTTTGGTTTTTAATTCCCATTTCCAGAATCTATAGTGCCACAGAGTCCTGAAATTCCTCTCTAAGCAGATATTTTATTGACCATGAATGTACAAAGAACTTTTTTAAATATTTTAAAACGAGTTCTGACTTAAAAATCGCTGACCAACGTTTGTGATTCTGCATCTGTCAGCAAGCAGAACTCTTGCCAAAGCTCGTCCAAATTGGCGGCTTGTTGGTGTGTAAGTGAGGGATGTGAAGCCTTGTTTTCATACAAAAAGAATTGGTCTTCATTTGGGGAAACTATGCTGCAGGTTGGCAAAAATTCTAGATGCTGTCAAAATCCTCAACCTACCTAGTGTGTGGGATTACTGTTACCTCAAAAAACAAAAACAAAAAAAGCAATAATATCAGTCACTGATATATGTATGTTTCACGTAAGAGATTGCACATAAGATTAGAAAATCAACAACATGAATCTATTTCCAGAAGTGATACAGTATATGATGCAACAATGTGATATAGAGCCTCAGGACAGAAAATGCTGAATGCAGAAGATGATGTAAAACTGTTGGGAATTCCTGGAAGGCTTCTTTATTGAAGGTTATTCTGTACCATTATTATTTCTCTCAGGAGAGCTGTGTGGGCCGATGAAGTGCAAGTGTAGTGGTTGTTAACAACCTGTGACCAGAAGTTGGCTTGTTCAAATCCCAGAACTGCCAGAGATCAACCAATATCAAAATAGTCATATTAATTAGTATGATAATATTCTATAAAATATAAGGAATGCATTGTTTGATTTATTGTATTAGATATCCCAAAGAAACCCCAGTCTGCCTTCCAAAAAAAAATCCCAGCCTGCTGCCTCAATGACTATCGCCCAGTAGCCCTGACCTCAGTTATGATAAAGTGCTTTGAAAGACCCCTGACACCCTGAACCCATTACAGTTCGCATACTGTCTCAATAGCTTTGCCGAGGACACCATCACACACCTCCTACACACAGCCCTGGGCCATCTGGACAAATTATTTGAAACTGATGTTTGTTGACTACAGTTCAGCATTTAACACTATAATTCCCTATAAACTCACCACCAAGTTGAAGGACCTGGGACTTAGCCCATCCCTGTGTCAGTGGATCTCCAACAGACAGACTACATGCAGTACAGGTGGGCAGACATGTCTCACCCTCAGCACTGGAGCTCCCCAGGGTTGTGACCTGAGCCCTCTGCTGTACTCATTGTACATTGTGACTGTGTAGCCACTTCCAAATCTACCACCATTGTTAAGTTTGCTGACAGCACTGTAGTGATGGGCCTAATCTCTGATAATGATGAGAAGGCCTACCAGATTAAAATCCTGGAGAACTGGTACCAGGAGAGGAATCTCCTGCTGAACGTCAGCAAGACAAAGGATTTGATAGTGAATTTCAGCACAAAGCAAGATCTACCACCCCTTAATGATCAATGGGACCCTAGTGGAGATAGTGGACAGTTTTCAGTACCTTGGTGCTCACATCATGCAGGACCTGTCATGGACATGTCGACACGCTGGTGAAGAAGGCCCGGTAGGGTGAGGGACATTAAACTGTCCTCTAAGGTGCTAAGGAACTTTTACATCTGCACCATCCTGATGAGAAGCATCTCAGCCTGGTTCAGGAACAGCACCAAGCAGGATAGGCGGGCTCTGCAGAGGGTGGTGCGACCAGCTTTGCGTGTCAGCCACACTGAGCTCCCTGTCCTGCACTCTATCTACAGCAAGTGGTGCTGGACCAAGGCAAGGAAGATAGTCAAGGACCTCAGCCATCTAAACAATGGACTCTTCTCTCTGTTGTGGGCAGGGAAACACTTCTGCTCCCTGAAGGCCAACACAGAGAGAATGAGGAGGAACTTCTTCCCTCAGGCCATTCGGGCCCTCAACCAGGACAACACCTAGGACTTGAGCTTGGTCTTGCTTACACAACACCCACATCACCTACATTCCCTTAATACATCTTCTGTTTATTTATCTTCAGTAACCACTTTATCCTGTATTACACTTTATCCTGTATTTATAAATATTTATTATATATGTGTGCAATTTCAATACAGCTACCTCAGGTCAATGCTGCACAGCATTATATTGCACAAAACAACTGCACATATCTGCACTTTATACCAATTATAGTCACACTGTTTCTGCCACCCATCTTTATATACTTACATTATATTTGTATACTTTTTTACATTCTTTCCCTTTTTCTAACTCTATGTGAATTCTATTTTATGTCACAGATAGTCGTAAGAAGCATATCACTACACGTCGTACTGTGCATGGTTGTGTGTGACAAATAAAATGTGAATTTAAATTATGTTGGCTAACTACCTCATCTATTTAGCACTTTGTTATGATAAATGATAACTATATATCAAGAGGATAATGCTTTGTATGTAGATTGAAGCAAACTTAGTATGTAAATTCAATTCACTCTCACCTGGATACTGTAACCTTTTAGTTTTGTACTCAGAGTTGAGTTACTTGAAATGTGGAAATAATAACAAATTATGCACATCGGTATACAAACCTTAGATACTGAGAAGTTGCGAAAGACAAGCATGGGATGGAGTTTGAGTAAAACTTGAACTTAAGCACATTGTACTAGTGTGATATGTTTTTATGTTAGCTCATATTACATTTGACAGCAAAGAAAAAAAGAAAAGGTGCTTCTTCAGTCCACTTTTTTTTTCAGGTTGATTTTTCTTCAGGCTTAAAGGCAAGTGCTTGTGTTTAAAGGTGGCAATTTAGACACTAGTGACAAACCCAATCTTGGATGCTTCTATTCAAGAAAAATCTGGCAACCTCAAAGGCGTAAACTACGCACAGGTGATTTGCATAATTTGAATGAGAAGTCCAGAGAATTGACTTAAGTTCCTACATAACACGGTTCTGAATACAAGGAACTTTCTCAGCGTAAATATCGATGTAACTTTTTGCACTTAAGTGACAGACTCTAAATGCAGCCCGATACGAACATCCTTTCAACACACTTAGAATTTGTCTTTACTCTTCTACACCGGTACACTGTAATGATTTATAATTACACTATCTGGTGTCACCCAGAAGAGGACAGGTTTCATTTTGAGTCTCTCAAGGTGCCTTCCTCATGAGAGTTTTTCCACTTGACCACCTCTGGCTTATTCATTAGAGATCTAAATCTACATTGTGACCGTGTCTACTGTTAACAGTGCTATAATAATAAAAATAAAACTGAATTGAATTAAAAGGACAGTAACAAAAAGTGCTATCTTACATAAGTGACCTTAAAAAATTAACAGGTCCTCAAAGCACCTATTATTCCCATAAAAGATTAGTACTTGTAATGAAATGTGCAGAAAGCAAAAATGATCTACTTAATTATAATTCTTAGAAAAGCTGTAATTTTCATTAGAATGGCCAATTGTGTGACGCGTGTGAAGTTGTAAGAGAAAGTTAAGTTGGATGTATGGTAGAAACCTTCCTCTATATATATATATATATATATATATATATATATATATATATAATCAAAACAAAAATCTTTAAATTTGGCAATATCTCTTCAAATAAAATGTCCTCAGACAGGGTGATGGAAAAGTTTCTTTTAAAGCGATACCAGAAAAGAACCATGTTTGGTTTCCTTGTGCGATTCTTTAGACATATGTTTTGCCACAATAAATTGAATTACCATTATTCACCACAAATTTCCTTCCCCATATCGATAATCATCATCATCATTATCAATCAAAATATTCTTTAGGAAAGCTTCTATAGTGTCAACATGCTAAAGAAACTTTATATTGTGTATATAAGATTTTCTCTGTCTGGGGAAGCAATTTAAACTCATATAATGGAGTGCAGGGGTACATTAACTGTAAGAACGATTGCTATTAGGTCGCTCATTGTTCTCCAGACAAACATTACTGCCTCTTCTCGGTATTAACATGTTAATAAAAGCCACACACAAGAGACATCTTAGTGTGCACGAGTGTACCAGAAGTGTACCAAGCCTCGCTATTAACACTAATACACTAATACTCTGTCCAAAGACCAAGACTGAGGCTCATTCCACATTTATTAAACACGAATAAAGCCACTGAAGCATGAAGAGCACTCACAGTGAATCAGCATAAAGAGCTTCAGGTGGCGTCACTTATTTTCAGGAACTACTTTAGTGTTCCTGTCACATGTTCAACAGGAAGTTGTGTCATCCAAATTTCCTGAAGATCCTGGCAAGAAGAAAAGTAAGTTCTGTCACTCTTTCATTATTTTTCAGTGGTATTGTAATATTGACTAAATTGTAATTAAAAATACAATTTTTTAAATTTTTAAGTAAATGTGTGGCAGCAGGGACGCGGTCGAGCATCAGCTGCGGATGGAGAGGAGGCAGGTTGAACCGGAACAGAACATGATGATTCTAACCTGGGTATGATCATGGCAAGTTTACCTATGTGTGTTTTGTTTGTCCTTTCAGGTGAAAAAAAATAATTCCATGAATTAGAGAGAGAGAGACAGAGAGAGAGAGAGAGAGAGAGAGAGAGAGAGAGAGAGAGAGAGAGACAGAGCTGACAGAGGTCACACATAACTCACACGCACACCCACACAAGCCCGAGCATGACCATGCAACGTGTTTATGAACTTGAATGAGGCGAAAGCCCTGAAATATTGGGATGGTGTTTTATTTTGGTTTTTCTGTTCAACTGAAAAATGAAGTGGGAAAATAAAGTGAGCCTGAAGCTCTGTCAAAGTCTGCCTTGTCTCCTGAGTCCTCCTACCCACCTACTTTCACACACTCTCACACACACACACACACACACACACACACACACACACACCATGTTCTACAAAATTATTAGATGTCCTTAATGCCCTCATTAGCACTGATACTTATTTAATTAATTTATTTATTTTACAATTTGTGTATTTGCTAATTATGATAAGAAAACGTAAACTTTGCAAAGCATACGATTGTTGCCTGAGATGGGTTTCATCCGAATGGTTCCAAAGGCATGTTTTCTTGTAGAAAGATTATTTAAAAAGAAAGGAAAACCAAAAGAAAAGTTTATTTTTTGTGACTTAAGGTCTAAATGCACCTGCAATCATGGAATCACACATATAGGTACCCATAGATTGTGAGATAATAATAATAATTTATTATGAACTCTCTTTAAAAGCCCATATTGGATAGGTTCCAGTTCCTATGGGAATCCCTTCGGATTTTATCAAAGGGAATGTCATTTGGAGTCTATGCCAAAAAACAGCCCGCGCAAACAACAATATCAAACGCAGCAGCCGAATTCTGATGACTTGACGACTGCCATCATTCCCCAGCAGTGCTAATTATGGGCCGTCACTCATTTGCTATGTGACTGTATTTATTTATTTATTTATTTATTTATTTAACTAGAGTGCTGTCACATGGCACAACCTGAAACAAAGCGGATCCTATCATAAAAGGCTAAATTACAGCAAGTCTTCATTTTCTTTTTGGAACAGACCCACCAAGCAGTGATTAGCCATGTCCTTAAAAGTGAAGCTATAACACGTTCCAGCTTTGAAGCATCACATTCACGTTCATTTACTTGCCACACAGAAGCCAATTAACATTGCAGAGTGCTTAAATCAGCCCTGTCACAGATTATTGTGTTTAGTAATAGCAAACGCTGTATGAGAACCAACCAGTCATACAATACGACTGGACGTGAACTCGATGCAGCATTAAGGGAGAGGCGTTTTAAGACATGCCAGAGCCACTCTATTAGACTACAATTACTACTAAAATGAGTGTCAGTCAGCAAAATCAGTTACATTTGCCTGGACCTGCTGTTGCCATGCTTTTAGTCTTTTGTGAAATTGGATTGCTATCATACACAGTGTCTGTTCTCACATGAGATAAGACATGAAGTGAGCAAAGAATCTGTGATTAAACACTGGTTTGCTTAAAAACCTTGAGCAAAACTTATAACATTTTTTTCTGAGATTTCCTTCTTTTTCCTAATCAGCAGTTCTCTATTCGATTAATAGGAAACACATGATTGGGTGTGAGAGCTAATCCTATTTTTCAATAAATGCAATTACATGAATCTAAAGCATGAACAATTAGATATAGCTATCCTTGCGTGTCATGTCACGTCACGCTGTATAACTGCTGCCATTTTGAGGACCGAATGGAGGACTGACTGCATCGATGTTATTGAATCTGTGCTTTGTTAAGAATTGTCATTTCTCCCGATAGTCGACTGCACTAATACACTTCACTACATTCAATACATCTTCAGCAGATCCTCCCTGTCATGCCTCATCGTAGCTTTGTTAGCTAGCTACGTTATAGGACAACTGGGAAGTTGATCTCTGTTAGTGTTGCTAAGTTAGTTATTTAGCTGATACCAACTTACCCTACCTACATATAATGACAGTTTATCTCCTTCTGATGAAAGGCCGCTAAGCTTCTGTTGCTCTTAAATGCTTTGAGGAACTCCAGAATAGAGAGACGGGTTGTGTATGAGAGTCTATTTTATTGATTTATTTAAGTAATTTAGCCCTCTTCCACCTCCATTTACATTTACATGATGCAGCCAAGCCAGAAATATGAGGACGACAACAGAAATATCACACAACTTGGATCACAAGGAGGGATTTTTACACAAGCTTTTTTCAGTTGGATGATATCGTTGATTGGACGCCACACCCCAGTGACACTGCACCGTTTTATGCGATTAGCTTCGCCCAGTATGTCAACAGATTATTCAATAGCTTAAGGCCTGCTGTTCTTCATGGCATGTCTGTTATTAAAGGTGACACTGAAAATGAAAACTTACAATCATATATCACGTTCTACAACACTGTCAAAATAAAATGTCACATTGCTAATATGTAACGTATGTTCACTTTCCTCTTGGGAATGAGGAATCGCCCTCAGTGGATGATGTGTGTTCCAGTGTAGCGAGCACTGCTCTCATTTGTTTTTAATTAATGACATGTACTTTTATTTTGACACTCACTTTTGCTTCCTGGTCCTGTCTTCCTGTCCTCTGACCCTTATTGTTTCGTTTCTCTATGTGGACACCTGTTTCCTATTTTATGTCATTTCATCTATAAATCTCTATTTAAGCAGTTCAGTTTTCACGCATTCTTTGCAAGAGTTTTATTTTGTTTATGAATATAGTCTCCTGAGGCCTGTTTTGGTGGCTACACAGGTAAATTCGAGTTTAGTTTGAGTAAACTCTGGTTTTACGGTCTCAACAAGGTGGGTTGGTTTTTAACGGGTTTCATCGCCATGGTAACTTACACTACACAGCTAGGTTTTATTCTGGGTAGGAAAACTCAATCCCAACTTGGACCAATCAGCTGCGAGCAAAGTGATATAAATCTGACGCATACACGTTAACCCTTTAGTAGTTGTAGAGGTGGTTTCACCGTTTGTGTAGCTCGGAGCCCAAAAGTAAAGGTATTTCAAAGGGAAAGAACAGGGACAGACACAATCCCCCAGCTTTTCCCGATGACCATCTGTATGAAAGATATGGATTTTCAGCAGATGGTATAGTTTACCTCTGCCGGATTCTTGAGCTGTACATTAAAAATCTGACATGCCAAAGTCATGCTCTTACTGTACCGCAAACTGTATGTATTGCTTTGTGGTTTGCACGCTGAGTAAACCTCGATTCAGGGTTAAAACCTGGGTTGATGGAGAAAGTTGATAACTAGCGTCATGAAACCTGTTAACCTCAATTAACCTGGGTTGGATTTGTTTGGTTTTGTCAACTAAGAAATTACTCTGCAACTCAGAGTTTGTTCAACTCACTTTGTGAAACCGGCCTCTGGCTTCGATCCGTTTTCTTGTTTCTTCCATTCTGACTCTAACTGCTCATGTGTGACCATTGCCTGCCTGACTACAATTGCGCCTGACAATTTAGATTTGTTGATAAAGATTTGATTTGCACTTACATCCACCTGCTCTCAAAATTCATGAAATACTTTTGTGATATTTTCGTTCTCAAGTTTTCCTTCTGTGGGAAACGTTCAAGGTTCTATGCATACCAATCAAGACCCAATAGTTGCTCACGACATACACTCTTCAAGGTTCTTCAGTGCTTTAAGTTTTTATTATAATGAGCTTGCACTTCTAGTTGAAGGTACTCAGATATTTTACACATTCTTCTGTTGTATGGATACCTTCATCTCCTTCAGGTAAAGTGTTAGACACCCTGCCAATGGTTCACATGAGCAGGGACAATTGTAGGGCAACCATCACCACCACCTACCTGATTACAAGATTCACACTGTGCCTTTAACATTGCTGTAGCTTCTCCAGATGGCAGAAGATGACAGAGGAAATAAGGCCAGAACTTGGCTGTAGCACTGACATTGTCTGCCAAGAAGATCTCCTGAAGAGTAGATGGCTGAAGATCTTATGTATCATGCTGACCCATCAAGAGTAGTGCAGTGCAACTGGATTAGGATTGGAAATATCTGAAACATAGCTGAATGGCCAACCAAGGCCATAAGCCTAACCTTGACCGTAACTAACCGTAACTTTCATGCAAATTGAATTGTTATGAATTTGCAAGCATAGGACTGTGCATGGCAGAACATGCTTAGAATTTAAACTAGAGCTAATCAGATCTGAATAATAAAATAAATGATGGCTGGTCATGATGTAGATGAGAAGCTAAACACTAATACCTATCAATAGCTTGATAAAGAAACTATTAGGGTTGAGCAATGAATTTGATCACCATTATAAACCAAAAAACACTAAACTTAACATTTTTTCATCTGTCCTTTTGTGTAATTTGTACTTGAATTGGATGAAGTGTGCTCAGTCTATCAACTTTTAGTTTCTCTCAGCATTTTGGGGAAATAAAATAAGGATGATCGAGTACATAATAAATAATCCACCTCGTTCATGTTCATTACACTCACGGCTATATTTCACATGCGCCTTCTCAGTCACAGCTGATGACGTGTTACAGATGTTTCTGACAAATATCAGCGCAAATGGAGATGCACATTTATACCAGCCATCCCTGTGAATAATACAATGTTACAATCATTAATCCCGACTATGCTAATGACTTCTAATGAGATATAATATTGGCGCATCCCCATATGCGTTTTTTTTTATTTTTTTATTTTGTCAGTGCAGTTCTATTAGAAAACACTCCATATGCAGCTTTTCATAAGAATTTGTTGAGTAATTTCATTTGGGAATGGCTTGACACCCAAGACACAATTAAGTGTGGTAAAAAAAGGTGACATCTGGCTGAAGTTTTATGTTGTTGGTCAGTTGTACAGTGGATCATCTTAGGCTACAAACAGGATGTCGGCTAGCAGACATTTGGTAGTTTTGATCAATCTGCTAAGTCACAGGTTCAGACCCTTGGTCCGGGTATAACCCCCCTCCTACACATTGTAGTGTTTGTCCTGCTCTATCTACCACACCACTTCAATTCAGGAATGGTTTTTAATTATCCGATGAGTTAAATCAGGTGTGTTGGGACCAGGGAAACACTGGGGGTGTGAGTAACACAATGGTACAATGAATCTTACCACTATGCTCCCAGACGTACTAAAACACACTAAAAAATGCAGGACAGTGGGTTCTCCAAGACCACGTTTGGGAATGTATGCTAATTCATAACAACCTTCAAAAATGCCTGAACACCACTAGTTCAAGAGCAGTTCAGTATCAATGTATCTCTATCTTGGTTGGTTTTCTTCTAAGTTAGCATTATCGTACTTGCCCAGTTTGTATCATTTATAGTTTGACTAATTGCTTCATGGCTAACATTGGTGGCAGACCTAAATACTAGCACTTACTCAAATCTTATATCTGGCTATCTTTATTCTTCCTACAACGTATCTTGCACTTGATTCTGGTCATTTGGTTGAAACTCAGTGTTGCAGCTGTTGAATCACAGTCTGCAACATCTCAACATTTTATAATAAATCCAGAATAATTTCACTTTTGAGAAAATCTGGCATATTAATAACTAATAAATGCTCTTTATTATCCAGCTTTGTACCTTTCTTTCAATTTGCAGAAAGTCTAAAGCTCATGGCGTATTTGGCAGCCAGGCCATGGCCTTCAGTGTAGGCAGCTAAAGTGAACTCATCTCAGACTCACTGTATTAGAAAGTGCTGTAACTCTCTATAGGAACACACAAGCTAGTTAGAAGCTGCGTCGGAGGTGGTGCTAAAAAGCGAGAGAAGACACTGAGTCATGGCATAGGCATGTGGGATCTTAAAAAGTGAACAAGAGAACAAACGTTTACTGTCACAACTGAATGCAGCTTTTTGTTTTCTTTACTTTCAAGGCAGCTGGATTTATCAAAGCTAATCCATGCCTTAATAATTAGTGATTCATACTGAGGAAAAAATAATAACAGTGTGTGCACTGTGTCATGTTGAGCTCTTTCTAAAACAGTCCCCTCTGAAAGTATTGGAACGTCAGGGCCAATGCTTTGTTTTTGCTATACACTAAAGACATTTTTGCTATACACTAAAGACATTATACACTAAATAAATCGAAGTTGAATTCCACTAGGGAGAGACTTTTGGAAAGTCTGGGGTCACATTCTTTAAGAACGATGGAGTTGTCCCCGCAGTCGATGATGTGTTTATCGAGGACACCAGAAGAGCGGAGCAGGACTTTGACTAAGTAGATATCGTTACCTGCTTTGATCTGGCTTCTCAGATTGTAGGGGTAGCTGCTGCCAGAGGAATGAATGGGGCTCTGCTGGATGGCGCAGGAAAAACTGACGCAAGAGTGTGACGTGGTTATACATCGACTGGGGGAACCTTGGGGCGGTCTGGAGAGGAAGCTGGGTGAGCAGATTGAAATTTTCGAAAGCTGAAACTCTATGGTCCAATCTGATATATAGAGTCTTTGATTTCGCAGAGCACGGTGAGCATGGGGTCCGAAGCCTCTGATGGTTACACATAATGCTTCTGGTGGGTACACATAACGCTTCTTATTTAAAACAAGTTCTATTTTGGTCTCATCTGTCTACAAAACATTTTTCCAATAGCCATCTGGCTTGTCCACATGATCTTTAGCAAACTGCAGAGGGGCAGCAATATTCATTTTGGAAAACAGTGGCTTTCTCCTTGCAACCCTGCCATGCACACCATTGTTGTTCATTGTTCTCCTCATGCTGGACTCATGAACATTAACATTAGCCAATGTGAGAGAGGTCTTTAGAAGCTTAGAAGTTACCCTGGGTTCTTTTGTGAACTCGTGGACTATTACAGGTCTTGCTCTTGGAGATATCTTTGTTGGTTGACCACTCGTGGGGAGGGTAAAAATGGTCTTGAATTTCCTCCATTTGTACACAATCTGTCTGACTGTGGATTGGTGGAGTCCAAACTTTTCCAGCCTGATGAGCATCAACAACTGTTTTTCTGAGGTCCTAAGAAACATCCTTTGTTTGTGCTATGATACACTTCCCAAACATGTGTTGTGAAGATCACACTTTGTTAGATCCCTGTTCTTTAAATAAAACAGGGTGCTCACTCACACCTGATTGTCATACCATTGATTGAAAACACCTTTAAATTAACTGCTAATCGTAGAGGATCACGTACATTTTCCACTCATAGATATGAATTATTGGATGACCAAATATAATATTTTTGTCTCATTTGTTTAATTTGGTTCTCTTTGTCTACTTTTAGGATGTGAAAAATCTGATGATGTTTTTGGTCATATTTATGCAGATATACAGGTGCATCTCAAAAATTTGTTAATTTTTTTCCCGTAATTTAATTTAATTAAGTGGAACTTTCATATATTCTAGATTCATTACACATAAGGCCTTTTTTGTTTTAATCTTGATGATTATGGCATACAGCTCATGGAAATAAAAAATCTAGTATATCAAAATATTAGAATTACCAATTTATAATACAAAAATGTCGACCTTATGAAAAAAATGATAAAATTTATGCACTCAATACTTGGTCGGGGCTCCTTTTGCATGAATCAGTGTGGCGTGGCATGGATGCAATCAGCCTGTGACACTGCTGAGGTGTTCTGGAAGCCCAGGTTGCTTTGTGTCTCTCATTTTCCTCTTGACAATACCCCATAGAGAATCTGGTCAGGCGAGTTGGCTGGCCAATCAAGCACAGTAATGCCATGGTTTGATTCCCAATGTGTGCAGAGTTTGCATATTCTCCCCATGCTTCAGGGGTTTCCTCCAGGTACTCTGGTTTCCTCCCTCAGTCCAAAGACATGCATTGTAGGCTGATTGGCATCTCTAAATTGTCCCTAGTGTGTGAATGTGTGTGCAATTGTTTCCTGCGATGGATTGGCACCTCATCCAGAGTGCCCCTGGCTCTACCCCGACCCTGCGTAGGATAAGTGGAACAGAAAAAATGGAAAATGGATGGATGACAGCATAACATAGCCACTGGGTTTTCCTTTAATTTGTCACCCATTTGCAGCATTTTTGGGCAGCATTAGTTCATCTTAGGATAAAGTCTGAGCCAGATGGGGACAGATGTCTTCTAAAGTTCTAGATTAAGGGGCAAATTTGAAGAGGGCATGTATGTGGTTCTGTGAGGATGCTCAATAAAATACAATACTGGTTCAATATCTTCAACCAGAATTAATTATTGGGCCATTGACATGATAGAAAAATGCCACCATTTTGTTAAAGCATGTCCTGACTCTCCAAACTCATTCTCATTTCTCTATTTCTCTTTCTTGCAAGCAAGTTAAGCTTTGTGCACTCAGGAACAAATTGATTCCTCTGTTTTCACAAAAGCCGTTTTAAATCCATATTTCAAAACACGCCAAGTCAGTCAATGGGGAGAACAGTTCCCGTTTGCCAGCACTATAACAGCATAACAGATCAGACTAATGGTCTGAAGCAGTGTGTATGTGTTGCAAAGGGAAACAAATGGGGAAGATGTATTTCAGTAAAGAACTTAACTAGGAATGAGGCAGCAGATGGTTGTGTTTCCATTCTAGACTGCACAGCTCTTAGGAGCTCCTAATGTGAGCACTTTATCACGGAGCGATGGGGGATTTATACCACCACCAACAGGTGGCAGTGTTGCATCATGGTAATGTTGATGGCTATTCAGGTGTGAGTGGGGAGTTGAAGAGGCAGATTTAGGAATAGATCATCAACTTTATCTAAAATAAATAAATAAATAAATAAATAAATAAACAGACATGCAGATCAGTAATGTTTTGGGATGTACATGTTGCTGCTAAGTGTTTGCAGGAAATAGGAAGAGGAAGAGAAAAGGAAAGACTCTGGTCATCCCTCAGATGATGGCAGCCTTTCCCCATTCAAGTACGTTGTAGATCAAAAGCAAAATGTCAAGCACTGAAATTGTGTAGAGAATCAGAGTGGATGAAAGAGAGGATAAGAAGCAGTTGAGGGATAACAGGGAGCCAGCGGTTCTGGAAATATATCAATTGGTGCCAGAGGGTCAGAAGTGCAGGGCTGAACCTCCAGCTTGTGTATACTCTCCCGGAACGATCTGTCTCTCCATCAGGTTTGAGCGACGGCCATTTAATTAGAGTCATGCTGACGCTGACGCTGATACATCCCAGAACCTCCAGGCCACCACAGGCCGCCCGATGACTCCATCCTCTCTTTTCCCAAATGGCATTTCTATTCCAGGGGGTGAAATCTGTCAGGGGAAAAGCAAGAGATGGTGCCAGGTCTGTGGATATGAGCCAGAAGTGTATTACAGTACACTCAGTGACAGCAAGCCTGATGGCATAAAAACTGTTTCATTCCCATAAAGCTGTGTGTGTGTGTGTGTGTGTGTGTGTGTGTGTGTGTGTGTGTGTGTGTGTGTGTGTGTGTGTGTGTTTCCAGTCATTGCAAATGGATAATAGCGAGTCATCCTTTTATATTTTGGCACAGCATACAAAACAATTCAGGGCAAGTTGGCATGATTCATTCAAAACCCTCCAGAGCAAGATTAGTATTGCTCATAACGCAAATGCATATAAATAGCTACAATGAGCCAAATAACAAACAATGCTTTCATTTTTCAGCTTTCCCCCCCATATTGTCTTTCCATCCATGTAGTGTAATGCAGTATTGATTTTTCTAATCACAGTGCAACATCCAGGACAATACAGGGTCTCATATGAGGTACAAATACAGTACAGGATGAATGTACAAATCTAGTTTCATTAAAGGTACATTAGGTAAGATTAGTCTTCCTTTTTTTAAGATTATGTCTCTTATAGTTTGAATGATTCCCACCCATGTTCATGAAGCTCTGCCCCAGGGATAAATGGTGGCCCATTGAGTGTCTGTACAATGATTGACAGGAGGCGCATCCAAACACAAACAAGCATTCCGGACCGGAAATCCGTTTTCCAAATGGGTTTTCTTCTCAACTTCAAAGACGTTTGCCAAGGCCATGACTTAATCCATTATTTTTTTTGCTTTTGTTCATCTTCTACATATCTTCCAGGTTATTTGTACAAGAGAAAGAGTAAAAACAATAAACTATTGCACCTTTAAAACGTCTCCATCAAAGCTGCATATGGTCATATCTGATCAGAAAACAAGACTATGTAAATTCCACTGTAATTTCCTTATTCCTCAATTTAATCTTTAGAATATCTGTATGATCAAACTCACATCTGAAAAATGCAAACTAATCACAATTAATATGGGAACCTTGTTACATGAGACCCATGGGAACCTTAATTAGTACTAATGGTACCTCATACTGTTATATAGGTAATGGGGTGTGATTATATGTGAATCATGTGGTATAATCATGTAAATAATAAATGTTACTCAGAATGTACAGAGGTGCATTTTTACCAGCTCATTAGTCCATCACTTGAGTAATAGTAGCATGTGCAAGATTACATAATTTTTAACGCTAAAACATGGCAGATGTTTTACTGTATTATTTTTCTCTCATCTTTCATACTCTTTCAATGTTTGAGTAATTTCATCTAGAATTTTGTTAATATGAAATAAGGATTTGTTTATGTGTTAAGAATGGAAACTTGGCTTAGCTCTATTAATAAATAAAGCTTTAAATACTGTATATTATGAAAAGATCCAGTTACATCTGGCCAATTAACAAACTGTCTGTATTCAACTACATGACATCATTCATTTAACCAGAACAATAGAAAGATATTTTTTTAAAAAAAAATAGAGGTTTCATGGATTACACACCCACTGGATGAATCTGTTAACAGTTATTATTTTTTTTATTTTGTAATAAGATTTTTATTTGTAGCAATCTTGGACACAACCACCACTAACTCAGCTTCATTGGAGTATTTTGACCTATCTCCATTTACTTCTTTCTTCAGATGTTGGATAACAGTGACCTGCTAAAGGATGTCCTTTTTATTAACTCCTTGTTGCTAGACTTGCATACATTAGATTGTTTCATGTAAATTAGATGTATGTGAGGGTAGAGTAGGGCGTCGCGTTTGAATGTGATATGTTAAGGGGTTAGTAGGTGGAACCTTGTATCCATGCAGCTGATTAATCAATTGTGCTCAAATCATTGTTTGATTTAATGTTATATGATATTTTCATTAATATTTTATTTGGAAGTATGAATAACCCATTTTCCTTTGTTGTTGATATTTATTTAGTTTGATTTTACACTTTACATCCACCATTTTCACGCAGGAATACATAATTTTTTTTATGTTTGCCCCCAGACACAAAGTGAGGCTGAATCCCATATGGCTATTTTCTACATATGGCTACTATAACTACAGCTCTCTGACTTAAGACTGATCTTAAGATGATTTCTGTATTGACTTGGATGTGTATCTGACTCCTTGGCATTTGTGCTTAGACTTGTCTTGATCTTGGTCTGGCATTGGTCTCAATATATATGTTCTTGATCTTGATTGAGAGTTTGTACAAAATATTGTTTGTGTTGTTTTTTCTTTTTGTATGTCCAAAGTTTCTTCTCAAAAAAAGCTTAATCACTGGCACAATGCACAAATGAAGTCAACTACTTGAGAAAACTAGCATAATTATTTCATGTTCAACTAATTATTTAAGAATAGGGATTAGAATGGCAGTTAAAAATCTTGTCTACTAATGGCAGGGCGAGAGATTATGTTGTCCACAGTGAACAATCTTTTGGTGTAATTGAGTAGTCATAATTGCACATTAGATTGATTTCAGTCCAGATTTCGATATTGTCCGAGTCTCCCTTTCATTTGGACTCGATCTTCACTTGGCCTCGACCCCCTTAAGACTCAGTCTTGATACAATCTCAGCTGGTCCTGGTCTTAGACTTGTCTTCTTACAATGTTACAATGGTGAGCTTGTCATTACATAGGCCCTGTTTACACTTTGCATTTTTGGATCACTCAAACCATATTTGGAGGTGGTGGGCCAAGGAGTAATATAGGCACATTTCAGCTGTAGTGTAAACTAAAGTGTCTCAACACAGCCCAAACAACATCAAAGGACCACTTTGTCACCAGTGTTGCCAGGTTTGCAGCTTTTACATGGAATAAAGCTAGTTCTGAAAAGCCTGGTGTCTGTCGGAGGTTTCGCAAACATTAGGCTATATTAATTAAATCTCTATAGGTTATTAAAACCTGCAATACCAGCCACATGAAGTCTCCTTCCATACCCAGGCTTCTTCTTACCATCCTCCCCGCTATCTCATTCATCTAAAGAAAGGAACCATCACAGGACCATTTTCCGCACAGCAGTCACACTGACATGGCATTGTGTGTGTGTGTGTGTGTGTGTGTGTGTGTGTGTGTGTGTGTGTGTGTGTGCCCAGCAGTGTTGATGAGATTTTAAACACCTCAGTGTCACTGCTGTGTTGAGAAACAATCCAGCAGCCAAAAAATGTCTCCAGCCAACAGTAGTGTTGTGGTCAGAAAAAAAAAAGTAGTGCTGTGGTCAGACACTACTGAAGAATGTACAATAATAAACAGCTATCCATGGAAAAAGGAATGGAAGTCCTTTTGGAAAATGTTCTGTAAGATAAGAACAACAGAGAAGGGAGTCTAATAAAGTGGACAGAAAGTGAGTAATGTGTTTAGAAACTCCAACAATGCTGCAAAAAAGATATACTGTGAATAAAAGTCATAAAATAGAAATGCAAAAGGAAACACAACCTGCAATGGACTGCCATCTCATCCAGAGTGTATTCCGCCTCACACCCAGTGTTCCCAGGATAGGCTTCGGATCCAGCATGACCCTGACCAGAATAAAGTGCTTACTGAATGAATAGCTAGTTCCTTGCTTGTAATGGAGGTTGAAATCCCAGGACTACCAGAGAGCCACCACTGAACCCATTAGTGATGGTGGAACCCATTAGTGATGGTGGTGCAGCACTTACTGTTGCCATGACATGACTCCCCAGTTCAATCCTGAGCTCAGGTTACTGAGTTATATGTGTTGAGTTTCACATGTTTTTCCTGTCTCCACATGGGTTTCCTCCAGGTTCTCTGGTTCCCTAATACCTCACAAAATATACCAGTAGGTGAATTTTCAACTCTAAATTGCCCCTAGGTGTGAATGTGTGAGTGTGTGTGCGTGTGTATGGTGCCCTATGAAGGAGTGGCGTTTCACACCTTTTATTCCTGCCTCACCCCTAATATTCCCAGGATTCACCACAACTCTGACCAGGATAAAACACTACACAACATCGAAGGACCACCTAGCACCAGTGGTGATGTTTGCAGTTTTCACATGGAATAAAGATACTTCTGGAAAGTACTATGCCACTGTGGAACATTTAATACAGCATCTAATGTGCTCATAAGGTCACATGACACAGTGCCAGTTATGTAATGCAGAAACATCACTGAGAATGATGAGCAAGCTACGCTGTCAGATCTTACACAGAGTGCACACCTGTGTTTTTCCATAAAAGACTAACTGATCTTTAAAGGAAGATGACTTGAACTTGATGGAAGCAGGCACCCACATATTCACTTAGGGGTGTGTGTGTGTGTGTGAATGCATGTGTGTGGGGGGCATTCATAACAGCCTTCATTAATTCTCATCAAGCGCTGTCATTAAGGGCCATTAAGCACACAATGAGATAATCACCTCTCTGGAGCTATGACCTGTATATGCTGCTGTTTGGGACTGATCTCAAACCATTTGGTAATCTTTTCCTAAATCTAACTAAAATCTAACATGTAGTGCCTCAGTACTGGAAGTTTTACCACCAGAGAGTTAGATATTGTACAGTGTATTTATGAAACATCACAGGAACTACTGAATTTGAATCAGGCCTTCAAAGCACGTCCTTGTCTTCACATTGATTTAAAGAGCACAGAAACTGGGCCAACATCATGTCATCACTCTTACTCTCAGAAGTTTGATGAATGTGGCTCAGGTTTTCAATTCTGTGATAATTTCAATACTAATAAACTTTATTTGTATAGTGCCTTTCTCACACCCAAGGGCATTTCACAATGGATTAAACCTCTACATCTAGACTTTCATGTCTAGCATTCATTCTAGATGAAAATATATGAACCAAGGATTAAAAGATGGATGAAATAAAGCACAATATCTAATTAATAAAGTCTGTGAAGTCTAATCAGTTGATCATGAGAGTGTGGGTGTTGGTGGAATGGGACTAAAATGTTGTAATATTTCAGCAATGTGAACCTTATGTAGGTATGAATGTGTTCAGGAAATGATGAATAAAGTGGATTCACTGTTTGGTATTGGGGTTTAGGGTGTTTAGGGTTTAGGAGGAAGAAGGGGTAAGATTAATGTTTTAGGATATGTGTGGTGAAGAGACCAGTATGAGTGGACCTGAGAATATGGGCAGGTTATGATCTAGGGTGTGAGGGGTGTTGGTAAAACCAAGGTCCAGAGTGTGGCTTGATCGGGGGTTAGGATTTATGAGTTAGGCATGAAGGGAAGTTGATGTGCGGGAGGCAGGAAAAATGGGCAAGCGTAAGGATATGAGCTATGATTGTGACAAGGGCCAAATCGTGAGGGCTAGACGACTGGGTCAGAGCATCTCCAGAACGGCAGGTCTCATGGGGTGTTCCCGGTATGAAGTAGTTAGAACCTACAAGAAGTGGTCCAAAGAAGGACAACCAGAGAAATGGTGGCAGGGTAATGGGCGTCCAAGGCTTACTGATGCACAAGGGGAGCGACGGCTAGTCGGTCTGGTCCAATCCCACAGAAGAGCTACTGTAGCACAAATTTCTGAAAAAGTTAATGCTGGCTATGATAGAAAGGTGTCAGAACATGCAGTGCACAGTACACAGCTTGCTGCGTATGGGGCTGTGTAGCCGCAGACCGGTCAGAGTGCCCATGCTGACACCTGTCCACCACCTAAAGCACCTACAATAAGTACGTGAGCATCAGAACTGGACCATTTACCAATGGAAGAAGGTTCCCTGGTCTGATGAATCATGTTTTCTTTTACATCATGTGGACAGCTGGGTGCGTGTGTGTCGTTTACCTGCAGAAGAGATGGCACCAGGATGCACTATGGGAAGAAGGCAAGCCAGCGGAGGCAGTGTGATGCTTCGGGCAAACTTTTGGTCCTGGTATTCAAGTGGATGTTACTTTGACACGTACCACTTACGTTGCACACCAAATACACCCCTTCATGGCAACTGTATTCCCTAATGGCAGTGACCTCTTTCAGCTACCTACAAACATTGAGAGTTGCTCGGAGAAATGGGAAGTGGTAGCGATTGGACTAGCATGAGCTGATTTTTGAATATTCTGCAAAGCTCTAATAGCTGTGCTTTTTTATTTTAACCTGTTTAATGACTTGTTAATGTGTAATGTATGGTTTGTTAGGGGCAAGGAACTGTGTAGAGGTCAGGATAAGGATCAGGATAAAGAAACAATGATGTACCATATCGTCCACCGTTTTTCATTGATTTTTCTCCTCGTACCTTCAGTGCATATTAAACATGGATGATCACACAAGCAATTGGGGCAGCTCTTCTCTAATCTCCCCCAGTTGTGCGATTTGAAAAGCAGCAGGTGTCTAATTAGGAAGAAGCAGCCCATTGATACTATTTTATTATCCGTAATATGAATGTACAGTATGTGGAGCTTTATTGCATCATAGCACTGATTTATTTTTCACATAGCCCAGCAATTTGATTTGGGTGGCTTGACTGATCAGCAGCTATGCATGTGAAACTGTACAGCGGTGGTTATGCAGTTTTGCACCACCACAGCTTAAGGTTTGAGAACCATTCAAGAAACCAGTTTGTTAGATGTTTGAGTAATGAGATGAAATAAAACAGAGCTGATGAATCATTCAGAATGTTTTCATTCTTCTTTTTTTTTTTTTTACAGCATCTTTGGTCCATATAATCTAAGGCAAATTATTAAAAGAAAAAATATAATCATTGATATGGTGAAGTTTGATATGGGTTTCCCCTGCCTTGTGTCCTGAGTTCCATGGGATAGGCTCCAGGCTTCCTGTGACCCTGTGTAGGATAAGCGGTACAGAAAATGGATGGATGGATGTTATAACAGCAAGACCACAAGTGTTTTATTCCATACTGACATTTGTGAATCTAAAACAAAATGGTGATTTTAGTCGCTGTCCCAGAATATGATTTTTTTTTTTTTTTTGCCTCATGGTGGTTTTATGACCCTGATGCAGTGGATTCAGTCTTTCCCTAACATCTCTAAGCAGCAAGCAGTCCAAAGTGCCCATGTAATCTCCAGAACCCTTTGAAGCATTAACAGCCAGATCAGCTCCAGTGAGAGTGTGCATGAATGTTCACTTCGACATGAGTCACAGGTTATATATGATCTCATTCCTCCTGGCCAAAATAAACCACAGGATTCCTGTTCACAGCATTTCTACTCGTTAGCTCCTTGGCCTCAGGGCCACAACCCTTCAACTCCTTTTTTTCCCCCCTCTGCATGCTTTTTCCACCTTTAATGCTGCAGCTCATTACACAACCTGCACTCTGGGGTCTCAGGGGAAGCTTTGTGGATTTGAGACCAAGCCTGGACATACTGCACTACACTTTCCCAGACTATCACAACTATTTTGGCTCAGAGAGATCTGCACAGGGGTACAGTATATTCTTAGAGAAAGGATAAAGCGGGGAACTTTTCAGAGAGGGTTCCAAGAACCCATAACTATCCAAAGAACCTTTAAGGAACCTTTTTTTTCTGGCAAAGGTGCTGTCATTTATATATTTTGATCTTTGCATAATCAACATACTGTACATTTTTTGGAAATGGCTGAATCTAGAACCTTATCAGAGAGGGTTCCAGGTAGAACCCCTTTACAAACTTATTTTAAAAATCCTTGGCTGGTCAAAGAACCCTTAAACAGTTAATAGCTTTTTTCCTTACTGTGCAAAAATACATTATCATAGATTTTGGCACCAGAAAACTGGAACTATGTATTTTCCATTGGTATTTGGTCCAGTATCGAAGGTCCCAGTTATGTACTCTCTTCTTACTGAACACCCTTACAACACACTTAGTACTGTGTGAATACAGTATACAGCTGTATAAGAGTAATGATTTACAATCCCACTATCTGGTGTCACTCAGAAGAGGATGGGTTCCCCTTTGAATGTGGGTTCTCTCAAGGTTTCTTCTCAAGGGATCTCAAGGTTTCTTCCTCATGCTGTCTCAGGGAGTTTTTCCTTGCCACTGTCACCTCTGGCTTGTTCTTTAGGGATCTAAATCTACAGCCGAATTTCTTTAAAGCTGCTTTATATCAGTGACTATTGTTCAAATACTCACTATACAATGAAAGTGAATAGAATTTAATGTTTAAAAGCCTCTCTGAAAGAACAAAATGAAGATCCCAGACATTAACAGAAACTGTTAAAAGCAACAATGTGCTATTTCAGTGCTCATTGGTTCAAATGTTTAAGAAAAAAGAAAAGAAAAGAAAAAGCTTAAATTCTGAACTAGGTTTGTCTCTATGGGGAACCCTGAGTGATTGTAGTATCCTGTACTTTCCTTATCAGAAAGGATTCCAGGCTCCTGAATGGTGTAACAAAAAAGTGTTTGGAGATCGTGAGTTTGAATCTTGATGATGCCACAGCCAAACTTCACATGTCTTGGAGGGGGCATGTGTTGGTATTCGCCCTCTATGGTTGGTAGCTGTCGTCTGATAGCGGAGAGCTTTCTGGTGGGTGGGAATTGGCCAAGACTAAATTATGGAAAAATCCAAAAAAGGGGGTTCACATAGAACTGCTTTATGAAACATAGAACTCTTAATCATATAAATAACACCCAAAGAATGATTTAACAAAGTGTATAAGTTTTTAGAAACAGTACAGATACAAACAATTTTTTTATAGCATAAAACATCGAAAATAAAAACAGCTCACCAATAAGTTGGCTTTTCTGTCATTATAGTTTTTGAATTTTAAAAACCCTTCATCAACAAACCTTTATGTCTGTTTTATTTCAAATAATACACACTGGTTAGCCAGCTGATCAGACCAATGAACAATGTCTATTTAAGCACAATGTAAATTTCAACCCGTAATGATGATAACGCAGTTGCTTTTACTTTCATCACTGTCATTAACACTTTTTAAATAAACTAGAATTCCAGTTACTGTTTAGGCCAATGTTCCTGTATTGTTACTAGAAGAAAATATGTTAAGCATGAAGTTGTAGAAAAGCTTGATGTGCTGTGTTATAAGGACATGTACCTTCAGTTGCTAACAGTATTTTATGGTATATTCTATATGTTTAGAAAGAAATGTTACACTTGTATTGCTATAAAATTAAAATTCATGACCTCGGTCAGTAGAACATTGTTTACTAATAGGTAACAGGTCATGATGTTTGTGTTTCAAGTATAAGTTTTTTGTCAGAGACCATGTACAAAAGTTTTTTTTTTAAAAAAACTCTGAAATGATAAAAGAATTAGCAACTAGCTAATTTCCATCTGCATTCTGTGGGACAGTAAACAGTAATAAAACTACTAGATTTCAGGTCAAGGTCATGGAATTAAACATTGATTCTAGTGAATCAACAATGTTTAATTGGAGAATGAATATAATTAGCATGGCGCTTTTCTCTGAGCTCATCCCACCGGGACTGTGTTTGTCTCTTGGGGATAACAGCAGAGAGGCTCATGGGAGTTCACCTAAACACACCTAACATCTGTGAAGTAATCATCGAAATGTCCACGCGCCAGCTAGCTGGTGGTTGGTGCCTGGCCGTCTGATGAATGAACGCTTCAGAGATTTGGAGTGTGTGAAACCCAGGTGGTGTTTTTTTTTTTTTTTCCCCCCCAACACATCACCTGACATTAGCCCACATTAAAGCTTACAGATTACATCTTTTATAATGCAGCACAGTGAATATGTTACATAATAGAAGTTACTTTGTATATCATCAAACACTGTGTTGATGTGGTGAAGTGGTCTGGGTCAGCGGTAATTTTGGTTTGTTTTTTGTTTTTTAAGCACTGTGATTACGGGAGCGCCAGATTGCTTGACTGTTTCAGTTTAATTATGTAAATGCGCACACGTGTTGATTGATGATGCTGATGTAAAAAATAAATGAGGGGAAAAGTCGTTACTCTGATGAAGGCAACAGACCAGAACATGGTGGTGATGTAATGAAAAAGCTTTCTCTTTTTTTTCTACCAGTGTTGGAGTTGTCATTGTTCTTACATGCTGGGAAAGTAGTGTATGATGTTCTTCTGTTCATGTTGGACTCCTCTATGAAGCTACCTGGAAACATAATAAACATTAATCATTTCCAAGGAACACATTAGCAATGTTATAACTTCACTCAGTAGTTCTGACAAGTGACCACCAATCAGATTGGATTCTGCATTATTTATAATTTGGTTTGCCAACATACAGGGTGTCGAAAAGTCAGGACGCAATGGGAACATGTTGGGCAAATAGCTACAAATATCTACAGTACTGTGCAAAAAGTTTTAGGCACATGCAAAGAAATGCTGTAGAGAAAAGATGCCTTCAAAGTAATGAAATTAAATGTTTCTACATTAAGAAAAAAATACCATAAAGAGCAGTAAACAGTAGTAAATGAAACAAAGTCAATATTTGGTGTGACAAAAAAATAAAAATAAAAATAGTAGTCTCCAGTACAATGTGTGCAGTTTTATAAGGAAATGAGCTGGTAAGTTTTATTGAGCATCTTGCAGAACCAGCCTCAGTTCTTCTAGAGACTTTGACTTTCGCACTTGCTTCTTATTTTTGCAGCAAAACCCAGCAGCCTTCATTGTGTTTTTTGTCTGAAAAGTGTCTCTTACGTAATATGCTGCTTTCTTTAATGACATACAAACACTTTTCTGTAACATTTAATTTTGTGCTAGAAAACTATTGTTTGGGAATCTAAAATGTTTTTTGTACTGACTTGATAATGTAGAAGTCATAAAATGAAAAATCTCTAACAAAGTTTATACTAAAAAAAAATAGGGTGCCTAAAACTTGTGCACAGTACTGTACATGCGGATCTACACACGGATTTCTGTAAAGCTGCTTTGTGTCTACTATTACAAGCACTCTAGAAATAAAATTGGATTGAACTGATTTTTTTTTTTTTTTTTTTTATGATTTTGGTGTTAACATTACTGCTAAGGACAGACAGCTCTGAAGTAGTGTTTATTTACATGGTCTAGAAAGAGGGTTAAGGACTGAGAATTGATGAAGTGGTGCTCAGTGTTGAGTGGATATTGTTGAGTGCTTGTAGAGAGAGAGAGAGAGAGAGAGAGAGAGAGAGAGAGAGAGAGAGAGAGAGAGTCAGTCAGTGTTGAGTCATACAGAATGGTGTGTACTGTATATAAAGGACAAAATGGGGTTGGGGTGGAGGCATATACAGTATCTCACAAAAGTGAGTACACCCCTCACATTTTTGTAAATATTTTATTACATCTTTTCATGGGACAACACTGAAGAAATGACACTTTGCTACAATGTAAAGTAGTGAGTGTACAGCTTGTATAACTGTGTAAATTTGCTGTCCCCTCAAAATAACTCAACACACAGCCATTAATGTCTAAACCGCTGGCAACAAAAGTGAGTACACCCCTAAGTGAAAATGTCCAAATAGGGCCCAAAGTGTCAATATTTTGTGTGGCCACCATTATTTTCCAGCACTGCCTTAACCCTGTTGGGCATGGAGTTCACCAGAGCTTCACAGGTTGCCACTGGAGTCCTCTTCCACTCCTCCATGACGACATCACAGAGCTGGTGGATGTTAGAGACCTTGCGCTCCTCCACCTTCCGTTTGAGGATGCCCCACAGATGCTCAATAGGGTTTAGGTCTGGAGACATGCTTGGCCAGTCCATCACCTTTACCCTCAGCTTCTTTAGCAAGGCAGTGGTTGGAATACTGCCCTGTGGCCCAGTTTCCGAAGGGAGGGGATCATGCTCTGCTTCAGTATGTCACAGTACATGTCACAGTACACTCCCCAGTGCCGGCAGCACCAGACCATGACACTCCCACACTTGTCTTTGTACGCCTCACCTGGTTGCTGCCACACGCGCTTGACACCCTCTGAACCAAATAAGTTTATCTTGGTCTCATCAGACCACAGGACATGGTTCCAGTAATCCATGTCCTTAGTCTGCTTGTCTTCAGCAAACTGTTTGCGGGCTTTCTTGTGCATCATCTTTAGAACAGGCTTCCTTCCGGGATGACAGCCATGCAGACCAATTTGATGCAGTGTGCGTCGTATGATCTGAGCACTGACAGGCTTACCCCCCACCCCTTCAACCTCTGCAGCAATGCTGGCAGCACTCATACGTCTATTCTGCAAAGCCAACCTCTGGATACGATGCTGAACAAGTGCACTCAACTTCTTTGGTCGCCCATGGCGAGGCCTGTTCTGAGTGGAACCTGTCCTGTTAAACCGCTGTATGGTCTTGGCCACCGTGCTGCAGCTCAGTTTCAGGGTGTTGGCAATCTTCTTATAGCCTAGGCCATCTTTATGTAGAGCAACAATTCTTTTTTTCAGATCCTCAGAGAGTTCTTTGCCATGAGGTGCCATGTTGAACTTCCTGTGACCAGTATGAGAGAGTGTGAGAGCGATAACACCAAACTTAACACACCTGCTCCCCATTCACACCTGAGACCTTGTAACACTTACGAGTCACATGACACCGGGGAGGGAAAATGGCTAATTGGGCCCAATTTGGACATTTTCACTTAGGGGTGTACTCACTTTTGTTGCCAGCGGTTTAGACATTAATGGCTGTGTGTTGAGTTATTTTCAGGGGACAGCAAATTTACACTGTTATACAAGCTGTACACTCACTACTTTACATTGTAGCAAAGTGTCATTTCTTCAGTGTTGTCCCGTGAAAAGATATAATAAAATATTTACAAAAATGTGAGGGGTGTACTCACTTTTGTGAGATACTGTAAATACCAGTAGGATGTCTGCATATGTTTAATGTACACACAATATGAAATTAAAGTGTTTGGGGCCCAGAGCAATGCTTTCAGGTTGTACTCCTGTGTATATGAATATTTCTTAAGTAAGAAAGAAAATAAAAAAATACAAAAAATACAAAAGTAAGCAAATGGAAAAAGTAAAAAAAAAAAAAAAAAAGAATCAAACAAACAAAAACTCACCAGTAATATCAGAAAAAAAAACAGGAGTCGATTGGCTCACAATCTTTTGCATTTTTTTCCTTCACTTTTTATCTGTTTATCCTTATCTACTTGACCCTATTTATGCCTATTTTGCTGTAGCTTGAGCTGATACAGACCCAGAGCCAGCATCAGTGTAAAAATTTTGGGGTGTAAACTTGTAAATTGATTTTATTTTGTCTCCTGGGAAGCATGTACATATCTTATGTAGCAGTACTAAAAGGAACAAAAATAGATCTTAAAAACAAAATAATAACAATTTACATTGATCATCCTGTTCAAAAGTTTACACCCCCCTGGCTCTTAATGTATCGTGTTGCCTTCTTGAGCATCAGTGAATGGTTGCAACTTTTGTAATGGTCGTGTACGAGTCCCTCAGCTGTCCTCAGTGTGAAAAGATGGATCTCAAAATCATATAGCGACTGTTGGAAAGGGGGTCAAATATGCAGAAGATGCTGGAAAAGCAAAGAATGTGCAGGACCTGCAGGATTTTTCTGAAGAACAGTGGGCAGTTTAACTGCTCAGGACAAACAAGGGACTCATGAACAACTATCACAAAACATAAAAACAGTCGTTGATCATCCAGGTAACGACACACAGTATTAATAATCAAGCGTACTGTATGTAAACTTTTGAACTGGTTCATCTGTGTAAATTCAGTTGTTGTTGTGTCTTGTGGACTATATGTAAACATCTGTTATGTGAAATAGCTTATCCAGGGCAGTATATGAACATTTTGCAGATTCTGCAAGGTGTATGTAAACTTATGACCTCAACTGTATAAGAAGTCTAAAGTCTAAAGTCTAATATGTTAAGCCCTTACTAAGCTGCAATCAATAATACACTGTAACACTTGATATATGTGCATGCTCCAGATGCTGTATTCCATCTGGCTGCAGTAGTGAGCTAAACTGATGTTTCCACCACACATGATTGTACCAAAGTACACACACTACACACGGTGTCTTTTTATGTGTTCAGTACCAAATCTAAAGCACCGGATCAGTCTGTCAGGGGAAACTTATAAGATGAAAGATATTAAGATTATTAAGATATTAAGAAGAAAAATCCTACAGTTTTATCTATAAAAAGAAACCCCATAACCGTTTCTAGCTTTAATTATCATCATTAATAGAAATTATAGGAAAAACTCTGTGAGGACGAATTCATCGCTGAATGATTCGCTCAAGGGAATAAACACAAAAACAGTTTCATTTTATCACCGAAGCTTGTGGATTCTTCACCTTGAAAAGTACAAATAGCAGTAATTTTGCAACGTTTATGAAATGTCAACTATTAATTTCCATTTTACTTTACCATATTGACACTTTTTTTTGTTTTACAGTGCTACATTCTCAGTACAAGTATTTACAGTATATTATTTATAGATAGTCTGAAATTAAATGATTTTATGTATATGACATTATGCATGAAAGAAAACACTTCATGTCATGCTATTATAAGAAAATAATCAAAGACCTGGTGTTGTAATGAAGCAGGTTATTGTTTAACACCCTGAAGTTGATTATTTTCCAGTAACAGCATCTCCTAGAGTATTTTATTCCTTTTATACTACATCAATCTGCCAAAGATGTATTCTTTTTTTGTTGTTGTTGTTAATTTAAAAACAACACATACTTTTGATTTGCTTATAGCTAAATTTAATGTTATGGAAAATCCGTGAAACAAGTCAATATTGGTTAAAGCTTTACCTCTGACTGTTACAAAGTGTTGACACTGGAGACTCCTTCCATAAATGTTAAACATCTCCTTTTAATCCATTTATTGTTAGTCTTAGAACATGGAGCCTCCATATAACTCCCTGTGTAAATGTACTGCAGTGTTTCAGTATGTAGTCTTAGAGGACTTTTGGACCATGGTGTATAACCACACACACACACACACACACACACACACACACACACACACACACACACACACACACACACCTCACAGACAGCAGCCTGTCGTTGAGTTGTTAGCTGGGTGCTAATGCATTAGTTGTGGCCTCAGGCTCAGGGTTTATGGCCTCAGGGCTCAGAGGTTTAAATCCCATCAGTCATGATAGACAAGCCCCTAAAACACATAAATTGTGGCCTTGAGCAAAACCTATGTCCTGCTCTCCCACACACACACACACACACAAACACACACACACACCTGCTGCTGAAATAGAGTGGGTTGTTAAAGTCCTTTGCACAGAACCATATTTTTTTTGTCAGTTATCGAAAACTAAAACAAACTATTTTATTTCATTTCAACCGCATATGTTAAAATGTTAACACATGTACAGCCATCAGTGGATATCGATTTTCTGCATGAGTTGTGTCAGAGTTCTGTCGGAGTTCTGTAGGCGTTCTGCATGGGTTCTGGTGGAGGTCTGAAGGAGTTCTCTAGGAGTTCTGTCTGTCAGAGTTCTGCTTGAGTTCTGCATGAGCTCTGTAGGAGTTCTGCAGGAGTTCTGTCAGAGTTTTGTCAGAGTTCTGTAGGAGTTCTGTCTGTCAGAGTTCTGCATGAGCTCTGTAGGAGTTCTGCAGGAGTTCTGTCAGAGTTTTGTCAGAGTTCTGTAGGAGTTCTGTCTGTCAGAGTTCTGCATGAGTTCTGTAGGAGTTTTGTCTGTCCAGAACATTAAATGTACCTATATAAATGGAAAAAAATGCATGACATGTCCATCCATTTTCTGTACAACTTACTCTATTTTATAGGAAAATAATTGACTTCAGGGTCGTAACAGTAATTTTCCTATAACTTCCTATAAATTTTCCATGGAATAGAATTCCATGATGTTTTTATATTGGTTACTTAGGAATCATTTTTATATAACATTTCCGCAGATCTGTGGTTTAACCACCACATGGTTTGTCATTTACACTGTTAGCACTGAGTTGCATCTTCCATCGACATGCACTCGAATTTTTATGGTAAATTCGTTTGTTTTTGTTCTTCACTCAGCCTGTTAGGAATATTTTTTGATAGCAATGTTAACTCTGGAGCTGATTCTCATTTAACCTTTGCTATGTCATGTGTTTAAACTGCAAATTATTTAAGGGTATATTTTTAATAATACCACAGACAGCCAGTCTCACTTTATACGAAGACGGAATATACCATGCATAAGAAGATTCACATGAGAGTCACAACAAACCCACTGTATTTAATGGACACCTGTTATGCACAGAGTACTTATACAATCTATATTTACACATGTGAATCATGGAAGCTAAATGCACCAGGTTCTGTAGCACCCCAAATTTATTCCACCATCACAGTTTCAAAGCATATTTTTATCTGCTAAGATAATAGCTAGCAGTCTTGTTTTTGTGCTCTTTAAAATAAATAAATAAATAAATAAGAATAAAATCACAAATCATAAACAGTTCCTAATACTCTGGGACATTGTTAATGATGGTTGCTGTAAATAAATAAAGAAACACAAAGTAATAATTTCTCACTCCCTGTGAGAGTGTTCGCTCCATGTTCGGGCCTGTGCTATTTCTAGCTTAACAACTGCATGTATCCTGTAATTATTCCCCTCCTATCACAAGCTGTTTTCATTGTCCCTCTTCTGCTCTTTCTATTTCCTCAGCACACAGAGAGGCGAGTGCAAGAGTGTAGGATTCACACAGAGCCAAAACACTTTGTCTGGTCTCGCACACACACACGTATGGAATATTTAAAGTTACAGCTTTACCTCTGACTGTTCCAGAGCGCTGACACTGGAGACTCCTTCCAATCCATAAAATGTTACATAAACATCTCCTTATAGAAAACTTCACCATATCAATGATTATATATTTTATTAATCATTTTATGTGAAAAATATTGGTCTTGGTGAATCAGCTGTTACCATAGAAACCACAATGGTTTGGATTGATGACGCAGAGCTTAGCATGACATTTATTATGTGGAATCCAAGAATCGTAGTCATAGTCCACAGTGTGGGTCAAAACGCAGGCAGGCAACATCACAATGTGACTATCCATAATTAATGATTTAAAAAAAAACAAGGGGAGCATACCAGGGTTGAAACCAGGAAGCGCAGAACACAGAAACAAGAAAACAGCACCGAAATGCATGATAAGGCTTTGCAACGAAACAAGGAAAGCTCATGGTATACATAGACAAACTAATTAAAGGCTAAACACAGAACAGGTGGACACAGTTGGATAATAAACCAATGATAAAACAGTTTTAAAAAAAGCACAAAATGTACAAAAATATAAACACATGGACATGGACATTGGACCGTTAGAATGAGTACATTAATATAAACCACTGATTTGCAGCTGAACTAATGTCAGATTTGCTTTTCAACAAAATGAATCAACACCTAACTAGTCAGAATCAAGAATTCAACAGCACTGTGTCGTAAATACTTGTCGCCAACAACCTGAGGGCAGATGGAAGTACTTACTGCCCTGTGACTTATTGTGTTTGTTCATTATTTATAATAGTCACCATTTATGAGGCATTAAGTGTGTATCTAATATTGGTATTTTACATACGCATCTACATTGACATACTAACTTTATTAATTAATGACTAAATTTCTCTTTTGGGCTTCAACAAGATAGTGCAATAACAATAACCATAATCATAACCACAACAATAACCATAACAGTGATGTCTGCTGAGGGTTAAATGAGCATGTGGTTAATTAATAGACAGATGGAGATTGCTGGGAAAACACAGTTCTATTTGAGATCAAAAGATGAATCTGAGATGATAGATCAGAATTTCAGCTTTCATTTCCTGATATTTACATCTAGATGTGTTAAACAACTTAGAACATCCAATTTTTAGGTGATCAAAAGTATTGGAACACATAGTCTTAAAGTAAATTGAAGTAAATAACACTTAATATTTGGTTGCATATCCCTTGCTTGCAATAACTGCATCAAGCCGGTGACCCACTGACCTGACCAAACTGTTGCGTTCTTCATTTGTGGTACTTTTCCAGGCTTTTACTGCAGCTTCTTTCAGTTGTTGTTTGTTTTGAGGGGTTTCTCCCTTCAGTCGCCTCTTCAAGAGGTGAAATGCTGCTCAACTTGGTGAAGGTCTGGTGATTGACTTGGCCAGTCTAAAACATTCCACTTTTTACCCCTGATGAAGTCCTTTGTTGAGTTGGCAGTGCTTTTTGGGGTCATTGACTTGCTGCATGATGAAGTTCCTCCTAATTAAATTTGGTGCAATTCTCTGTAAATTTGCAGACAGAATGTTTCTAATGTTTCTGTAGACTTCTGAATTCAATTGGCTGCTACCGTCATGAGTTACAGTATCAGCCATGTAAGCCGAAGATATGACACTACCTCCACCATGTTTCACAGATGAGCTTGTATATTTTGGATCATGAGCAGGTCCTTTCTTTCTCCACAGACCTTTCTTTGGCCTTTCCATCACTTTGGTAGAGGTTAATCTTGGTTCCAGAACTTCTATGGCTCATCTCTGTTTTTCTTTCCAAATTCCAATTTGCCTTTCCGATTCTTACTACTGATGAGTGGTTTGCATCTTGTGGTATGGCTTCTATATTTCTGCACTTGAAGTCTTCTTCCAATGGTGGATTGTGATACCTTCACCCCTTCCATGTGGACGTTGTTGATGCCACTGACTGTAGTTTTTGTGTTTTTCTTCACAGCTCTCACAGTGTTTCTGTCATCAGTTTCTGTTGTTGTACACCAGTGGTTTCTTCCTTTTTTAGGACATTCTAAATTATTCGACTATCTATGCCCAATGCTATGCCTCTGATCAATTTTCCTTCTTTTCTCAGCTTCAAAATGGCTTGCTTTTCTCCCCTTAGAAAGTTCTCTGGATTTCATGTTTATTTATTCTTTATAATAACAAATGCAGCCTTCACAGGTGAAACCCAGGGCTCAAACCAAGAGTAGAATTTCAGAGCTGATAATTGTTTAAACAATCAATCTAACAGGCACACCTGGGCAGCAAGAAAGACCTGTCAGTTACATGTTCAAATATTTTTCATCACTTGCAAAATGGATGGCTTCAAACAAAAGGTGCCAAGTAACACTAGATGTAAATATCAGAAAATGAAAGCTGAAATTCTGATCTATCATCACATATTCATCTTTTGATCTGAAACCTAAATGTCTTGTATATAGCAAAAATGATATAATTGACTGAAAAAAGGCTGTGAAAAATTATCTTTATTCTTTAACCTTTTGATCATTTGTTTAAAAAAAAATCACAAAAATACTCTGCTCTCATGGATATCAAACAATTGCAAACACAACACAGGTTTATCAAAAAAAAAATATATCTTTGTTAAATATAGGTGTGCAACAGTTGCACCCATATGAATTCATATGAGAAAATATATTTGAAGTATATTCCCATTTATATTTATTTTTTTTAGTACAGCTGGGTGACTAGGAACAGGAAATTGTTCAACCATGACTTCCTGTTTCACAGGGGTATAAATATGAGGTAACACATAGGCCAAATTCCCTTAGTCATTCATAGCAATGTGTAAGACCAAGGAATATAGCTGTGATGTGCAGCAAAAGGTTATTGAGCTTCACAAAATGGGAAGTTGCTATAAGAAAATAGCACAAGCATTGAAAATGCCCATTTCCACCATAATCAAGAAGTTCCAGTCAACTGGAAATGTTATGAATCAACCTGGAATTGGACATGTGTCTATATTGTCTCAACGCTCTGTGAAGAGGATGGTTCGAGTGACCAAAAAATCTCCAAGGATTACAGCTGGAGAACTGCAGAAGTTAGTTGTGTCTTGGGGTCAGAAAGTCTCCAAAACTACAATCCGAAGTCACCTACGTCACCACAAGTTGTTTGGAAGGGTTTCAAGAAAAAAAGCCTCTACTCTCATCCAAAAACAAACTCAAGTGTCTTCAGTTTGCCAGACACTACTAGAACTTCAAATGGGATCGGGTTCTATGGTCCAACCAAAACCAAACCAAAATAGAGCTTTTTGGCAATAAACACCAGAGGTGGTTTTGGCGCACACAGAGAGGTAACCATATGGAAAAGTACCTCATGCCCACGGTTAAATATGGTGGAGGCTCTTTAATGTTTTGGGGCTGTTTTTCTGCCAGAGGACCTGGACATTTTGTTAGGATACATGGTATCAGGGACTCTATCAAATATCAACAGATATTAAATGAAAACCTGACTGCCTCTGCCAGAAAGCTTAAAATGGGCCTGTGGTTGGATCTTCCAACAGGACAATGATCCAAAACAAAAATGGTTTACTGTCCACAAAATCAAGGTCCTCCCATGGCCATTCCAGTCCCCTGACTTGAAACCCATAGAAAACCTGTGAGGTGAACTGAAAAGGAGAGTCCGCCAGCGTGAACCTCGTAATTTGAAGGATCTGGAGAGATTCTGTATGGAGGAATGGTCTCAGAGAGAAGAAACTTAAAAAAAAAAAAAAAACATTAGAAGAAACTTTAAAAAAATTTTTGAAGAACTTTTGGGTGAATTTTCCTTTTGATGAAGCTTCTTATATCAGTCACTCCATATAATACACACATATTGACTAAATGTACAGTGTACCTGTCATTCATTCATCATCATCGTATCACCACGTCAGTATTTTCAGTACATCATTTCGCTCAGAGAATTGATTATTGATCAGCTTTTATTAGCTTGTATCACAAACACTGTTCACTGACTGTCCAGACAAACATAATATTATCAAGTATCTATCTATCAATTTATCATTGTTGACAAATCATATAACATGTGTGTCTTAAGCATTACATCAAAGTTAACATTTTCTTTTATGTATCAGGTGAACTCGGAGTAAACGGTTCAAGAGGAGAGCTCGCATTCATCTCTGTCACACACAAAGCTATTGTTAGGAATATCGATGAGATGCAGAGAGAGCGGGGAAACAGCCTGATCTCCAAGCTAATAGAAAAATGTCAAAGGCTCTGATATAGAAAGGTCAGACGCTGTGGGAGTGATGGAGAAGAGAGGGACTGACCCTGACACGTCTTTGTTCAGTTCATTGCGTCATTCGGACCTTTATTGGGTTCTCAGAAATCGTTGATTATGAAATGTGGGTAGGAGCTGCAGGCACATGTTTAATAAGTGACACATTAATTAGCTGCTGATGTCACTGTGGAGAATGATGGTGAAAACAGATCAGCTGCAAAAAAGTGAGATTATTAAGGGAATTGATGTAGTCTCTAATTATCTGGCAACTCAGTTTCTAAAGGAGAGACAACGCGAGACAGGAAGAGAGCGACCACACCTCCATTTATAATTTACGCAAAGATATTAACAGGAATACACAGTATATCTACTGTATATTCATTTAGCATGTTTATGTTGATTAATTTTCTATAAGAGCGGCTCTGACAGTAGTGCAACTGCAAATCACAGATTTATATTATTGATTTAATACATTATCAGATTTTGTTTCTATAGTAACTGCTAATTTACTGGGACTTGTCCAGAAGATGCTCAACATGTGTGTAATTGTTGATATGGTAAAGTTTTCTGTTTGTTTTTTTCTTCAACATATTCAGGACTGATGAGTTCAATCAAGGGAGAAAAAAAGAGAGGCTGGTGAAGATACGACTGTTTATAGCTGCTATAATATCATAAAGTTATAACATTCAGTGTAACTATAAACAGATAAAAAGTATTACGTGTCGTTCTTTTGTGGTTTTTTGGTTACTTGACAAGCTTTTTTTTTAATCGTATTACTTAAAGAGAGAGAGAAAAGAGATTCTGGTGATAGACTCTTTATAGCTTCTATAACATAAGTCAGAAAGAACAGGAACTAATTTGTTTGCAGATGTTCCACAACATTAAATGCAACTATAAATGGATAAAATGTACATTCCATTCTTTAATAAATACAAAATTGTATTTGTTTGGAAATTGGTGAGGTATAAGAGGATTAAAACACCTGGTGTTTTTTTGGAAACTATTCAGCTTTGGAGTGGTAACAGTAAACTTCAAAGCTTCATCACACTACACCATCATTGATTATTTTCTCATAACCCGACATGTTTTATACTCAACTTGTGTTTCTTTGCAAAAATTTAATTATTTGGAATATGTTTTAATGTGAAATTGCATACTTTCTACTGACACACTAATGCAGAAGATATAAAATAAACATCTAAGATAAAACATCTAAGGATGGCTAAGACTTTTGTGCAGTACTGTACATTCCCAAAGGTGAGGCTGAGGAAAATGAGCATCACCAATGCAGATCTTGTGAGTGAGATCAGTCTCCTGGCTCATAACTTTACTTATTTCTCCCATGAGCCACTTGGAGGAGATATAAATTATTGCCTACATTTATTATACACATGCTGAGAGGTTACTCAAACACTCTGAGGACCAGAAGTCAAGGGTCAAGCCTCTTGAGGGTCTATTCATAGATGTTCCTGAGAGAAAGCGACATAAGGAAGACAGTGAACTCAATACTGAGTGCTAATGGTTTTACTACAAACACATTTCAGCCTTTAATTGAGAATATATTCACTATTTAGACTTGCCGCGTAACGTTCAAATGTTATGTCAATATTTATTTGGGGTGAGTTGCTAGTATTCAGAGTTCATTGACATACATGCTTAAGAGCCTTAAAACACAAGCACTTGCCTTTAAACCCTAAAAAAAAAATATCAGGAATCGGAATATATGGGGACTGAAGGATATATATTTTTCTTCTTTGTTTGTTTTCTTTGCTGTCAAATCCCATAAGATGTAACATAAAGCAAGACGCACTTTAAAAAAAGATTAATATGATATATGAATGAGAATATGGGAAGCACTGAAATAAATCTAAAAGAAGGTGTAATATATTACCAAGGTATTGCTTCATAAATAGTCCTAGTTGTAATTATCACATCACAAAATAGCACATGATCCAGCACATCCTATTATTTTGCATTTTATTTATTTATTTTTAAAATAAATATATATCACACCTCAATAGTAAGTACATTGGTGCGAACAAATGAATAAAGCTACCAGATACATGGTCAAGCTACAAGGTGTCAGGTGTTGGTGAGAGATAGATGCCGTGAAGTGCAGACGATTGTATTAACAACAGGTGAACAAAACAAAACAACACAAGGTCAAAAAACATGGCATTCAACAGAGACGAAACAAAGAAACATCAGGAAACACGAATCAAGGGGAAACACAGAACAGATGAATGCAATCAGAAGAGGTAAATTCTGTATTCAACTAGAGGTCAAAACTTGTAATTCCTGACCTCCAACTGGGGGAAAAAAGAAAGCAAACGCCCCCCTCAACTATTCCTCCTTGGGAACTCAGTGTTGTCTTCTCAGCTCCAGGTTGTACAAATCAACATGGCCACTCACAGCATCTGCAGTAAACACAGCAGCAGTCCTTACCTTTAAATGAGTTAGTGCTGTGAAAAAGTATTTGCCCCATCCTGATTTATTCTGTTTTTGTGTATATCTCATACTAGATAGGTTTATATTTTCAAATGAAATGCAACTTGAGTAAACCCACAATACAGTTTCTATTTATTTATTTATTTATTTATTTTTTATCGAAGCAAAAAAAAAAAAAAAAGTTATCTAACACCTATCACCATGTGAAAAACTAATTGGCCCCTTAAAATTAGGCTGGTTGTGCCACCTTTAGCAGCAATAATTGCAACCAAGCACTTCTGATAACTGGAGATCAGTCTTTCACTTACTTCTAGGACTAGGACTTACTCTTGTGCTTTGGATCATTGTCTTACTGCATAATCCAGTTGCTCTTGAGTTTCAACTTATGGACTGAAGACCAGACATTGTCCTTTAGGATTTTCTTGTAGAGATCAGAATTCATGTTTCCCTCAATTTGCAAGTTGCCCAGGCCCTGAAGCAGCAAAGCATCCCCACACCATCACACTCCCTCCACCATGCTTGACCGTAGGTATGATGTTCTTTTTGTGGAATTCTGTGTTTGGCTCACTCCAGATGTAACGGGACCCCTGTCTTCCAAACAGTTCCACTTTTGACTCATCAGTCCACAGAACATTCTCCCAAAAGGTTTGAGGATCATAAAGGTGTGTTTTGGCAAAATTCAGACGAGCCTTAATGTTCTTCTGGGTTAGCAGTGGTTTTCACCTCACCACTCTTCCATGGATGCTATTTTTTCCCAGTGTCTTTCTGATAGTGGAGTCATGAACACTGATCTTTATTGATGCAAGAGAGGCCTGTAGGTCCTTCGATGTTGTCTTTGGCTCTTTTGTGACTTGCTGGATGAGTAGTTGCTGTGCTCTTGGAGGAATTCTGGAAGGTCAGCCACTTATTGAAAAAGTTCTATTTAAGTGTTGGTTTGATTGAACAGGGTATGCAATAAT
The DNA here is from genome assembly GCA_023630585.1 of Cranoglanis bouderius. NCBI lineage: Eukaryota > Metazoa > Chordata > Actinopteri > Siluriformes > Cranoglanididae > Cranoglanis > Cranoglanis bouderius. The sequence continues at coordinate 16,113,407 of CM042550.1, forward strand.
CAGGCCCGGTTTCGTCTAGTCCAGCTGAACCCCATTATGAATGCAGTTTCACAGATTTGGGGCATTAGTTACTACAGGGGCAAATACATTTTCACACAGGCCCAGTTGGTATTGGATAAATTGGATATTTATTTTTACTTCAATAAATAACATTATAATTTAAAAACTATACTTTAACTAAACTGTATTTTGTGTGTACTCAGGTTGCCTTTGTTTTATCTTAGATTTTGTTTTAATTTCTGAAGCAATTTAGTATGAGATATACACAAACACAGAAGAAATCAGGATGGGGCAAATACTTTTTCACAGCACTGTATACTGTATGTACAAGTATTTGCTTTAGATCAATCAACATACAGACATATTCACTTGTTAAGTCTATAACACTGACTAAACAGTTCACTTTTTTGAGGAGGTAAATATACATCACTCATCACAGTTAGCTGGATAGGAGGTAAGTCAAATGCAGCAAAAGCATGTGACAGGGTCATGTGATCTAGTCTGTCAGGCTGATGGGAACTGAAGTCCAAGCCGGCCATATTGTGAACCCTAGGAAGCAGAGTTCACTGATGTGACACAAGGTCATGAAGTTGGAACGTGTGTGGGATATAATCTATTTGATCACATATTTAGTTTCTAAATGAGATGAGCCCTCCTGTAAAGAACACGTATCAACCCCACACGTGTAACTCTCACACAACTTCTGAATAGTGTCTGGAGCTCTGAATACTGATGTGCTCAATTCTCAGTATCAAACCCTCATTAAGTGTGTGTCACTCATCTGTGAATACAACCCTAAGCATTTTAGACTGAGAGGATCAGCTCCACTTTGTCAGCATAATTGTATTTGTTATAATGTGAAAAGACAGAAATCCGAGTAAATCCAGGTCTTATGTTTAGAATCATAAATCCAAAGCCTTGCTGAGTCATCAGACTTTTTATTTTTTTAACTCGTGTTGAAATTCAGAAGCTGTCAGCCATCAGCTCATTAAGGACACAAGCAGCAGGGATAAGACCAGCCGACTAACCAGGGCACAAACCACGCTGCTGAGGTAATGTGCAGTGTTTAATAAGAGATATTTGACGGATGCTGTATTTTTAAGCAAGATTCTTTGAAGCATTTTCCTGGCCGAGCTTATCAGCAAATAAGAGACATCAAAGCAACATTTACATATAAACTTAATGAGTAATACGGAGTGAGAGAGAGAGAGAGAGAGAGAGAGAGAGAGAGAGAGAGAGAGAGAGAGAGAGAGACATTTTCTTCTTTTCTTCAGGCATTTGGTGATTGATACTGACAGGATCACATACAGCATACTATATACCATCCTTTTAACTACAGAAATCAAAAATGGCATGGTAGCTTTTTATCCCTCTTCTTCTCAGTTTTTTTTTTCCCTCTTCTACACATATTCATCTGTACATAACTGGCTTCTGTGTGATGAACATTAAGTATTTACATCTCCCTCTAAAGGCTTTGCCATTTTTCCCCACATGTTGTATCTAAAGAATGCATATTTTACATAAAAGCCTCCGTGTGTGTGATAAGAGCTTTCTCGCAATCTGTGTGAATTGGATTCAGTAGTGTGATGGCCGCCTGCCCTGCGTTTCCTCCTTCTCCATGATCACCTTTTTACTTTCAATCTGATAAGAGCAGAAAGCTCCAGAAAGACCATCATAGGACATCTTTTACAAACAACTATCTTTTTAATCCGGTGCAACTATAGAAAATAGCTTTAGATGTCAAATAAAACTGCAACTATGAAGATATTTCTTATCTAGAGCAACTGTAAATGTTTATTTTATATCTTCTGCAAAGTTTAGATGTCCAAAAATGTTAGAGACAAAAACAAGTAAGTGAGTCAGGCAGTGTGTATGGGAGAACTTTCGGTATACTATATATATATATATATATATATATATATATATATATATATATATATATATATATATATATATATATATATATATATATATATATATACAGCTTATGTGTAAAATAGTGTACACATGGAAGCATTTTTTTCCCTTTACAGACACCTGCATTTAGAAAGGTTTTCTTCATCTTGACTTTTTTCTACTATTGTAGAGTAATAATGAACAAAGACGGATTAAGTACTCTAGCCCATGGCTCGATACACTGTGGGTCGATATCGCTGGTACATCAATCAACATTACTACCTCCTCTCTCTTATTTCTTTTTCTTTTTATGTTTTGCCTTAAAGTCTAGCTTCGCTACTCCTCTTTCGCAAGATTTTCAAATCTGCCAGAGATCACAAAATGTATCCTTAGCCGACATGTAACTTGGTGCATGTGTGTGTTGCCTGACTAATCTTAATTCCATCACCAGAAACAATGAGAAGCAACAAAATATGGTGGTTTTTAGTGAATTTAAAAATGTACAGTTATGTTCATTGGTTTAAACATCATAAATTGTTCACTTGAAAATTATAGACCTTCTATTTAAAAACTTGCAGGAAAAAAATAGGCAGTTTGAGGCCTTTGGCTAATCAGTCATCGGTACACTAGGCAGCGATCAAGAAAAGTGTTATAAAATATAAAATCTTTTTTATTTGTTTATTTCTTACAGTATTCTTCTTACATATACTGTAGGAGACTTTTCTTAAGCTTCCCCAAGCTCCTCACTGCTTCATCTACGATCTAAATGAAGACTACTTATTTGGGGAAACATTTCTATTTTGGGTAAAAACTGTTTGCTTTAAGTGTTTTAAAATACACATTTTAATGCAGAAATAAAAATTAACTTTACCTTTAATTTTCCCTTTAATTTCACTATTTACATGTGAAACTAATTTCAACCATAAGCTAAATAATAAATAAATAAATAAATAGATAAATAAAACTAAAATATAAAATACTTTAAAATAATAGAGAAATAAATAAATTACTACTACTACTACTACTACTACTACTACTACTACTACTACTACTAATAATAATAATAATAATAATAATAATAATAATAATAATAATTTAATTTTACAATTTCTATTTTGTATAATTTTATTTTCATTACTGTGTTATATAAAATAATAATGAAAAACAATAATTAATTAATTCTGCCCTGTTCCTATTGTGGTTGGGTGCAAGGCATTTAAATTTATTTATTTTTTTTACACATAGTTTTAATTTTACAAATTAACATTCTGTGCTGACTATTTTTCTTACATAGTAAAAACAGGACAAAGTATAAAATTTAATAACCCTGAATAAATGATGCCTCACAACTGCAATCATTAAATTTAAATACAATTACTTAAGATCGCAGTACTTCTAAATGCTAAATTAAATTAGAAGTCTGAGTTGTTTTTAAACCTGCCAATAAAAGACTTCTGCCAAACGAGGTAAATGAGGATCTGCCAAATATCGTGATAGTGTGTTCCAGATTTTTGCAGCAGGCCATTTCTACACTTTACAGCTCTATAACGTGCTAATTAGGCTAAAACAGTATTTTATGAGTAGAAAATTGATCAATTTTCCAAATAAGCTTTTAGATTTTATGATTGTCTCTGACTGATTCATTAAATATGTGACCTGCTACTGCAATCTTTTTTGCCTTTGATTTAAAAAGACCGTTTCTCCTGCAAAACACAAGGAAATTACAAAGAAAAGTCAGTGTGTAACATTTTCCCCTTCCTGCAGCAGTGTGTGTGTGTGTGTGTGTGTGTGTGTGTGTGTGTGTGTGTGTGTGTGTGTGTGGCCTTACAACTGTGTGTGTGTGTGCGTGTGTGTGTGTGTGTGTGTGCGTGTGCGTGTGTGTGTGTGTGTGTGTGCGTGTGTGTGTGTCACATGGGTAAGATTCCTTATCAGTGTCCAAACGCCTCTTGAAATGAGCTTCTCTCTCTCTCTCTCTCTCTCTCTCTCTCTCTCTCTCTCTCTCTCTCTCTCCATTCTGTCATTCTTTGACTCTTTCACCTGAGGCAGGAGGAAGTCGTGTCCGGAGGCAGAACACAGATAAAGGCAGTGTGTACGAGTGTGAGAGAGCGCTGAACACAGAGTGTGTTAGTAAAAGTACATATCTTTAGACAGATTTACATGGACTGCGCTGCTGAAGAGGATTTGTGTAGCACATGTAGGGCAGAGATCCAAAGGGAATTTTAATATAAATATCTCCTGACAGAAAACCTTCCTTAAATAGGTCTTTGGAGAATAAAGAATGATGTTCATTCCGGGAAATAGGAATTAATCTTTTTCAAAGAGAAATGGACCGTCACTGCGTAAAGACCTGATATATCTATATATAAAAGAAATTAAATGCTCAGAGTGCATAAGTTCTCCTCCAGGAGCGTGTAGATCTCCTTGATCAATGATCTGATGTATGAAAGATACATTTAATTGACTCAGAGGCCACACCTCCTTCACGGGAACAGATAGACACAGAGGCCACACCTCCTCCACTGGAACTGTCAGGCACAGAGGCCATGCCTCCTTCTCTTGAACAGATAGACACAGAGGCCATGACTCCTTCTCTTGAACAGATAGACTCAGAGGCCACACCTCCTTCACTGGAACAGACAGACACAGAGACCATGCCTTCTTCACTGGAACTGTCAGTCACAGAGACCACACCTCCTTCACTGGAACAGATAGACACAGAGGCCACACCTCCTCCACTGGAACTGTCAGACAACAATTCTTTTTTTCAGATCCTCAGAGAGTTCTTTGCCATTAGGTGCCATGCTGAACTTCCAGTGACCAGTATGAGAGAGTGTGAGAGCGATAACACCAAACTTAACACACCTGCTCCCCATTCACACCTGAGACCTTGTAACACTAACGAGTCACATGTCACTGGGGAGGGAAAATGGCTAATTGGGCCCAATTTGGACATTTTCACTTAGGGGTGTACTCACTTTTGTTGCCAGCGGTTTAGACATTAATGGCTGTGTGTTGAGTTATTTTGAGGGGACAGCAAATTTACACTGTTATACAAGCTGTACACTCACTACTTTACATTGTAGCAAAGTGTCATTTCGTCAGTGTTGTCCCATGAAAAGATATAATCAAATATTTACAAAAATGTGAGGGGTGTACTCACTTTTGTGAGATACTGTATACAGACACAGTACTTGGTCAAATCTACAACATTGACCATACTAATCAATATTTTGAAGTAATCATTAACATTGTAGTTATCACCAACGTTAGCCAGCTAGCTTGTTGCTAAGCTGCTCGCTATTGTCTGCTGTTGCTGTTGTGATGCAATTTGGACTTCTGATCAGAAGGTTGTGAGTTCAAATCCCAGCACCACTAAGCTGCCACTGCTGGGCCCTTGCTCAGTTGTATCATTGTAAGTTGCCCTGGAAAAGGGCGCTTGCCAAACGCCATAAATCTGAAATATTTAATGAATATTTGAGCGACCTCCATGAAGACATGGTGTGTCAGGTTGGATTGGAAGAACTTGAGTGTCCTGCACAGAGCCCTGACCTCAACCCCACTGAACACCTTTGCAATGAACTGGAACTGGAGCCTCCTCTCCCAACATCAAGGTTAAATAATCAATGATAGTAAATAAAGTGCACCGTGTATGGTATCAGGCATTACGGATACATTACGGATACATTCGGTTGCCATCGCAGTAAAACTTTTTTTTTGTTCAGAACATTTTAAATGTCACGGATATCGAGGCTAGTGCACTGATTCAAATCAATGAATCTTTAAAAAAACGCAATAATAGCAAGCAAACCAGGGCTAATTTCTATCTCTTAGCTAAACTCTTTAACCTCCTTGTGTGTGTAAATGTGTATTTATCGGTAACCGACAAACACAAACTATGGCTCAAGGACTCGCTATTGATTTGCAAAATGTGAGCAGTGAAAGAGCACATTGTCCTAGCGAGGGTCGCTATGATTGCACCACACGCTGCATCGAGACCCTGCAGTCACGAGAGGCTAAACAGCAACTGAATGGCAAGCTTTTTAATCAAGTTAAATGACAGGGGGGGAAAATCCACAGCATTAAATAAGAGCAACGAGGTCATGGGTTTATACAGAGTAATGTGAGAGTGCGAGTGCAGAACGACTTCCTTTCACAGAAATCTTTTATGTCAACATTTCAACGGAAATTGAAGTGGATTTAAAAGGATGAAAAGAGCCGTCAATAACAAATGCCACAGCCACGTCATGTTCCAACTGCATGATTCAATATTCAATATCCAGCCATGGCACCTGACTTTTTTTTTTTTTAGTAAGCATTATAATTTTTTGCACCCTATTATGTGCTTATTACCTTTAATAGAAACCTGCAAAACACGTGGACTTCACAAGCTGGGACACTTTAGATAAAGGGCTTTTGTAAAAGTGAAATAAATTTGTTTCAACTGAGGAAAGATGTTTATTTCAAAATATAGATTTAAACAATAAATAAATAAATACATACATTTCAACAACAACAACAACAACAACAACAATAATAATAATAATAATAATAATAATAATAATAATAATAATAATAATAATAATAATAATGTTAGCCTTAAAATTGATGCCTGTAAACAGTAAGAACTGAGCTTTAACCAATAAACCAAAATTATGAATTAACTTAATATAAGCTGTAATCATAGCAGATGAGTGCTTGGTCAGCTTATCCTTCAAGCCATGGGGACATTTTCTTTACAGGTGAGCACATCCAATTAACAAAAATTTTGCCATTATTTTATTATTTCGACAAATCAAAATAGCGAACTAAAAGCGTGATAAAATCATCTACAGTACTGTGCAAAAGATTTATTCACATGCAGAGAAATGCTGTAGAGCCATTCAAAATAATGAAATGAAATGTTTCTACATTTAAAAAAAACAACATAAAGAGCAGTAAACAGTAGTAAATGAAACAAAGTCAATATTTGGTGTAATAAAAAAAATAATAAATAAAATAAAATACTAGTCTCGGGTACAATGTGTGCAGTTTTATAAGGAAATGAGCTGGTAAGTTTTATTGAGCATCTTGCAGAACCAGCCTCAGTTCTTCTGGAGACTTTGACTTTCGCACTCGCTTCTTATTTTTGCAGCAAAACCCAGCAGCCTTCATTGTGTTTCTTTGTCTGAAAAGTGTCTCTTACGTAATATACTGCTTACTTCAATGACGTACAAACATTTTTCTGTAACATTTCATTTTGTGCTAGAAAACTAATGTTTGGGAATCTAAAATGTTTTTTTTTTTTTTTTTTGTACTGACTTGATAATGTAGAAGTGATAAAATAAAAAATCTATAACAAAGTTTGTCCAAAAAAATAGGGTTCCTAAAACTTTTGCACAGTACTGTACAGTACTGTATAGCATTGATATTTACTTCAATGCTTGTCATCTTCTCATTCATATATCATCATCTTAATAGTTTTATTTTTCATTTCTGAATTGTCTCTTGCTTTTATATTATGCTACATCATATTACATCTGACGACAAAGACAAAAATGATGTTTTCTTCTTCAGCCTGCATTTTTTTATCCCACATTTTTAAACGTGTTTAAATGCGGTGGTCTAGACACTATTACAAAACTTTTGGGAACGTTTCCCAAAACGTTTTGGGAGCTTTTACTTTATTTCTGGCAACCAAAGGTGTGAACTACATGCAGGTGATTTTCATAATCTTAATGGTTCACACACGAAATCGTAACTTTCCCACATGAATACTGATGTAACTTTTGGACTTAAGTAGCCTACTTTGAGTTTGACCCTTTGTGCACACACATTGTATGCCATTTTTGAGGATATCAAAAAGGACATCTTTATTTGCAGCAACCACAGACGTAAGTACCTCTAACGCAGCTTTAGTGAATGTGATTTATTTGTCATGTCTCCATGGATTTGATATAACAGATGTGTGCTGAATCCTTTACTTTTATTGGCCCATCATTTGCTACACCATCATATGTTATGGCCTGTTTCATGTATGTATATGAGGTAAATTGGCGCTGATTCATTAATTGCGCTCAGAGTTTCATGAATCAAAACAAAGGCTCAGATCTGTGCTCATTTCTACACTTTAGAAACACTCTATGCAGTTTAGTCTCGTCTTATCATTCTGCGTGCTGCTGTGAGGCAAATGAGCTGCTGTTAGTCGTCTCTCACACTGAGCTCCATGATTCAGCTCATATTTGTTTTTGGGTCTGCTACAGAAAGTGAAATCGTCACCCACCCACCTAACACACACACACACACACACACACACACACACACACACACACACACACACATGGAGAGAGAGAGAGAGAGAGAGAGAGAGAGAGATATCATATTTCTGCTCTGTTTACTCGCTTCACTCTGTGTACACTGACCTAAAAGGTTTGTTTCCTTTGAGCTGTTTTCCCATATTTTCCCACCGCTCGCATCTTTTGATTTTTTATTTGTGTGCGTCCTTTTGTAGATCCCCTGGGCAGGAACTCTGCATCTGCTCATTTTCTTCACGGTGCTGCATAAAAGATTTTTTACATTTAAATTCACTTTATAGCTATAGAAAAACCCAGATTAACCCACAGAGTGAAGTCATAGTGCCCAGGTGCTTCACTGTGTTTCAGATTTTATTACTGGATGCCATATTGGCGCAATTTCCATTAACAGTTTAAGGCAGGTAAATGTCTTTGGAATGACCTTCTAGTGAACAGGACAGCGATGCAAACAACTGAACTACATGAGTGAATGAATGAATGTACATTACTATTACAGTACAACTAGTTTACATTCATTTTTATATTACTATTATTTACAATTTTTAACTCACAGCTCAACATAGCGAATTAAAAGCGGGACGCATCCTGTGCACACATGACAATTTCATGACTTTGATTTAGTATCTTCTGGCGATGCACTTGGACACATAATCGCTGATGTAACCTGGGGGTCATCGGGTGTTTCAGGTCTTTGAACATCAGACACCCATCGACCCAGCTGGGGGGTGATCAGGCTCTGGCTTGTATCCAAGTAGTTTATATTCCAAGGATTACACTGCTCAAACTTCAGCCTTGCCAACATGTCTAATGAAACCACAACCATATAGACTTCCCCAGTGACTAAGGCTGTAGCAATCCCCACTGGCGCATTAATGCATGTGTAAAGTTTACACCTAACACCACTCAGACATGGCTGCCTAACACAATTATTAATTGGTTAGAAATGTGCAAAATAACACAAACCTTTGGCAACTGTGAACAGAAATCACAAAAATCGCCTATTATTAAAGATGGCGGACTTTTTCCATTTCCGAAGGAGGAAAGATTGAGGAACCATAACCATATACGCAGTCCCCTCCTAAAGTACTGGAACAGCAAGGCCTTTTTTTTTTTTTGCTATCTATTGAAGAGATTTGGGTTTGAGATCAATAGATGAATATAAGCTGATCAATCAGAATTTATCTAGATGTATTAAGCAACTTAGAACATGGCACCTTTTGTTTGAACCCAACCATTTTTCAAGTGATCAAAAATATTAGAGCATGGTGACTGACAGGGAGTTTTTTGTTACCCAGGTGTGCCCTGTTAGATGAATTGCTTAAACATTGAATAGCTCTGAATGTCTACTCTTGGTTTGAGCCCTGGGTTTCACCTGTGAAGACTGTATTTCTATTTCTGTATTTTCTAAAAAAAAAAAAAGAAATATTAGAATAGATAAACCAACATGAAGACCAGAGAGCTGTCTATGGGAGAGAAGCAAGCCATTTTGAAGTTTTGGGAAGCATTGGGAATAGCCAATATAAATGTCTTAAAAAAAGAATGAAACCACTGCTGTAAGAACAACCAGACATCGAGCAGGTTGGCCAAGGACAACAACAGCAGCTGATGAAAGAAATATTGGAAAAGCTGTGAAGAAAAACACAAAAACTACGGTCAACGTAGTGTTTTTTTGTTTTTTTTTCCTTTGTTGTAAACTTGCTAGTGATAAGATTTGTGTTTAAATTTGACAAACTGGTTAAGATTTTGAGATTAAATGCAAATCTTAAACATTCAAATCTCAAAAATATTATAATTTTTATAAATTACGCCAAAGTTTGGTTATGATAAATCATAAAATGTGGGAATAGAAAATTGCCTGTTGTAAGTAAAGTTCCTTAATATTTCACATCGTTGCCTAATTTCCAGCAGCCCATTGGGTGTCAGAGAGTGTTTACATCCAGTGCTGCATGTTCCATGTTCATCTGTCTCTTGCCGAGACATACAGATGGATGCAAGATATCAGAGGGGGAGAAAACGAGGTCAGAAACAAAATCAATGGGAAACGAGGAGAGCCTGGCATCTCAGCAAAGCAAACAACCTCAATAAAACATCAATCCTCCATCTTTGCATTGGAGAAATGCAGGAAAGGTTTGTTTAAGCAATTATGTAAGCAATACTGATTTCTACAAACATTTTTTTTGCAGAAACTGTTGACATGCCAAACCCAAAGATATGATTAATATATGCAACTAATCACATCTGACACTCCAAACTGAATATTTATTTTAATCTCTGTGTGAAATTATTGTTGATTTACTGCAGTCTGTTAGCGAATCAGAGCAGCATTAATCTCAGTCAATTTACACTGTGAATAATTTTTCTGTGATTTATACAATAAAATATTGTGTCGAAGCAAGGATGATATGTTAACTGTGCTTTACAAGTTGCATGGAATTCTGGGAAAATAATTACAGTACTAACAGATTAAACTGTATCAATGAACCTAATTATATAGCTAGTGAATCACTGCTGTGATGATAATACAATAAAAGCTATAGTATTATTAATTTTAATGCAAAACTACTAAGCTAAAACATTTACATGAAGCAGCAAAAAAACCTTGCAAGGCTATTTTTGTTTTTCATTTCCATTTCACTTGTCATGTCATGGTTAGATTTGGGGAGAAAAAAGCAGGCTAAGTACAACCACTTGTTTCAACGAGTGTTATGTCGGTTACATCACCGACACAACACTCGTCCGCCATGTTAGTAGGTGGAATTCGGCAAAGCAAACAGTAACAAAACTCCTCCTCACTCACCCAAGGAGTTGTGGGAAATATTAGCTGAAAAAGTATCCAAGGAAAATCTACTGGAAATAGTAGACCACCTGGGTACCTTTGGGATACTCATTTCAATATACTATGATTTGGGACACACTAATTCTGATCTCGGACACTATTTAGGATGGATAGTAGGCGAATTGAGATGCAGCTATTGTCTTGGTTTCTACTGCTAAAGCTGCAAAGAGCTTACAAAGCATGGACAGGATCACGTTGTTGAAAGATATTGATCATGGTAGAAAAGAATTTCCAAAACATGTACCATGGAACACTGCGAAGGCCATCATCAACAAGTGGAGAAAATGGAGCATCACAGTGACCACCAAGAACAGGACGTCCCTCCACAATTGTCAAAAGGACAAAACAAAAACGTACCAGGGAGGCTGCCAAGAGACCAACAGCAACAGTAAAGGAGCTGCAGGAATATCTGACAAGTAATGATTACTCTCTGCATGGGACAACAATGTCTCGTATTCTTCACATGTCTGGGCTTTGGGTGTAGGGTGGCTAGAGAGAAGTCCTGCCTGCCTAAATCACCTAACTAGATTTGATAGATGTGAAAGCTAGCTTGATATTAATTAGATAACCCAGCTTACTTTCTTTTTTTTCATTTTCTCTCCAATTTGGTCACCTACTATTTCACAAATTGAATTCAGGAAGGTGATTAACTGATTCTGTCCCTGCCCTATCTTGATATCTAATATTCAACTGTTTTTGAAATTAAATTATTTTAATAAACACATTTATGAAATTCTTTTCACTCTTAATGACACTATCTATCTATCTATCTATCTATCTATCTATCTATCTATCTATCTATCTATCTATCTATCTATCCATCAGGGTTGTAACCAATGACCAATACGAATAGTTGTCTCAATTTAGGGCTATTTAAATTCATTAGAATATATTGTGGGCATGTAATTTACAAATAAGACCATGCCCAATATTATGGAGCACTAAATTAATATTTCGGAACACTAAACAGATGGAAATGGAGATCAAGATCTGTCTATCTGTCTTTCTATCTATCTATCTATCTATCTATCTATCTATCTATCAAGTAACTGCAGTGCACTTCAGTACAGGTAGTGGATGTGGTAAAGGTTAACTGTAGTACACAAAGTACCCAAAGAAACAAATGTCCTGTGCATCTTCATCTATCCATCTATCTATCATATAAATAAGGTACCAGCTAATTCCTCCCTCCGAGCATAGTATGTATACTTCCTCTCCTCCTTCACTCAGAGTGTATGCTGGATTCCTATAGTGATTTGAGACACCGCCGTATCTCCCCTAACTAGAGAGACACTGAGGCTGCTGCTGTCCTCATATTGAATGGCAGTTTGTTTTCAGTGTTTGTCTCATTTTCCCACTTTACCTCCATTGATTTTCTCACACACACACACACACACACACACCGGTCGAGCGTGGTGTTTGTGCTCCATCATGAAGCCCAGTGGAGCCTTTTAATGCCACACACTCGGGTCTGAGGCAGAAAAACCTGTTGCTGAGTTCATGAGATAGACGAGGCAGAAACAAGGAGAGGAAGACACTGCTACAGTCCAGTAGAGATCAGGATATGAGCTGTGGAGTTTTTTTCACAATATGTTTTGGAAACTGAAGGAGTCTGCAGAGAGATCACAGATTTCACGTGATATATTTTAAAAAAAAAATTGTGATTACAACACGTCTTTGGACTGGGGAAGGAAACCAGAGTACCCAGAGGAAACCCCCAAAGCATGGGGAGAACATGCAAACAGGGCGGAGGCGGGATTCGACCCTACCAACCCCAGAGGTGCAAGGCAAATGTGCAAGGCAAATGTTCTAACCGCTATTATTTCCTCATTATTTCCTTTTGAGTGTAAATAAATGTGTTTAATGCTTATAATTTTTTACAATCAATATCGTCCATGACTATGATGTAATAATTCTCAGTCCTTTGCCCGGTTTCTTTGTGTTTATTAGCGGTGCTAACTCTCACTTCCATAATGTTGGCTGCTGCTATGAATTATTATTATTATTATTATTATTATTTGTGTATTATCCATATTAAATCTAACATTTCTTCTCTACGAGGCTCCAGACACTACACATCCACGCTACTGCACTTTAAACGTCATCGTATCCTTATTAGAAGAGCAGAAACAAATGACAGTGATTCACGAAAGCCGATAGATTATAATTATAAACAATGGCGGCCATTTTGTGCCAGTGTGTTAACATGGTGACGCCTGTAATGAGCTGTGACAGAAAGTGCGAAATAGCAAGAAAACAAATACAAGAAGAGGAGAGATGAAGGTAATCAGGAAGTGATTACAGTGTTGTCACTTAATCAAACGTTGCCAAGGGACGTCTCAATGTCACAGTTAAAGTGGCGAGCATGCGGATATAGACAGATAGACAGAGAGAGAGAGACAGACAGACAGACAGACAGATAGATCAGGATGATTGATTGTTGTCTGTGTTAAGAGATTAAAATAGCGATGGCTAAATCATGGATGTGTGTATGGTTAAAAGTTACATGGCAAATGATGGCTGATTGCAGAGCCTTTTAGCCTTAAAAACATTTTTTTCAACACCGAATTAAAGAAAGTATTCCTTTGACCATCAATTATCACTTAACTCAGGTAAAAATATCTCATTACACAAGGTTTTTGTTTTGCAGACAGACAGATAGATTTGCATTTTCCTCCTAAATGAATAACAGGGTTTAGCGTAGAATTAGCAAAAGCACAACTTGCTAATAGCATCAGGACATTAAATACATTCTAATGATTTATTTAAAATTTTTAAAGGACTAAATGACTTTTTAATCTCTAATTTAGAGGAATGGGCTCGTACTTTCAAATTGATGTCGTAAGTCAATATCACAAAAGCACTGAAAATATTTTTCTTCTTCCCATGAACTTCAGGAAATTCGGATGATGATACGTCAAGTACAAAATGTCACGTGTGGGATCTTCCAAATCTGAATAATTACCTGATAGCTTTAATGGTCACTAAACAGCATTTTACTTACAGTATACACATTTTTATATAGTGAGCTCTAAAATAATTGTCAGCCTTCATAAAAATAAGAAAAAAATAAAACATAGAATAACATCATAATATTTCAAAGTATTCTATCAGACAATAGCAGGAACTATTTATATTTGCAATCAATCAATCAATCAATCAATAAACTGATCCCTCTACAAAATCTATTCAGTGTTTATTCTGTCCAGGGTTAGTCATAGCAAAATATTTATAAAATACAATTTAGAAACCAGAGTTTTGTAGAAAAATAAATGAAATATCTACACCGATCAGCTGTAATATTAAATCCACCTGCCTAATATTGTGTAGGTCCCCCTTGTGTGGCCAAAACAGCACTGACCCACCGAGCCATGGACTCCACAAGACCACTGACGGTGTTCTGTGGCATATGGAACCCAGACATTAGCAGCTGATCTGTAGGAATTCTAGGAATTTGGAGGCCATGTCAACACCTTGAACTCTTTGTCATTTTCCTCAAACAGTGTTTGCAGTGTGGCAGAGCACATTATCCTGCTGAAAGAGGCCAGTGCTATTAGGGAATACCGTTGCCCTGACGGGGTGTACTTGGTCTGCAGCAATGTTTAGGTAGGTGGTACTGTACGTGTCAAAGTAACATCCTTCTTTCTAACATCCTGCCTTCTTCCCATAGTGCATCCTGGTGCCATCTCTTCCCCAGGTAAGCGATACACACACGCACCCGGCCATCCACATGATGTAAAAGAGAACATGATTCATCAGTCCAGGCCACCTTCTTCCATTGCTCCATGGACCAGTTCTGATGCTCACGTGCCCATTGTCAGTGGTGGACAGGGGTCAGCATGGGCACACTGACAGGTCTGCAGCTACACAGCCCCATTTGCAGCAAGCTGTAATGCACTGTGTGTCCTGACACCTTTCTATCATAGCCAGCATGAACTTTTTCAGCAATCGCTTTTGTGTGATTGGACCAGACAGGCTAGCCTTGGGCGCCCATGACCCTGTAGCCGGTTCACCGGTTGTCCTTCCTTGGACCACTTTTGGTAGGTACTAACCACTGCATGTTTCCTGCTTCCAACACATCAACTTCGAGAACTGACTGTTCACTTGCTGCCTAATATATCCCACCCCTCGACAGGTGCCATAGTAACGAGATAATCAACATTATTCACGTCACCTGTCAGTGATTTTAATGTTATGGCTGATTGGTGTATCTCTCTTTCTCTCTCTCTCTCTCTCTCTCTACATATAAAAAACAGTTAACATAAAACTATACAATTTGAGTTACACCTCACGCATTCCAAAAGTGCAGGATGCTACACTTTTCTGCAGACCAAACAAATCATATTTACTGCCTTTAAATCTGGACAACACATTTAGGAGGAGGGGGCCAACATATTAAAAAGGTCCTATGAACCCTGGCACTGCTTTTGCTGTGATTTATTCCTCCTCCCTTAACTGATCTGAAAAATATCTGTGGTTCCTGCACTGCTGGAACTTTCTAGAAGGCATGCAAAAAAATAGAGAGAGAGAGAGAGAGAGAGAGAGAGAGAGAGAGAGAGAGAGAGAGAGAGTCCATCAGCTTTATTAAATGAGTAGCACTACATGGCTCCTGGCTGAGGCTTCGTGTTTGTCAGTGTGTGTCTGTGCACTTGTATGAAACCGAATGTTTTATACAGAATGTGAAGTATAATCAGTAGCTGTGGGCTGAAAATACTTCCTCTATCTGAGTTTTAATACAGGAAGAACTAAACATCTGGAGAAGGAAGGCTTTCAGCATACAAATTTAAAACGTGTGGACGGAAGCATCTGGTCCTTCTTTTACAATTAAACACTCAGTTACATATGATTGCCATTCTAGTGTCGATCAACATGGAATAATCTGTTCATCTGTCATTTCCCATGTTTCCAAACAGCTGTGTAAGGAGATCAGCAGAATGATTTCTGATGTATTGAGAAATCCAAATCTCTCAGGTGCCGATTAAATCCTTCCATTTTTTTTCTGGTCATTTCCATAATCCAAAATGTATGTACAGTACATGAGGACGCACAGAGTGAACCGTGATTCTCAACATTAATATGTAATTTACTACTAAATCTGTAGTTCTGGAAAGGGAATAAAAGGAAAACTGGACTCTACAACACATTAATTATGTTTATATTGAAATATTTCTTGTGTGTTTAGTGATTCTGGTGCTAATTCGTTGGTTGGCGCTGTATTTGTGTTATTCCTGTGAGAAGTTAGAGGTTGTGTGCTGCACATTGCTGATGCAGCTACGATAGCAAGATATTTCAAACATACTGTTGAAACTCACAATCAGGTTTCACTGTTAGCTCTTAAAAACCAAAAGAGCAAGAGCTGCTTTTCTTGCTTACAATTTTCCAGCAACTTTTACCATTATATTGATGTGAAATCCAGTGTGGACATAGTGGAGATGTTGGCGCAAACACAGAACTCAAAGTTCCAGAATGCAATGCAGCTAAACGGTGCTGAGTTATGGAGGTAAGAGAGTTGGACAGAATATAAAGCGCTGCTGTAGCAAGGGCTAAATCCCTCCCACCACTATCAGCAAGTAGTCAAATGGCATTGTGGGTAATGTAGGAAACAGTTAACCAAAATGAAAATGTAGTAACGTCAATTTAAGTTTAAATGAAAAAAATGAAATAAAAAAAAACTCATTAGAATATCATTATAAAACAAATTTTGAAGATTTGAAGATTACATGTTAATTAAAAATATCTGATATGGAAGTCATTCAAGGTACATTTTTTTTTCCTTTAATATGGCTGTGTGTCGAATTTTATTGTTAGATGTTATAAAAAATGAGGTTTGTGTCTGTGGCATATGTGCTATAACCAAGGTTGCCAGATATATGTAATTAAAAGCAACCCCAAGGGAAAGAAGCATTAAAAATTACCTTTTTTTTTTTTTTTTTCAAACATCTTAAAATGATTTTACCTACAGTATGTTTTCACAAATATTCTACTTGCATTTTAGTAATTTACTAAAGGTAGTAAATCAAAAGTCTCAAGTCGCTCACTTCCCAGATTTTGTGATTTCACCATAAAATTCATATATCAGTGGAAGGAGCATATTCTGCATAATTCTCTGTAAATGGATCTCAAAATACTGTATGTATATCATGCAACAGTTTCATACTAATAATATGGATTATTTTTTGCAAGAAATACATCTAACTTTTATTTTTTAACCTCCGCGAAATTAAAAGCATTTTTTTTTTGTAATGTTTACAATATACAGCACATTTCTTTAATTTAGTTGATTTCAATTGCCATAATTTTAAAACTGGAATAACTCTATCCCTATTCTCTGAGAATCACAGAACATAATTCTGTAACTGAGTTCAACATGAAACCATAAAATCCATAAATCTATTCAACGTCCTTATAGTGTGATGAGTTTCGCCATTTAAATGAAAGCTAATTAATGAGTCACCTTGCACGCCCCTTTTACACACTCCTCTTTCATATAATAAAGTTAGACAAGACTACAGGGATTGAAAGTGTATTAAAATCTTAAATTATGTCTCCATTTAAGCAGAGAAATTGTTAATGAGACTTTTTAGAGCGTGTGTATGCAGACGATGACTGTAATGAATGGAGATGTATGCGAATGTGTGCGCTGTGTTTAGCTACGCCACTTAATAGAAGACGTCGGTGATAATATGAAGCTCCTGCTGTGTGCCAGAATCGCATGAATAAGAAAATGTATTAATAGAATAATAATGCAAAGAAGGAAGTATCATACTTAAGTCATGAAGTTTGGAGAAAAAATAGATGAGAGGAGCTGAAGATTTTAATATTTCCTGGAAGCAAATTAGTGAATTTGTGGCTGAAGCTCAAAAAATAAAAAATAAATAAATAAACGAGCGTGTAAGGCCCTGCCAGCTCCGTCTCAAAGTCGAAACCATGGACTTTTCTCTTTTGATGCTCCTATCAAAGGGCTATCTTTCATCTTTTACTCAGCCTCTCTATCCTCCATCTTCTCACTTTCCATCTAAAGTCTAACTAGCCCTCCGCTGTGACAGGGCCGCCTGTGACATTTTTCTTCTAGACAAAAGGATAAAAACATGGATGCTTTTCAAACAGAGGGGAAAAGCTGTATGACGCCCATCAGCCTGGATCGAGGTGGTCGTTCCACCCGAGTGCTAATGGGCTTTGAATGTACGCTGTTTTCCAGTCGCCAAGTTTTATACCACAAACGTTTGTTTAATGTACAACAGTCATGGTGAACCATGATGCCAAACTCCTCAGCACTGGAAAATACATTTTGAACCTGTGAACTTCATGTTTCTAAGGCCACCGTGAGCCTTGCTCAAAGCCACACCGGAAGTGGATATCAAAAAGTGCGCCCCTACACCTCTGACCAGTGAGCTCAAACCTTCCATTTCCTTTTAGAATCAGATACAAATGCTTTTTGATCAGAATTGGCAAAATTGATTTTGCTTCAGAAGTTACATCAATATTTATGCAGGAAAGTTCAAGTTCTAGTGCTCAAGTCTTTGATTTCTGAAGTAAATCACAGCCTAAATGCCAATAATGGTTCTGTTTGTTGGTGTATTTAATCGTCGTTATTACTTTAAGTCGGTACACAAGTGCAAAAAAAACAAGCAGGTATAACTCTCTAATAACAATTACAAATAATTACAAAGGTTTTAGTGGTGAGAGTGGTTTCCACACACGTCATTACCATAATCTCAAGCAAAAAAATCCAATCCACTGCTTCCTGATCCTTTAAAAACCTATTCAGACTTCCAGACCCGGTTGGCTCAAGCAGATAAGTGTCTCTGTTTAAGCTTACAGACCAACCGCGGTGAGCAGTGAAGGCTCAGAGCTTTGTGACTTGACAGAACTTTGATCCATCCAGCTTGTTTGAATCCTCGCTCGAGTTATCAGAGATTGTGAACAAATTTTTGAACATCAGTCATTTCAACTCTCTGAATACACACTTTGATAATAAGTCAAGATCAAATAAAGACACTGATTCTGTCTGTCTCTTAAACATGTTTGTGAACACTTCAGTAAGTCCCAGGAGCTCTGAGGCATCAAGCCACAGACTCCGGGGAAATGAAAGGTGACAGCAGCTGCCTTGATTACATCATTTCCTGCTCTTAATCACACTCTGTATTAGAAGTGCCAAACCTGATCCGTGTCAGCCTGAGCGAGTTCTGATTCCCTCCGATTGCTCAATCAGGTCTGGGATTCGCATCTCTTAATGCACTATTGGGGGATTGATTTCGCTTCTGTTACAACCACTTAGGCTTGCCGTCCTCGTTTTCAAGCTCACGTCTCCAGAACCGCTTGAAACAGGTGGTCTAAAGAGAGAGATGGGTTTTTGGAACACTCCCTTGTCACTTCATGGTTCTGTTTGGATTCATAACATGTGATTACATCCAAATGTCAATTTTAAGCAGATTAAATTAAGTTAGACAAACATATACAGTAGTAGTTAAGTAGTTTTAATGGGAGGTTTCAGTCTAACTGGAGTGAATTTATAAAGACGTATATGTACATTTACTTTGTTACATGCTTTCGTCAAGGGTTTGCTCATCTTGCTCAGCGGAGACACCAAACATTACTAAAACATTAAGGCCATGATGGATAAATTTATGAAGGAGATTGGTGCTTTTGACATTGTTAAGTTATGTATAGAAATTCTCTTTGGGCCATATGTATAGTTGATGACTTACGTTCAAAAGATTTACGTTTAAAATATTTCACTATTTAAATGAGGAAAGTTCCTCGTATTCAACAGCAATTCCTCGGGATAATCTTATTGTGAGTTTGCTTCGAAGTTTCTTCAGTTCCCTATTGACAACTTTAGTTTGTTTAACCGTACTTCCATTTTATCCTGTTATATATGACCTCTTATTGAAATGTATAGAACATTATTAAGAATAATAAAGCTTGGAAGTAAGATGGAAGGAACAGAGATCATTAGTACCTCTAGTGAGTGCTTAGTAAACAATCTTAACCATTTCTATAACTAGGATTATCAAGTGGTGATCATGAGCAAGTTCTCCAAGACAGTTTTCATCATTATTAGCCTTACACATACTTTCTACAATGAAGAATTGCTTTTAACATGCCTTCCCCTATCAATTTCCACCCATTTGACATATTCTGTTTATAAAAACACCAATATTTCTATTTCAGTCAAGAAGAAAACCTTTGTAGTGTTTTATTTATTTATTTATTTATTTATTTATTTTTATATTTCCTAGTTAATATAATTTTCTTTCAGTTATTTCTTATGTGCAAATTCAGGACTACAATAACACCAGATGGATGGAAACCCAACTATAGACATTTTCCACACAATTACTACCTTCCTTTCTACTTCTTTTCATTCCCAAATAGCAGCAATGTAATTTGTGTCAGACAGTATTCATTAACTGTGAGAGTCTTATGCTTTATTCCAAGGGAAATGAAGAAAACATTGGTTCACGGTGTTTTAGGGCACTCTACATATTCCATATTCCACAAGGTTATAAAAGACACACAGTTTCCATCTATTTCCGTCTCTTGACTAATGATCCGGGCCGCTTCAGACCTCTTTGATCTATAGCTCCTACCTGAAGATATATTTCAAGATGAGTTGCTTTATTCCTTTGTGTATTCGCTCTATGCTTTCATTTGCTGGAGCAAACTGATGACTTTGTACTTAAAATTGCTCTATTTTTTTTCTGCCTGGGTCAGAGGAAAACATTGATTTCATAAAGTGCATTTGCAATATGGCAAAACAAAACAACGGGAAAATTCAGGAAATTACATTTGAAATTTCTCATTATATAATACTTTCTCATTATGTGAACTTGGACTGACTGCCAGGACAGAAAGCTCTCATCAGAGGCAGAGAGCATGAGCAAAGAGAATCTGTGAGTGGTTTTGGAGAGGATCTCAGCCAGGCGCAGGGACAAGGCGCTCGTCTCTGGAGGCCAATATTGAAATGGCGTGAAATACCTGGAATAATGGAGCGAGCGAGAGATCCTTATTCAGCAGAACGCAGGAGCAGCATCCATAGCTGCCATCAGAGCTCTGAGTGTGCACCGAGTGCCTGCTGTGCAGGAGGGAAATGACCTGCCTACACACTCCATACACACTCCATACACACTCCACACACAATCAACATACACTCTACATACACTTCGGCTCCGATGCCTCCATCTGACCCTGGGACTCACACTTAGCAATCTTACGCATTGATGGTATTTAACTTTTTTTTACAAACCTTACATACACCGAAAGAAAAAGGGAATATGTGGTCAGTCAGATGTAAGAGAACATATTACATATAGTTTAGATAAAATTATCAAGTTTCTCATCAAAACATGATTTAATAGTTCATAAAACATTTTATTTAAAAAAAAAAGTTTCAAATTACTAGATAGAGTTATGTAGAGAGGCCAATCGAATCACATAAAATAGTGTGAAATAATGCAACAGTAAACATTACAGTCTCACAACAGTAGCGATCCGGATTTGACCATGAAATTGGATGAGAGTCCAATATGAAAATATGTAAGAATTCATTAAATAAGTAAAAGTAATAATAATAATAATAATAATAATAATAATAATAATAATAATAATAATAATAATAATAATGTTGATGTAATAAATTCAAAATCAGTGCAGACATCTATAAGCATAAGAATAATCTTAGATTACTTTCCCTATCATTTCTATCATTACGCATTTATATATATTTCATTATTATTACATGTTTATTACACACTTATTACATATGAATTAATAATAAATAGCATATTTATATAGAAATGTGATAATGTAGATAACCCATTAGCTTGTATGCATACAGTTCTCTATTATTTTCATGATAATATTCAAATATAGTATCCATCCATTTTTAACTGTTGTTAGAAAATAATCAACTTCAGAGTGGTAACAGTAAGTCTGCTTCATCACACCACCGTTTTGCTGTAACAGTATGGTACAGACTGAGTGTTTTATTCCTTAAATAAATAATCCAGTCCAGTGTATGACACTGTTCATGTAAGAAAATCGAGAGATTCTTTAGTTTGCTGACTTTGTCACTTGAGCACTTTTGTGGTTTGTGTTCACTCCTTATTTTAGCAGAAGCTCAAAATTCATGTGCTTGTGACAGATGGAGCTCCAAATCCAGCACTGATATTAGCACGACTGCACAGCCTGGTGTTAGTGTTACGGGTTTTCTTTCCGAGGGCCTCATGCATTCCTGTACAAAAGTTAAAAATATTTTCACACCATGCAGAGCTGAGAGTAAAAATAGGACACCTGCACTTCCTGCCACTATATGGAGTATCTGAGAGCGAATATCTCTTATCTCTCGGAGAATCTGATGGCACTACAGCATGTAGTGGAGGACATCATTCAAGAAGAACCGCACGGGGACATATTGTCAAGCTTTAGTGCTCCAAAAAATAGGCCAACATTATACGCATATAGGAATGTACACTTTAGAAGGACACACACTGACCATGATTTTGCTGCTATTTTAAGATCCCTGCTATAATATCTCCTAAAGTGTTTCATTCATTTTATTCTATAGCAATTTATCAACACTTACAAATTAGTTTTTTTGAAGAATGACACATCATACTTCCATCCATCCATCCATCCATCCATCCATCCATTTTCTATACCGCTTATCCTTACTGGGTCACGGGGAACCTGGAGCCTATCCCAGGGAGCATGGGGCACAGGCAGGGGAGACCCTGGATGGGATGACACATCATACTTTTTTATCCTTTTATAGTTACGTTTCATGTTATGGAACATCCATGAAACAAGTTTTTGGTTACTTTACAGCAGCTATAAATAGTTGTTCCCTCATCAGCCTCACTTTTTTTTCTGTTTCTTAAAGTTAACAAAGTACAAATTCCTCTGTCCTGAAGACTTTCATTTGGTGAAAAATTACTGCTTTACCTCTGACTGTTACAAAGCGCCGACACTGTAGACTAAATCTAATAATGTTAAGGAAACATCTCCCTACAGAACACCAGTTCAACAACTATACACATTTTTTAATCAATTCAGGTGGCGCAATTGCCAGAGAAATCCCGTAGAACAGACACATTAATATAAACCTATGATTAGAGCTGCTGTTATAGAAAATTAATCAACACGTTATGACCATTCAGATTTGAGAATTCCCTGTACTCTTTCCCAGTGGAATCTGAAATCTTCCAGGGCTAGTTTATTACAGCTTAAGTATCATATTGTTGTTGAGCCCTGGGAGGCCTGAGGGATTGAGTCAGGATCAGTATAATCTTTAGGAGCAGACTTTGCCAGAAAGGCATTTCTTTTTCACAACAGCAAAAAATAGCTGAAGCTGTTTCCAAGTAAAAAAAAACAAATGCAACAAATTTGATTCCATAAGGAAAACTATGTACAGTGCATCCGGAAAGTATTCACAACACTTCACTTTTTCCACATTTTGTTATGTTACAGCCTTATTCCAAAATGGTTTAAATTCAATATTTTCCTCAAAATTCTACAAACAATACCCCATAATGACAATGTGAAAGAAGTTTGTTTGAAATCTTTGCAAATTTATTCAAAATAAAAAATGAAAAAATCACATGTACATAAGTATTCACAGCATTTGCCATGACACTCAGAATTGAGCTCAGGTACATCCTGTTTCCACTGATCATCCTTGAGATGTTTCTACAACTTGATTGGAGTCCACCTGTGGTAAATTCAGTTGATTGGACATGATTTGGAAAGGCACACACCTGTCTATATAAGGTCCCACAGTTAACAGTGCATGTCAGAGCACAAACCAAGCCATGAAGTCCAAGGAATTGTCTATAGACCTCTGAGACAGGATTCTATCGAGGCACAGATCTGGGGAAGCGTACAGAAAAATTTCTGCAGCATTGAAGGTCCCAATGAGCACTGTGGCCTCCATCATCCATAAATGGAAGAAGTTTGGAACCACCAGGACTCTTCCTAGAGCGGGCCGCCCGGCCAAACTGAGCGATCGGGGGAGAAGGGCCTCAGCCAGGGAGGTGGCCAAGAACCTGATGGTCACTCTGACAGAGCTCCAGCATTTCTCTGTGGAGAGAGGAGAACCTTCCAGAAGAACAACCATCTCTGCAGCACTCCACCAATCAGGCCTGTATGGTAGAGTGGCCAGACGGAAGCCACTCCTCAGTAAAAGGCACATGACAGCCCACCTGGAGTTTGCCAAAGGCACCTGAAGGACTCTCAGACCATGAGAAACAAAAATGGAACTCTTTGGCCTGAATAGCAAGCGTCATGTCTGGAGGAAATCAGGCACCGCTCATCACCTGGCCAATACCATCCCTACAGTGAAGCATGGTGTTGGCAGCATCATGCTGTGGGGATGTTTTTCAGTGGCAGGAACTGGGAGACTAGTCAAGATCGAGGGAAAGATGAATGCAGCAATGTACAGAGACATCCTTGATGAAAACCTGCTCCAGAGCGCTCTGGACCTCAGACTGGGGCGAAGGTTCATCTTCCAACAGGACAACGACCCTAAGCACACAGCCAAGATAACAAAGGAGTGGCTAAGGGACAACTCTGTGAATGTCCTTGAGTGGCCCAGCCAGAGCCCAGACTTGAACCCGATTGAACATCTCTGGAGAGATCTGAAAATGGCTGTGTACCGACACTCCCCATCCAACCTGATGGAGCTTGAGAGGTCCTGCAAAGAAGAATGGGAGAAACTGCCCAAAAAATAGGTGTGCCAAGCTTGTAGCATCATACTCAAAAAGACTTGAGGCTGTAATTGGTGCCAAAGGTGCTTCAACGAAGTACTGAGCAAAGGCTGTGGATACTTATGTACATGTGATTTTTTCGTTTTTTATTTTGAATAAATTTGCAAAGATTTAGAGGAAGTATAGTAACTCAAATAATCACTCTTTACAACCATAGGGAGCAGAAAGGATCTCAGAACACATGACACATCAAACCTTGAGGTGGATGGGCTACAACAGCAGAAGACCACATCAGGTTCCACTTCTTTCAGCCAAGAACCAGAATCTGAGGCTATCATAGACACAGCCTCACCAAAACGTGGACAGTTGAAGACTGAAAACTTTTTTTTTTTTTTTTTTTTTGGTGTAATTAAACAAGCTAATGAAGTGGTAACACAGAACAGGTGAACACAATCGGGTAACAAACCCATGACAGGAGACAGGACTAGAACATACAGCAAAAGCACATGGGGCGTGTCGATGCGAATGGGGAATCGGTGACACATACTGTATACTAGGCTGAAGTCTTAAAAGGACAAACTCAGGAAATCTCTTGAAGTTTCGTTTCCTTAAAATGGCTTCTTCATCCGGCCCTGAATATTGACTATGCATAATATTGTTTTGTCATATAATGTTCGTCATTCTTGCTATGGTGTTGTATGATTTTTGTCCACCAACCAATAATAGCTACAGCTTAGAATTACAGAATGCCAGCAATGACAGCATAATGTTTAATCCTGTACTTCCTATTAGCACAGACATATACTCAGACAGTCAGAAACATAGAATTGATTAAAAGATCTTCCTAATCTAGTCCTCGAGTTTATCTTTGAGCACTTTTAGCTCCTGCAGGCCGTCTGTTGGCAGTGAGGTATTAGATGGGACATTTTCCTGCTCTCGGATCCCTCCAGCTTGTAGATTTTGAATAATGGCTCTGACGTTTAAGGTCATTCTTGACCACCAACAGATTTAATATGTTTCTTTTAAGGCGATTTCTTCAAAAAAGAAACAATCTTTGATATGAAACAGTAGTTGACATGCTGCATGTCATAACTCTACACTGCACATCTGTACGCTAACAGTTGTCGAGGAAGCACTTTTCAGTGAGTGTGACTTAAGACATGTTGTCTGTAAGATCAGATCACATAGCAAAGACAAGGAGAAAAGAATATTTTGCCTGATACAGTATCAACTCAAGTGATGATCTGTATTATGTTGCATTCAACTTAACTCAGAAGTGGAATGTTGGAACTTTTTTTTTTTTCCTTTTCTGCATTCAAACCACAAACTGGGGGGAGGGGAAACATGAATGCCTACATGTTTAATTTTTATGGAAGTAAAATTATGGAAGTGAACTGTGATGTGTGATGTCATGTCCACCATGGAAAAATAACAGCCAAGTCCTCATAGGGCACCCTCCCATGTATTTTTGTCACGTCAATGCCAGATTCAAGCTTAAATTTCACTCCACAGAACAGCATGCGGCCTACAAATATGGCCGCCGAGAACCACAACACCCAAACACCACAGAGACTATCACATTCATGTTCACCATTTTACTGATCACATGCAACAGTAGGTGTCCCATAATGGAGACTATGCATGCCAACACCAAGTCAGTTGTGCCTTCGTCAGTGGATGTTCGTGGATGTCCACTTCTTCTCGGTTGGTCTGCAACACTTCCAGTGTTTTTGAATTTGTTAATAAGTTTGTTGACGGTGTCATGTGTAATGTTAAAGTCCATCGCAACCTTGCAACAGCGATCCCGATCCAGCCATGAGAATGATTTCAATACGTTCTTCTTTTGTCAAAGTCGTTCTTAAAGGCTATCTGGAAAAAAATAAAATAATATAATCTAAGTATGAAAAAGACATTTTGCTAAAAAGTGTTAGTTTCCCCTATGTATGGAGACTTTTGTGGCACCTTGTATTTAAGGACTCAACACACACAAACACACACACACACACAAACACACACTTGCTGTGAAGTATACGCTCTGTGTCCTAGTTACCAGTCAATACCAAGCCTTGCATTCTACTTTACTGTTACCTGTTTTTTTTTTGTTTGTTTTTTTTTATCTTGTTTCTGGTTTTTGGTTCATTGATTCTATTTCATGTTGTTTGCTGATCGTCTGACCATTTCCTGTTTCCTGATTATGATTTTAGCTGTCGATTTGGATCTGAGTTCTAGCTTTATCAATAAAGCTTCTTTACTCTGCACTTGCATCTGTTCCTGCTGCCTGGCAATTTTAAACATCTTCATTTACCCCTCTCATTTCCTGTTTTTGTACACACCCTGATTATTGTCTCTAATGCATCATACCATGTCCTTGTTTTGTGCCCTAGTTCTTGATTTCCTTAGTTTTTGCATCTTGCCTTGACCTTGCTTAGTCTGGTTTGTTTTTTTGGTACTTTTGTTTAATAAAGAAAAGCCTGCACCTGCTTCTGTCTCCAATACGTTACAAGTTATGTATATTTACCTGCTCAAAGCAGTGATCTGTACAGTCAGTGTTATTTGCCTGTTAAATCTATATCTCTGTATGTAGGCCTAAGGCAAAAACTAGTATGCACAGTGTAACTCATTTAAAAGTAAAGAACTATGACTTTGTTTACTGTTGATACCGTGAGCAGCCATGTTGACTTGACTTGAAACTTTCCGAGTAGGAATTCTGCATGTTTTTTCCTGAGTCAAATACAATGTTAAGCCTAGTGCCAATAGATTACAGTTTGATACATTTGATTTAGTATCTTGTGGCTACATTATGTTATGCACATAGTGAACTGTCCCTGCACCAGATAATTAAAAAAAATAAAATAAAATCGCAAAAGGTGCTGGATCAAGTGCTATTTTATATTAGAAAACAGAACATGGAAGCCATATTGTTAAATTAAACCACATTTTCAGTGATCATTGAGACCATTACAATTAGGGATATATTTGCAGTATATTATACACTATTTATTTCAGATCTTGCCATCATTTCATTCAATGAATATTAATCTACTCTTTTGAATAATTAAAAGAAAAAAAAAGTTTTATGTTTCATTATATTTCTTTTGACAGCAAGGAAAAAAATACATCTGCTTCTTCAGTCCACATTATTATTATTATTATTATTATTATTATTATTATTATTATTATTATTATTACTATTATTATTTTATTTTTTTCAGGCTTAACGGCAAGTGCTTATGTTTAAAGGTGGTGGCCTAGACATTAAGACAACTTAAGCAAGTGATGTGCCTGACCCAACTCTGAATACAAGTAACTTTCCCAGTGTAAATATTGATGTCATTTTTGGACTTAAAATGAATACATGCCTTTATGGGGATTTCAGAAAGTCATCCTGTCCTAAAATATGAGTAAATTAATCGATTGTCCAACATACACAGTTCCCACTGCATTTTTATCCCATTCCTATGGGATAGCAGTATTCCTAAATCACTTTTTGCTGTTGTTGTGCATGAGGTCAGGCAATATTTATAAATTGTGAGGTTAAAATGTGTTACAATGTGTTACAAACAATACAGGGGTTCAGAGAATCACCACATATCATCATCTATCATCACCTGCATAAGAACAAATTCCCAGTAACTCCATTTTTCCCCCACAGGGTTTCCATGCTTTTCTATAGTATTTCGTTCAGCTAAACCCTTACCGATAGGCTTTTGCAGTCAAGATGAACTCCAAAGCGTGCCACAAGAACAATTTCTGACAGTAACTGAATATGGATGAGAATAAGTTGCCTGAGCCACACACACTCGACTGCTCGCTCCTCTGGATTAAGCCAGAGTGTGTGATGGGGTAAGAAAGCCTGGGAGGTGGAGTGATATCCCAATTTACATTCATTCATTCCTTCTCACAGACAGTGTGTAATATTCACCAAGAATTTAGGATGTGGAAGAATATGCAGCAGATGGTGGGTCTTCGCCAGAGTTCTTGGGTTCTGGGAGAAGATGAAATGACATGCCCACAGTGAAACATTAACTCCTGATGCTGCCAATTTAAATCTTTATTACATTTTAATAAATACTATGAATTTAAAAAAAACAACAAAAAAACCTAATTAATTCTCATATTATGTGCGCGCACACACACACACACACACACACACACACACACACACACACACACACACACACATGTGAACAGGAGGATCCCTAAGCATGCAAGCAGAGGGTATTTAGGGCTTAATTTCTATCAATTATGTTTGCATTGCTAATAAGAGGAATTAGTGCATCAGGTTAGACAGTAGCTTAGCAGTTAAGGTTTGGTGTTTGGACAGTTATGAATTCATTTCAGCAATGTTGAGCCTTGAGCGACGCACTTAACCCTTAACTGCTCAGCTCTGTGCTTTGAATGGTTTATGCCTCACATTAAGTCACTTTGGAAATATCCCCTAACACTCCCTACCCCTTCAACTCGCTGCTTGACGTACACACTGCCCACAGTGTTTGCATCTTGAAAGGCATGTCTGTTTACCCAGCTACCTAGGTGGTTGATTAGCAGATATGTACTTTTAATCTTTTATTATGCAGTTCAGCCTCTTTTTTGCTTTCAAATCACCAAGTTTCCAAAACACACTTTAGAAACGCAGCTGTGTGCATTCGGCCTTTAGTATACACACTAAAAATAAAAATGTGTGTGTCATTGCTGGTGTCCGGAGTGTGTGTGTGTGTGTGTGTGTGTGTGTGTGTGTGTGTGTGTGTGTGTGTGTGTGTATATATATATATATATATATATATATATATTTTAAACCTTAATGGTTCTAGGCTGAAGAGATGAAGCCAAGTTTAATCAGAACACATGGCTACAAAGGCTAGAAAAAATAATTAAATTTAGAACCCTAAGAAGTTCTTTATTTCCTTCCTTCCTACCTACCACTTTAATCTTTCTATGTTTCCTTCATTCTTTCCTTCTGCTTTAATCTTTCTGTTTCCTCCCATCCTTCTGCTTTATTCTTTCTGTTTCCTCCCATCCTTCTGCTTTAATCTTTCTGTTTCCTTCCTCCCTTCCTTCCTTCCACTTTAATCTTTATATCTTTCCTTCCTTCCTTCCTTCCTTCCTTCCTTCCTTCCACTGTAATCTTTCTATGTTTCCTTCCTTCCTACCTTGGGGAATCTTTGATGGTTTAATGGTTTTAATTCTAATCTGACTAGAATAAGGCAGATCTCAACAAGAACACGTGACTAGCTACAGTTTTATTTAAAAAATAAATAAATAAATAAAATCTAGAAACTTAAGGACCTTATTTATTTTATTAAGGGGAAACCTTAATATTTCAAGGTTGATGAGACAAAGTCAAGTTTTAATCAAAACATGTGGCTACAAAGGGTAAACTATTAGACAGTTATTTCTTACATTTTTCTTTCTTTTTTTTCTAGGGGAAATCCTTAATGGTTCTAGACTGAATAAGGAAGGTCTCAATCAGAAGATGTAGCTACACTTTTAGAAATATCTAGAAACCTAAGGAATTATTTTATTCCTGAGGGACAATAAAGTTCAATCTAGAACCCTAAGGACTTTTTTTTTTCCTGGGGGAAGCCTTAACATTTTTAGGCTCATGAGAGAACTAAAGAACTAAATCCACATTCCTAAGGATTTCATCCTCTTTTTTTTCTTTCTCCATTTCAGGGGGAAAAAATCTAGAACCCTACAGAGTTTTTTCTCAGGTGGAAGAAGTTACATTAAGGACCCTAAGGAGGTTTTGTTTTTCTCTCAGGGAAGCCATAGCATTTCTCTCTAGAACCCTACAGTTTTCCTAGCAGAACACCTCCAGGAATTTAAGAAACCTTAAGTTTCCTCAGAACCCTTGAGGAACCACTATGATATCATGTGCCACTATCACACATGGAAGAGAATACAGTATTATGTGCCATTGCACCTTGTTCTGTTTGTGAACTGGAAAATGAAAGTACAATATCCAGTGTCATCAAGTGGCATGCATGCTAAACAGAAGGAACTTAAAAGCACTGCAAATTTGAATGATCTCTATAGAACCACTGGACGACGGGGTGAGCTAAAACAATGTGTATTGATCAGTAACTCCAATAACTGTAACTGAGGTAATTCAGATAGACTTGAAACTTTCATGTTACACACAGTCTTGTTGTCTTCCACATGGTCAATACCAGGACAATCCCCCCAGATAATCACTTAATCAAAAAATAAACTAGAAACTCTGCTCAAAAGAAAACTTGTGGAATATAACATATTAAAACAATGCACTCCAAGGCCCAGGTGTATAGCGGCCTGTATTTTGTTGGATATTGATGTGGTACATGTCACTGCTGTCCTCCTGCCTGCTGGGTGAAAGGTAATTAATGATGGCACCAGGGCAGAAGGCGTGAAGGCCAGAGAAATGATTAAAAGTTAGGAACTGGATGAGCAATGTTGAGTGATCGAATAGGCTTACATGATCATTGGGCTGAAGATATCAATACATTTTATTCTCCTACGTGAGCTGCTTAGCTGAAAGATTGGCCTAGCTAAAGGGGGCTAAGTGAAAAAAATATAGCCTGAAGCATGATACTAATCCCCTAAATTCTCAGGAATGTCATTTATTCACAGCTTTAAATATTTAATACAACCTATTATTTTTATATATCCATCCTTCTGTCTATCCATTCATCCATATATATCTATCTATCTATCTATGCTTGGATTGAAAAATAAAACAGCTGGATACAGAACTATGTAGAGCTTTGTATGGATGGAAACATCCTAATGTGCATTCATTCTTCCATCTATCCAACCAAGGTCTTTTGGTCTTTTATGATCCGCCATGCCTACTTCGATCAAAAGGTGCAGGCTATTTGTTGGTACCTCGAATAGTGAAGGCTACAGCAGGGGGAAGAGCTTTCTCTTACAAAGCCCCACAGTTATGGAACAGCCTTCCAATTAGTGTTCAGGACTCAGACACAGTCTCAGTGTTTAAGTCCAGGCTGAAGACATATTTGTTTAGTCAAGCTTTTTTGAATAGTTTTTTTTTCTTAGGTAAGGGAGCCAATCTAGAGGTCTCACAGGCGTAGAGTGTAGTGGTGGTACCGTCTGGCTCTCCCTTTTAGTTATGCTGTCATAGCTAGTCTTGCCGGAGTCCCTGCTTGAACTCATGCAAAGTACATTGTCCTTAACCATTACGGGACAATAAGCATACCTAATAATCTCTCTCTTTGCCTCTCTCTCTCACTCTCTCTTTCTGTTGATCTACACATGATACTCCTGAGATGCCAGTGGTCCTGACCCCTTCTGCTCTCCGGACCTGCCTGATCCATCCTGGTTGGAGTTGTCATCAACTGGAAGTCACATGCTGCTGCTGAGGATGGCCCCACACAGTGCAGCCTAAAGATCATTGAGATTACTGAGGATGGTACCACTTAAAAACCATAAAGATGGCTTTGGACCTCAATTCATATGAACAGTTATGCTATGATGGCCAGGACTACAATTGCTATGATAGCTTTAGGACTGTAATTGCCACAAACAGTTTTGCACTCAAATCTCCATCAGTGAACAGTGGACAAGTAAAAAAAAAAACAGAATTCAAGTAAAAACTGTAATGAATTTTCCTGGTTACACAACTGCACAATTTGACCATGTAGTATTGGTACATTTATAGAAGGGATTTATTTTTAATCATACTATCCGGTGTTACCCAGATGAGT
This sequence comes from Cranoglanis bouderius, assembly GCA_023630585.1. NCBI lineage: Eukaryota > Metazoa > Chordata > Actinopteri > Siluriformes > Cranoglanididae > Cranoglanis > Cranoglanis bouderius. The sequence continues at coordinate 16,145,838 of CM042550.1, forward strand.
ATGGGTTCCCTTTTGAGTCTGGTTCCTCTCAAGAGTTCTTCCTCATATCATCTCAGGGACATTTTCCTTGTCACTGTCACCTCTGGCTTGATCATTAGGGATGAATTCATACATTTAAAATCTATATACTTAATTTATATATTTCTGTAAACCTGCTTTGGGACAATGTCCATTGGTAAAAGATCTATGCAAGTAAAACTGAGCTGAATTGAATGCACCATGTTCTCACTACCACCTCATTCATAGTTAGTAGTGACAGCATTAAGTGATGGCATCAGTGTGTCGCTTCCTGTCAGTAATCAATGTGCTCATTTTGTTTGCATATCAGTTTGTATGTTTTTCTGCACCTACTGCCTCATCTATCATGTTCCCTGGAGCTCAGATAAACAGGACTCCTCGATATATTCCCGGACTCCTTGCCAGCTCCCTGCGTACTCCCAGTGAGACTTCACTTCCGCTGTGGGGCATTAATCATCAGAATCTCCGATCGTTGGAGTTTCAGCCCTCATCAGAACATGAGATGATGGCTCTTATTAACGCACATTTGATTTCAAATAAGACTTTTGTTTTAAACGATTTCATAATATCACATGGCCTAGACTTCACTTCCGCTGTGGGGCATTAATCATCAGAATCTCCGATCGTTGGAGTTTCAGCCGTCATCAGAACATGAGATGAGGTTCTTATTAACGCACATTTGATTTCAAATAAGACTTTTGTTTTAAATGATTTCATAATATCACATGGCCTAGACTTTTTATTTTTGACTGAAACTTGGCTTACATCCAGAGATTCAACCCCGCTTTCTGAACTTTCTCCTTTGGGTTTTAAATTTCTTGGCTCACTGAGGGCAGTTGGAAGCGGTGGAGGATTGGCCAACATTTTCAGCAGTTGTTTTAAATGCCGGTTATTACCGGTGGAAAAGTATTAGAGGTCCAGTTATTTAAAGTGGAACTGCCCAGTCAATTGCTTTGTACACTTATTTATTGACCCCCCCCAAATCAAATGCACTTTATACAAGAATTCTCAGATTTTCTGTCCCCGATTGTACCCAGTACTGATTTATTGCTGATTCTTGGCGATTTCAATATTCACCTTCGCTGTCCATCCAAGCCATACCATCACTTCCAGGACTCTTTGTTCTTCTTTATGCTGAAGATAGTTCTTAATGGATTTTGCTGTATGTTTGGGGTCATTGTCATGCTGCAGAATAAATTTAGAGCCAATCAGATGCCTCTCTGATGGTATTGCATGATGGATAAGTATCTGCCTGTACTTCTCAGCATTGAGGAGACCATTAATTCTGGCCAAATCCCCAACTCCATTTTCAGAAATGCAGCCCTAAACTTGCAAGGAACCTCCACCATGCTTCATTGTTGCCTGCAGCCACTCTCCAGCCCTTCGGCATACAAAATGCCTTCTGCTACAGCCAAATATGTCAAATTTTGTTTCATCAGTCCAGAGCACCTGCTGCCATTTTTCTGCACCCCATTTCCTGTGTTTTCATGTATAGTTGAGTCGCTTGGCCTTGTTTCCATGTCAGAGATATGGCTTTTCAGCCGCAAGTCTTCTATGAAGGCCACTTCTGACCAGACTTCTCAGGACAATAGATGGGTGTACCAGGGTCCCACTGGTTTCTGCCAGGTCTGAGCTGATGGCACTGCTGGACATCTTCCGATTGTGAAGGGAAGTAAGCCTGATGTGTCTTTCATCTGCTGCAGTAAGTTTCCTTGTCCGACCACTGCGTCTACGGTCCTCAACGTTGCCCGTTTCTTTGTGCTTCTTCAAAAGAGCTTGGACAGCACATCTGAAAACCCCTGTCTGCCTTGAAATTTCTGCCTTGGAGAGACCTTGCTGATGCAGTATAACTACCTTCTGTCTTGTTGCTGTGCTCAGTCTTGCCATGGTGTATGACTTTTGATAGTAAACTGTCTTCAGCATCCTCAACTTGTTAGCTGAGTTTGGCTGTTAATCACCCAGTTTTATTCCTGCTACACAGCTGTTTCTGTTTCAGTTAATGATTGTGTTTCAACCTACTTATTGAATTGATGATCATTAGCACCTGTATGGTGTAATTGTATATTATATGTATATGTATTGGTATAATCATGCACCTGACTATATGCCTACAAAATCCTTGACTTTGTGCAAGTGTACCTAGAAGAATTGATGCTGTTTTGAAGGCAAAGGGTGGTCAAATATTGATTTGATGTAGATTTTTTCTTCGGTTCTCTCACTTTGCATTTTGTTAATTCATAAACATAAACTATTAACATGTTTATTTTTGAAAGCATTCTTACTTTACAGCATTTTTTCATACCTGCCTAAAACTTTTGCACAGTACTGTACAGTAGGTCAGATCATAGGCCAGTTGTGCTTGACTCCACATTACCGTGTTTATACTCTAAATCACAATCCCTTAGCTATTATTCCCACCATATACTGTAAACTCCTCTACTACTAGACAATTTTTAGATGCATATTTAGCTACATCTTCTGTCTGCAATACTGACCCTTCCTTTTCATGCAAGAATCCAGAGGAGTTAGTTAACATCTTTAATTCTACTTGTACAGATATCCTTGACTCCATGGCTCTGCTGAGAACCAGAAAGCCAAAGGTTAAACTTCAGCTTTGGTTCACTAATGAAACTCATACTCTTGGGCAGGAGTGCAAGAAAGCAGAGCATAAATGGAAAAAAGATAAACTCCAAGTCTCATATGAAGTTTTAAAACATTGTCCAACAAAGTATCAGCACTCAGTTAAAGTGGGAAGAGCTAAATATTTGTCAGAATTGATCCCTAAATATTATCATAGCCTCAAGGCCTTTTTAGTATGATTAATACACTTTTAAACTTGCCAACTCAAATTATTTGTGACAACTTGAGGCCTTTTTCTAACCGCACAAAAAACCTTGGGGTCATTTTTTTATTCAACCCTTAAATTCGACAAACAAATAAACTCTGTTCTAAAGAGTAGCTTTTATCAGCTGAGACGTATTGCTAAATTGAAATCTATCCTTACATTTAAGGATTTGGAGACAGTTTTGCACACTTTTATTACATTATGTCTCGATTATTGCAATTCCCTTTACATGGGAGTTAGTCAGTCTTCAATTTCCCATCTGCAACTTTTCCAAAATGCTGCTGTTAGACCTCTTACCGGTACAAGAAAAACAGACAGTATTTCACCAGTCATGGTATCTCTACACTGGCTTCCAGTCAAGTACAGAATTGATTTAAAAATTTTACAGTTTGTTTTTAAGGCACTACATGGTCTGTCTCCACAATGCATCAGTGATATGATTAGTCCTTATACTTCAGGCAGGCGTTGATGATTAAAACATAAGGGTTATCGTAGGTGCCCCTAGATCAGAGGTCGGGAACCTTTTTAGCTGGCAGAGCCATAAAAGACAAAAAAGTTAACATATTTTTTTTTAATGTTTTTATATATGTCTTTTTCTTATTATAGTTGTTTTCTTTACTATCATTGCTTAATTATAAAAATTGGTAATGTAATAAAGGCCATTTGACAGTTTGTGTTAGAATATAGACAGATGCAGCAGGATGCAAGTGCAGGTAAAAGTCAGTTTATTAGGAACAGATACCAATCCAGCACATAAAGCAAGAGGCAGTGTGAATATACAGTCCAGGGTCGAGCGATCTGCAAACAATATCCCAGGGGCAAAGACAATAATCCAGAAACAAGAAGCCAGGCAAAAGCTCAAAACCAGAATAAACAGAGCAATAATCAACAGCTTGGTACTGACAGAACACAAGGTAACTGAGCAAATACTTCACAAGGTAGCAAACACTGAATGAGGTTCATATAGAGCATGGTGATTGGTGTGTGATTGCAAACAGGTGTGTGTCATTAAAAGTCCAGCGACTGTGAGCGTGTGAATGTGTGTGTATTGTAGGAAGTGGAGTCCATGGCGGCCATGTTTGTAGGCCGCTTAGTTTGCTGGGAAATGGAGGCTGAATCGTGGTGTAACCTAACAGTTTGCATGTTCTTGACCTAGCCTGCACCTAATAGGTAGGTGTCACTTGGGCATCATTTAACCAACTATGATAGTTTCATCAAATGGTAAATCAATACAAGATGCAGTACGTAAGTGAGAGTAAACATTACTTAACATTAATGCGACTTTCAAATATGCAAATTCGTCTGTCCATTTGGACAGACGAATATAAGACAAATGGACATCGATTATGAATTATGTTATATTTTAAAATATGTAGAGTTTTAATTGAATTGACACTAGTTTTTGTGGTACCTGACGCAAGCAGTTCATATGAGGAAACCCACCAACATCCCAGAGTTGAAGCTGTTCTGTACTGAGGAATGGGTTAAAATTCCTCCAAGCTGATGTGCAGGACTGATCAACAGTTAACGGAAACCTTTAGTTGCAGTTATTGCTGCACAAGGGGTCACACCAGATACTGAAAGCAAAGGTTCACATACTTTTGTCATAATATTGTAATATTGGATCATTTTCCTTAGTAAATATATGACCAAGTATAACATTTTGTCAGATTTTTTAATTGGGTTCTTTTTATCTTTAGGACTTGTGTGAAAATCTGATGATGTTTTAGGTCATATTTATTCAGAAATATAGAAAATATAGAAAGTTCTTTTAAGCACCATTGTACCTATGCATTCAAATTTTATGCAACTTTTTTCATTCATGTGTTTCAGACAGTGGAGTGTGTACTGTGTGTAGTAGAGTTTTAACTTTTAATGAACACTAAAAGCACACAGTACAGTACAGATATTTATTTTTACTCTTCTTGGTACAATGCATAATGTACACTTAAATATACAGCAGTTGTAAGTACTTAAGTACTTAAGTACCAATAATCTTTCTCTAAAATGGGTTTTAAAGGTGCACTACATTATTTAATATATAACATTAATTAATTTAATGAATAAAAGTAAGTTGACCCCTTGAGGGTCCAAAACCCAGTGACAAGAATATATATATATATATATATATATATATATCTCATTCACTATATTTTGATTCAAAGTGAAAAAAAATTGGTTTCCCAGAAAATCAAGAAACTGTGTCATGTATTATTTTTCTTAGATTTAATATTTCCTAGGAGTATCACACTCCTCAGATTTTATTCATTAATCTAATACATGTATATGATGGATTCTACAAATAATCCTTATTTAAGAGTGTGTAAATTCTTTTGCTGTGCAGATTTGCCTCGATTTAAAGTCTCTGTCGGACACCTGTAATGCACTGATCATTGGAGATCAATCCCACCGTAATTCTGATGCTCAGCCATGCAAAACTCATTCAGCAGTCAGCGACGGCAATTATCTCACCATTCACACCTTCCCTGAGCGCGGTTTATTTCAGGAGGAGATTTGAGACGTGCCATTCTCAAAAATGTGCTTAAGCGTCCTCGGTGATGTAGAAGAAGGTCGAGTGGGGTAGCAGATGGTGTAAGATTCTGAGGGTTGCTTTTTCTGAGTTGAGTCTTTCCGCCTCATGTACCGTTCTAATTATCAAAGTAAATGGGGAGAAATGCATGAAATTTTTTCATTAAGCTTTGCAGCTATCAGCTAAAAAAAAAATACTGTCAGGGCTTTGAGACTGTTTCCAGATTTCACAGCACTATATATATATATATATATATATATATATATATATATATATATATATATATATATATATATATATATATATATATATATGCCAGGGGTGATGGGGATTCCTTTGATATTTTACCTTATTTATAATACTGAACTTCTTTTAACGTAAGCTCTAATAAACTTTGGTTTTGACATTTGTTTCATATTGGCCAGACTTGCAGCCATAGCAGTTTAGGATTTGAGATTTGGTCAGTAAGAAATTCCAAGCACATTTTTCTATGTGAGAGACTGTATTAATGTCAGTAATTGGCATAAAATATTTTTTTTAGATTTTTGGTTGAGACTGGAGGTCTGTGCAGAACGTAGTTTTAAATTCTGTGTTATAATAGATTTCTTTGTTTCATATCTTTCCTGTACTCTAAATTGTTTTTTCTTTGCTAAATATACAACAATTATTGGCACCCTTTTAGTCAATACTTTGTGCTATCACCCTTTGCCAAGATAACAGCTCTGAGTTTTCTCCTATAATGCCTGATGAGGTTGGAGAATACATGGCAAGGGATCCTCCATACAGAATCTCTCCAGATCCTTCAAATTTTAAGGTCCACGCTGTTGGACTCTCCTCTTCGGTTCACCTCACAGGTTTTCTATGGGTTTTAAGTCAGGGGACTTGGATGGCCATGGCAGGACCTTGATTTTGTGGACAGTAAACCATTTTTGTGTTGATTTTGATGTATGTTTTGGATCATTGTCCTGCTGGAAGATCCAGCCATGGCCCATTTTAAGCTTTCTGGCAGAGACAGTCACATAACATAATAATCTGTTGATATTTGATAGAGTCTACTGATGCCACGTATCCTAACAAAATCTCCAGGTCCTCTGGCAGAAAAACAGCCCCAAAACATTAAAGAGCCACCACCATATTTAACCGTGGATATGAGGTACTTTTCCATATGGCTACCTCTCTGTGTGTGCCAAAACCACCTCTGATGTTTATTGCCAAAAAGCTCTATTTTGGTTTAATCTGACCCATTGTTATGAATGACTAAGGGAATTTGGCTTATGTTTAACCTCATATTTACAGCCTTCTTTGCTCATATTTACCAAGGGTTCCAATATTAGTGGAGGGCATGGTATGCAATGATTAGATGTTGCTCACACAATGTCATGCAGGAGGCATTCGTCGAACATCCTATGTTCAGGTGCTAATTAGATTAGATTGGATGCTTGATGGGTAGCCACTTCCCATTTTGTGAAGCTCAACAACCTTTTGCCACACATCACAGCTATATTCCTTGGTCTTACCCATTGTTATGAGTGACTAAGGGAATCTGACTTATGTGTTACCTCATATTTATACCCCTGTGAAGTCATGGTTGAACAATTTCCAGTTCCGAGTCACCCAACTGTACTAAAAAATATAAATATTAATGGAAATATACTTCAAATATATTATTCTCATATGAATTCATAGGTAGATACAACTTTGGTTGGATGGATGGATGGATGGATGGATGGATAGATGGATGGGTAGATAAATATTAAACTTATGGATGCACAGATACCTTATAGCTATGGATTCATATTTTATGCATCTTTTTTCATTCATTTGTTTCAGACAGTGGAGTGTGTACTGTGTGTACAAGAGTTTTAACTTCTAATAAACACTAAAAGCACACCGTATGCTGTACACATATATTTTTGCTCTTCTTTCTACAATGCACACAATACAATCTTAATGTACACTTAAATATACAGCAGTTGTCCTTAAGGTCCAATTATTTTTCTCTAAAATGTGTTTTAATGGTGCAAGAAATCCAGACTTAGATCATTGAGGCATAAAATTTTGACTGTTAATCTCTGGGCCTGAATAAAAAAAGGAAAAATAAAAAAAAAAGAAAACAATAAATGAAATCAAAACCCTGCCAAATAAAAAAATATATAAATGCATAAATAATTCAAATGGAAAAAGTTAATGCTATTACAGTCACTTCTTGTTTAAGTGAACTTAAATTCATAAATTTTTTGCAGACATAAATTAGAGCGAATGTCCTCCAGAAACCCAGAGAACCCAGAAGAAACCCACACGGACATGTGGAGAACATGTTAAATTCCACACAGACAGAACCCTGGAGCTGTGAGGTAGCAACGCTGAAATATGTTCGGATGATTAGGAGGGGGAAAAGGGTTTTAGCTCATTCATGTCATTAACCTGCAGAAGAAAAGCTGCCAGGGATGACGAGGTAGATCTATGCCATCTTGTTTTATTAAACTGACCTTTAATCTTTTACAAACTGGCTTCTCTCCATTCTGTGTAATGAATTAGAGCAGAGAATCTGTATTATCAGTCAGGAAGTTAATGGATGGATGAAGGTAATAGCCATAATGAAGAGCTGAGGTTAGCTCTCTGGCAGGAGGTCATGTGTAACATGAAGGGATGATTCAGACATGGGAGGAAGGATACAAGGGCGATATGGTTTTTAACGGTGACTCAGAGGGTAAATCTATCTAAGAGCGCTGCTCAGTTCTTGATTCTGACTGGTCTGAAGGTGTTGATTAATGTTCCATAATAACAGCTGTGACAATAGTGCAGATACAAACCAGATTTATATTCAAATGAAAAAGTGTAATTGTTGGCAAATAAATAAAACTTGCTGTTACTGGAAAATAATCAACCTCCAAGTAGAAACAGTACCCTGGTGTTGATTTTATTTTTTTTTTCCTATAACAGCACAACATGGGATGTTTTATTCCATACTTACTTTACATTTATCCATTTTGCAGATGCTTTTGAGGAATGTGAATCCAAGCACGGCGCTCTTAAAAGAACCGACAGTGATAGAAAAGCTCAATTTCCACCAATTGGTCCATAGGAATAACAGAGAAATTCCAAAATATGGTTTTGAAACATGATCATTCGAGTAAATGCTACCACTCAAGAGTACTACACACACGCACACACACACACACACACACACACACAAGTTACAATCATGCTACAAATAATACATGTCATGCAAATCGGAGCAGGCTGGCTCACAGTAATAACAGTAATACACAACAACTGCAAAAACAGAGCAATGTTTTATAACAGTGAGGGAAGGAGGTCAACAATCAGCTTGAAGGTAAAAGCACGGCCAAAGATTATACACCCAGATAGATATAAATCAGATGGAGGGAGCAGAGAGTGTTCTTGCACCAAATGCTCCTGGGCTAGACGAATCATCAGGCCTCAAGTCTTAAAGCCTGAGAGAGGATCTGCCGTGAGAACAAAGCTGGGAAATTCATTCCACCATTATGAAAAGAGTGTGCTGATAGACTCATTACACAGACAATTACTCTTGATTTCTTCTTCTTCTTTTTTTTTTTTTTTAAGGAATTAAACTCACGCATGAATGCTTAGACACAGGATGTCCTTCCAGAACACTTAAATGGAGTGTTGTTGCAAGGAGATCCAATATACAGTATCTTGGTATTTTAGATGTGCATTGGTATTAAAAATAAGGCATGGAGAGTCTTAAATTCAATTCAGTTTTATTAGTATAGCACTTTTAACAATGGACATTGTCACAAAGAGGCTTTACAGATATTAGATTAGATTAGATTAGATTCAACTTTATTATCATTACACATGTATAAATACAAGGTAATGAAATGCAGTTTAGCATCCAATCAGACCAATCAGAAGTGCAAGAGCACTTTATATACAGGTGCATCTCAATAAATTAGAATGTCGTGGAAAAGTTCATTTATTTCAGTAATTCAACTCAAATTGTGAAACTCGTGTATAAAATAAATTCAATGCACACAGACTGAAGTAGTTTAAGTCTTTGGTTCTTTTAATTGTGATGATTTTGGCTCACATTTAACAAAAACCCACCAATTCACTATCTCAACAAATTAGAATACTTCATAAGCCCAATAAAAAAAACATTTTTAGTGAATTGTTGGCCTTCTGGAAAGTATGTTCATTTACTGTACATGTACTCAATACTTTCTAGGGGCTCATTTTGCTTTAATTGCTGCCTCAATTCGGCATGGCATGGAGGTGATCAGTTTGTGGCACTGCTGAGGTGGTATGGAAGCCCAGGTTTCTTTGACAGTGGCCTTCAGCTCATCTGCATTTTTTGGTCTCTTGTTTCTCATTTTCCTCTTGACAATACCCCATAGATTCTCTGTGGGGTTCAGGTCTGGTGAGTTTGCTAGCCAGTCAAGCACACCAACACCATGTTCATTTAACCAACTTTTGGTGCTTTTGGCAGTGTGGGCAGGTGCCAACTCCTGCTGGAAAATGAAATCAGCATCTTCAAAATGCTGGTCAGCTGAAGGAAGCATGAAGTGCTCCAAAATTTCTTGGTAAACGGGTGCAGTGACTTTGGTTTTCAAAAAACACAATGGACCAACACCAGCAGATGACATTGCACCCCAAATCATCACAGACTGTGGAAACTTAACACTGGACTTCAAGCAACTTGGGCTATGAGCTTCTCCACCCTTCCTCCAGACTCTAGGACCTTGGTTTCCAAATGAAATACAAAAATTGCTCCCATCTGAAAAGAGGATATTGGACCACTGGTCAACAGTCCAGTTCTTCTTCTCGTTAGCCCAGGTAAGACGCCTCTGACGTTGTCTGTGGTTCAGGAGTGGCTTAACAAGAGGAATACGACAACTGTAGCCAAATTCCTTGGAACGTCTGTGTGTGTTGGCTCTTGATGCCTTGACCCCAGCCTCAGTCCATTCCTTGTGAAGTTCACTCAAATTCTTGAGTCGATTTTGCTTGACAATCCTCATAAGGCTGCAGTTCTCTTGGTTGGTTGTGCATCTTTTTCTTCCACAATTTTTCCTTCCACTCAACTTTCTGTTAACATGCTTGGATACAGCACTCTGTGAACAGCCAGCTTCTTTGGCAATGAATGTTTGTGGCTTACCTAGTGAACCAAACTGAGAGACCATTTTGAAGGCTCAGGAAACCTTTGCAAGTGTTTTAAGTTGATTAGCTGATTGGCATGTCACCATATTCTAATTTGTTGAGATAGTGAATTGGTGGGTTTTTGTTAAATGTGAGCCAAAATCATCACAATTAAATGAACCAAAGACTTAAACTACTTCAGTCTGTGGCATTGAATTTATTTAATACACGAGTTTCACAATTTGAGTTGAATTACTGAAATAAACGAACTTTTCCACGACATTCTAATTTATTGTGATGCACCTGTATATATAAAACAGACGATATGAGTGAGAAACCTTGCAAGGAACCAGACTCAAAAGGGGACCCACCGGTGACACCGGATAGTGCGATTATAAATAAATCCCTTCTATAAGTGTATACTATATAGTCAAATAGTGCAATAGTGTAAACAGGAACTTATGCGCTTATGAGCAACTTATGAATATGAGCAGCATTTCTGAATTCATTATAGCTTTAACTTGAAGTCTATTGCATTGAAGTTACCAAATATCGCTGGAGAACATGGTTACAAGAATTTAAACTTCAGATAACACTTTCTGTGTTCACCATTTTTACAGTATAAGAACTTATTTAAAAAACAAAAAGGATTTGTAACATTATAATGGCATTGTAATTTATAAAGATACTGTATTTCTAATTATTTGGACATCTTTATGTCTAAAGATGCATTACTGTTTATACTGCTATTATGCATTATGACTTAACAAAATAATTAAGTAGTGTTCATGAAAAATAGATCTTTAGTCTATGTTAAGTTACATACAGTAGTGTGTGTTACACTGTGCTTCTTAACCCAATCCAAATAATCAATCATTAAATGCAGTGCCTAATTAATTTCAATCAAATTTGATTGACTTTGTTGAATTAGTTGTTGCAGCTGTAAAATACATGAATTTAAAAGAAAAGAAATAAATAAAACTTTTCATACACACTATATGACTTGGCTGATATTGCTTTATTTTCACAAGGTAGACACACAGTTGGGAAAAGATAAGGTGTCACTAACACACACACACACACACATTATGAATTTCGTACAAAAAATATCCTCAGCACAATTCACCATTCTGTAATAATTACTTTAATTATTTATGACACAAGTAGAGATGAAAATGGACGTTTCATCTTGTTCGAGACGTTTATGCACCGACAAATAGTGTAAGAAACTAAAACATGACTAAAGACGGCCATCAAGGCTGCACCCGTTTAGTGCTTTCATCATTTCTTTTTCTTCCTGGCTCTTTCGTATCGTAAGGTCTTGCCTCTAAAGCTACTCAAATACATACATCAGTGACCATCTCGTGTAAAAAATCAAACATGTTCGAGGAGGCCGCTGATCAATCTGGTGTGAGATTAGCAGGCTTACAATATTGACTGTTTTTTTTGTTTTTTTTCCTTCCTCTCACGCTGTCTGCCTTCGATCAAGATCCTGACCTGAAACTTTTCCCACAATAAATAAATAAATAAATAAGATAGAAGGAGAAAGTAGTACACATCCATCTTAAGGGAATATTCGAACTCTTGCACGAATGCTATGTTTGGTTTTAGGTAGCCCACAGAGAGTTATAGTGAAATGTGGGATGTTGTGTTGTATCGTCAAAAGCAGCTGTCTGATACGGCTGACTGAATTTTTTCATCAGACTATGATAAGCACTCAAGATGGTCAGTGACGTGCCAAGACTTTGATTAAACCACGTCAGCGTTTCTTCATCCTCACCGCTGTCCTTTTCAGTTTAACGCCAGCACAGAGTTTGAGGCCAAGCTCTCATCCTACAGTAAATAATATCATATTGTGTAATATTTTTCAAACTGTTTCATGAGAGAAGCACTCGAGTCAGCGCAAATTACTTTTTTTATCACTTCAGGGATCAAAACAGCTGCTTGATTACTGTTTACACCCTCACTCAGACAACAGCGGCATAAGCACCTTCTCACATTCTCACCTTCTGCGAGTCGTGGTTTTCACAGCACTTTCCCTGAACTCGGCTCCGACACGTCTCTTAATGACGATCAACAAACGGAACCAACAAAGCAAAGAACGATAAACAAAGAAAAGATGAGCATTTTTATGTGAACAGTGTGGATCAAATCGATATGCTTTGAAAACTGGTATAAGGAATAAAAAGAACAAAAAATGATGATTTATTACCAACGTGGAGATGATTATCCTTGCAGACACATCACATGATGTGAAATTTACACATTCAGACACTTAACATTTACAGCATTTGGGAGACGTCCTTATCCAGAGCTACTTACATTTATCTCATTTATACAGCTGAGCAGTTGAGGGTTAAGGGCCTTGCTCAGAGACAGGCCTCTGGCCTGCCCACCTCTTGGGAGGGTGGTGCTGCCCTTCCAGCTATGTCCATCAGCCGGCCGGCCCCTCCTAGGAGTGAAAGGAGAGCCTGGCCCCTCCCTCCTCGTCACAACATTACATTTACATTTATGGCATTTGGCAGATGCCCTTATCCAGAGCAACTTACATTTATTTCATTTATACATCTGAGCAATTGAGGGTTAAGGGCGTTGCTCAAGGGCCCAACAGTGGCAGCTTGGCAGTGCTGGGATTGGAACTCACGATCTTCCAATCAGTAGCGTCTTAACCACTGAGCTACCACTGCCCCAACATGATTCATTTACGTTTACATGTGATTCAGGTTTTATATGCAATTATTTTCACATGATTCATTCATGTTCACATCTGAGGGTTTTTTTTCCACAATTAATTTATTTCCATGTGATTTTTAAAAAATAATTTTAACAATTGACTCATTTATTTTCATAAACCTCTTTCATATAATTCATTCATTTTCACTTGCAATTTTTAATGATTCTTTTTTTTGACTTTTTTTTTTTTTTTTTTTTTTTTTACAAATGATTCATTTTCACACAACATAAATTTTTTATGTGATTAAATTTTACGTTCGTTTTTTCCAAGTTTCTTTTTGTTTAATTTACGATTAATTTATTTTCACACACACCTTTCACATAATTCATTAATTTTCACATGTGATTTTTAGTATTATTCTTTTTTTCACGTTTGATTTTTCACATTTGATTTTTTTTAACATTATTCAGTTGCTGCATGCAATTTTTTACATAATTATTATATAATTTATTTTCACGTGATTATTATTTATTTATTTATTTATTTTAACAATGATTAATATATTTTCAATAATAAAAAAAAATAATTTTCACATTTTTTTATGTGATTACATTTTACACTCATTCATTATTCTTCCATTTTTTCCACAGTAAATTTATTTATATTAATGTATTTTTACACAGTTTTATTTATCAAATACAATCCACGTGTTGTCACACATATTTACTGGAGTTCAGATGTGTCATTTCTGGACATACTGTAACAGAATATCATGAAATGCACTTTCACAGCTTTTCACATACAAAATTACATATTACTTGCAAGTGAATAAAAAGCAATCCTGTGAAATGTATTTTTTGTATTTTTTTAAATAAAAGTGGATACAAATGCAAACCCACGAGAGCTGAAAGACATTAAAAAGCAGTGAAGATGCAAAGGTCACTTGGAAGTGAGTGATAAATAAAACAGCAGCAGGGATGAAGTGCGGATTCAGGCTGGACTCCAGCTCCAGCATGGAAGCACAATTCCCACAATGCTCTCTGTATTCCTTGGCACACAATAGCTCCATGCAGCTCGGCCTGGCTCCTGCAGGACGCTGCTTCATTATTGAGTGTCGGATGAACGTTGGGTTGTTTCCCCCTCTGAGCTCCTCAGTGTGCGCTATTTATTATAAAATCCTCAGCGCTCACACCGTCCTCCTGAACACATGAGCCGTGTCTGACTGCGCACACTTCACCCTGACGATCATAAAGCATGCAGAGAAGCTACATAGTACATATATACGTATGTGTACCATAGGGCTGAGGAAGTGTGTGTGTGTGTGGTTTTCTGATCATTACACCCTTTGGCTCCTGTTCTGCTTATTAATACTTATCACTGCATAATGCCTCTAAATAATGTACACACTATATGACGATAAGTCAATAGCCTCGGGTCGCACGATTGATGGTGGCTTTGAGCAGCAGGCCGAACCCCCACGCAGGGAAAGAGCCGCTGTGATTTAATGTTCACAGGTTTTATGAGGGAATTCATCTCCCACCCACCCAACACACACACACACACACACACACACACACACACACACACACGCACAGAGGAAGCAAGGTTACACACTGTTCTGTAGACACATGTGTGTTCTGTGTTATAGTGAAGGAAAAAGCACTGAAGCTCCAGTAAAAGCAGACAGGAAACAACACAGATAAAAGTGAAAGTGACTCTCCAGACAGTCCTGTCAGAGAGAAAACACACTCCTGAAATCCCTGGTCAGGATTCGGTGCAGAGTTCAGGTCAGTTTTCAGAACAACAAAAGTGTAACATGGAGAAAGCAGGATGAATTCACAGTGCGGTTTTATGTGGATCAATGAAATATTCATGGCAATAATTCAAGACCACAAGCTGACAGATTTACACTGGGTAAATCCATAGTCACTAATAAAAACCGACAAGCTAGGGGAAAAATGCGAATAACTAAAAAACACAAGAAAGTCTAAATGGATAATGAGGGGACTGATAAAAATGTTTAAACTGCTAGTGTACACTTTGCAATACTTAGCCAAGACAACTAGAACTAACAGGGTATAGTGTAATATACTATACATTACACTGTAAAAGTAAAACTCATGCTACAGTATTAATGTTATTTCAATTCAGTTGAAGTGATGTTCATCCAAAAACGTCTTACTTCCAAAGCCATACACCAAAAATGATGTCTACACTAGCAGATCTGAAAGCTAGCGCAAGGAAGGGAGCATTCAGGAATCGCAAGCAAGTAGGATGACTTCTTTTCCTGATTGGTTGAATGTTAGTGTACTGATTGAAAAAGAAACAAAAAAAAACAAAATCTAATCTACGAGATTTGTTTCTCAACCAAATTCAATTCAATGCCAATTGGGGCTGTATCACTTATGAAAAGGGCTGAGGATTAACCCCCTTGAATATAAAATGAATACAGACTTGGTCATCACTGTGATAGTTTAGGAGTGCATTTGTGTGTTTATATGCAGCAGACCGCAAAGTCTAGGCACAACAGCCACTTTCATAAATGTGACATTATTAACTCATGGTAATCAGACCAAAACTTTAGCTGCCCACTGGGAATTCTCTCGACCTTCCAGATTAGCATTTCAGCATCACAGAACTGATTAAACAGTCTGCTGGAGTGGAAACTAGATTTAAAATAAATAAATAAATGAAATTTCTAACCCAAAGCCTACATTTGGCAAGAACACCAAAAAAAAAAACCCTGCTATTCTGCACTAATAAATTTAGATTCTCTAATGAGCGACTGAAGGGTGAGAATGGTGAGATGTTTAGTGGAGCTGAGAATGGAGCTGCCTTTCGCTTTTTTTGGATGCCGATACTTCTGTGCTGAAACAGCCTGCTGGTGTAGGAGGATCTTGTGTAGGACATTAGTATGTGTGTGTGTGTGTGTGTGTGTGTGTGTGTGTGTGTTAGATATTGTATGTACATTGAGGGGGTGGCTGGCACAAGATAGCATGAGCAGCTGTTATCAGGATAATAACCAACCCCAGCCCATATCCCCCTCCCCCCCAACACACACACACACCCTCCACCCTTCTTTTACTAATTAACACTTTCATTAAAGCCAGCCTCCTCCTGTAGTCTGGAAAGGTGCAACATATGCAGTCAAAAGATGAAATCACACCAAGACTTCATGTAACGGCCAAGTCCTGTACAGGGTTACATTAGTTCTGGTTCAACTAGTTACCATCAGAAGTCACTTTATTATTATAGTCGACTTTTAGTGCTTAAACAGCATCAAAAAGATCAGGGAATTATCAAAACAAATCCAGGACAAAGTTCTGGAAAAGTATCAATCGGGTTTGGTTATAAAAAAAAAAAAATAAATCCAAAACTTGGGGAACATGAAGTGGAGTACCATTAAACCTGTTATTTTAAAAATGGCACAACTGAGACTCTGCCTAGAGGAAGCCATCCACCAAAATTCAGTGAGCATGGAAAGAGGGGATTAGTCAGAGAAGCAACCAAGAGGTGAAGGGTAACTCTCAACATGATGCCCCCACCACCATGCTTCATTGTACATCATTGAATCATGAAATAAAAGTCACGTTTCAAAAAATGTGGGAAGTAACAGCTTTTCGCCGAATACCTTGGACTTTGATACACAACATTTCAAAAGAAAAATCTTTAATTTCTCATCACTCCATTTTCAAACATGACTATATTTCTCTATAATCATACATATTCGGTGATTTTATCTAAATTCCTAACAAATCCACAAAAAAAAAAAGTACAGATGTAACAGCAAGAATGAGACCTAATACCCATCAATGTAATCTATCTGCTGCAATTTATACTTTGTATAAATAGCCAGCTATTAGCATTCAGCTAGGTTGAATGGTCAGAGTTATTATCAGGCTAGCTAACATTTGAGAGATTAGCAATAAAGTTGTTGTTAGTTAGCTTAGTATATATTTTCACAAACTTTATTAACATTAAAACTTTTTCTTGGTTCAAGTAAAATTTGCTTCCATACTTGAAGTACATTTAATATTGTATACTTTTCTACTTTAACTTACATAAAGAATCCGAGGCTGTACTTCAACTTTAGTTGAATTCCTATACTTTTACCTCTTCTGAGTTTCAGTCAAGACAAGCCCTTTCCCAGCCTCAACCCCCAACCAAGACCAATACCAGCTTTCGAAAACAATTTTTTACAACAGCTGGCTCCAACATCTCCAGATGGCTCGCAAGCTAAAAAGAATCCAATTTGATGATAAAGTAATGCCTGGTGGACAAGATAGTTAGATGTGAGTGACTTGGCAATATGCCCGTTTAGGAGTATTAATGCAGCAAAAAAGGAAGAATCATGATGTTGGGTTTTGAGACTTGCAATGAATTTAAAAGCAAGCAAATGGCACTCTTGGGAGCACACAGACATAATCCTTCTCAGCTATTTTTTATTGAGATTGAGAAGACCATTTATATACCAAGCAGACCTTTTAAATAGATCCATGGTGATAGGAAAATAGTAACTACCAAACAGTACAGCACTAAAGGTGTGTACTCTTCTTTTTTTTTCTTTTTCCTTACTGCGTTTTTGACACCTCCACCACCTTCACTAATAAGGAATTTCTTAGTAAGTTGACACAAATTGATTGTGTTAATACAAATGGACTATTTGTATGTGCATGTGCACAAAATGGTAGGTAAAGTACTTACAGTATATGTACTTGTACTTATATTTACTCTTGAGATGTCTCAATAGTAAGACTCCACACTCAAACCCTGGTGGATTTTTATTTTTGAAGACTTAAACTTCCATCAAAAAAAGATAAACCTGGAACACTAAAAAGGGTCTTCAGTTTGTCCCATTTGGGAAACCTTGAAAAGGTTCAAATGAGGCATTTGAATTAAGAACCCTTAACTGAGTGTGGTAACTATTCCCAATGACTCCAATTTATCCACTCTATGTATTATATATTCACTTATTTGTCTACGGTAAGCTCTTAATTCTGGTCAGGGTTTTGGTGAATCTGGAGTCTATCCTATGAACACTGAATTTGTGGTGGGAATACACCCTGAATGGGAAGCCAGTCCATTGGCACCATCCACACACAATCAAACCTGAGGCAATTTAGCCAATCCATTACCAATCCATGTAGCGGCCTGTTTTTCGGGAGGTGTGAAGAAACTGAAGAACCTGGACAAAACCCACACAGACACGAAGAGAACATTGGACACTAAACACAGACAGTAACATGAGCTCAGGATCAAACCCTGAAAGATATTAGCATCTAAACCCTGGGATAATATGAAGAGGAACAGCACATGCAGTAAATAATGTAGTGTACAGTAAGCCTTCTTAGTGAACATTTAGGTGAGATGCTGTAACTGTAGTTAGCAGAGCAGCTGTATTTTAAACAGCTGGCTGTGCTCCAAAAACTGATCTAGGGCTGGCATACCTGATGTGACAACACCTTATTAAAATCCAGTGTATTTGTCCTCACACTACCCCTCATCGTTCTATTCCTTTCTGCGCTGCCTCTATTTCTCCCTCCCTGGCAGCTCGGGCCTGGAGTCGTTCCACCAAGCTGAGCATAAATCTAGCAAAGTGCCCAGGGCAAGGTCTTCATCAGCGGCCTATTCTTCACTACTTTACATGAAGTCAGCAGGGCATGCGGATAATTACTGAGTCTCATGAATAAAGTTCCCCGTGTGACCTGTACTGCAGGATGTGGCACTAGCATTAACAGGTGGGTTACATCAGTCGCATTCGCCTTCTGCTTGGGTTTTATTTGCTTTTAATGCAGTTTGCTTTGCTACCTTGTGACTCCTGTTATAGCCAAACGACTCCTGGAGCATTTTGACTCTTTGAGGTCATGAGTTTGTTTACACAGCAGAGGAACAAGGCAAGTTCAGGAGAACCGGGCCACTGGAGCACATCTCGGTGGTGGAATTTGGGGTTTTTACTTTACACTTGCACTTAGCCTTAGAGAAACCTGATAACAAGGTTTGGTTCCAAAAATCAAAATCTAGTATATAACAGTTCTTAACTGTTTACAGGAAAATGATGCCCAAAATTTGCCTTACAGATTTACTGTTGTGTGTTTACAACTAAAAAATGCTGCCAAGGTTTTTTTTGAGGCACAAGCTCTCACTGCTCAGAAATTAAATTCTGCAGCAATTTCTAAAACACACACTGTGTTACATTTATATTTACACCATTTAGCAGACAGTGAAATGAAGTGCTTTGTAGCACTCTCCATCACAAAACACTGTATTGAGCATTATGGCATGATGCAAGTGCGAAAACTCAACATGTGTTTTATTTAAGGTAATTCTAGTATCATCATCAGTGTTTCTAGTGGGGGTCAGAGCACAGATCATTCGGTAACATCTAAAGATAATCCATAACCATGAATGAGTAAAACAGGCAAGGGTCAACACCAGTAAGTTGTGCAACTCGAAAACAAGGTACAATGAAACCAGGCTTGAACGTAAACTAGAAATGCATGGTAAGACTTCGCAACCAGGAACAGAAACAGCAGGGTATACATAGACAAAGTTTTAAGGCTTTACACAGAACAGGTGAAGACATTAGGATAATCAACCAATGACAGGGCAGGGCAGAGACAGGACTAGAAATGAAACAAAAGCACATCAGTCCAAAGTTTGGATGCCAGTTTGGAGCAGAGATTTGATACCGATCTTCCTTGTGTCTTGAGGGATTGTCAGGTAGAACTGTGCTAGAGGCTCGGAGGGAGTGTGCAGAGTGGGTTTAGTAAGTGCCTTCAGGTAGCTCTGGGGTCTCTAACTGTGCTAGCAGGTAAGCATCAGTGGTTTAAATCTGCTACAGCTACAGGGAGCCAGTGGAGGGAATATGCCAAGCAGGTGGTATGGGAGAACTTGGGAAATTGAAAACAAGTTGTGCAGTTCTGGACCTGTCACGAGGGTCGGATGGTGTGTAAGGAGCAATTTCAAGATGAGGAGGCACTGAACATGCACCTGAGTGGCCCCAGAATGTGTTCTACTGGTTTTTATATATTTTTTTTCTTATGTGAAACATTGTTAAAACAGAAACATTTAATTTGAATGGGAAAAATGAGCATAAAACAGCTATCCACTTCCAATAACAGCCAACTAGTTTCATGCTGAGTGAACTTTAACATGTGAATTTGTAAATTTTGGATGTGTGAGCCAACAGAAAACAAATTACGAAGAAGTCCAACAAAATGGAGGGAACTGCTATTTCAGCAAATGATACAAACGTCTAAAAAAAAAAAAAAAAAAAAATCCAACATCATATCACACCAGGACCTAATTTTTCTCCACCCTGGTGAAGAAAATTCAGAGGAAGTCATGAGAAAAAGTATGAACTCGAACCCTGCCAATGACACGAAACTAAACATTTATTACAATTACATTTATAACAACTTGCATGCTGAGATCTGAAAACGATTTCCATCACGTTATTAACGATGTGATAAATTATCGACTTTTTGCTTGTGTGTATTTTTATCATCATTGGTCGAGGTCTTATTCAGTACAGAGAGTGTGACGCAACATTTTGACTGCAGTCATAAACAGTAGATAAGTTGTCACGTTGTTCTGCCATACATTTTGCAAAAATGTACAGATTATAGTTACAGATTATGGATACACATGTGCAAATTTGCTTCCAGCTCATATGAATAGATATAAATGATTAAAATAGGACCTTGGGTGAGTTTCGGGACTGTAGTCCTTCTCATGACATCCGTCATATAAAATCACTAATGAAATAATGTACAGTTCCTATAAATTCTTCATGAGGCTCTGCAGACATGTACAGCAGCATATGACTTTCATTTAATTATTATAGTGTTTCTTCACCTAGTTTTATATGAGCAAGATTCTGTCTGATTATGAACATTATATGAAATATTGTTTTAATCATGGACACCAAGATTCAATATATACTGTATATATACACAGTATATACACACACATCATATTTTTTTCCATAGATAGTGGACAGAAGGCAGAGGACAGAACCAACCAGAGAGGACACAGAAATGCTCTGAGAGATTTTTCTGATGATACAGCATTCTCACCCTCCTCTTCTGCTGCTTAATTACTTCATTAATTATCCCACACTGGGAAAAAATTGGGAATGTTTAACAAGAAGTCATTAGTTAATCTTCCTTTACAAGGCCCAGACATAAAGGTCAATGGCAAAAATCATTTCAAATAAAGCACACACACACACACACACAGACACACACACACACAAAGGCCTGGAAATACGGTCAACTACTTTACAGCAAACACAATAACTCATTTTTAACAGCTCTCCAATTCTACTGTAGTCACTGAGCGCAAAACTTTTAAAGGGCTCTACGTTAGACACCCGCTTCAGCCGCAATAGAAATAAATGCTGCTATGTTCAAGATTTATTGCTTTACAGCATCTTTGGTTTTTGTTCAGCCGGTGATTAGTTTCCTGAAGACCTCATAGTTTTCCTTCTACACCACGCCGAGTGTCCTGCTGAAGACTCGCTTTAGTGTATAATACTGTATGTAAGGAATATAAGAATCGGGGTCATGCTGTTATAAGAAAATAATCAAGACTTTCCCATGTTAGAAAAGTCACAGCTTTACCTCTGACTGTTACAAAGCCCTGACACTGGTGTCTCCTTCCATGAATGGTGACTAAATGTCTCCTTCACCAAATCAATGATCACCTGTTTGTTTGCTTTTATTTGTAAAAAAACTATAGAAACCATAACCTAAAAGAACAAACACATTAACACTGAATCAACCTGTGATTTGAAACTGGAACTACTGTCCAAGCTTCTGTTCTTAAAAAGAATTGATCAACGCCTTCTAAACAATCAGATTCGAGAATTCAACAGCTTTGTTATATAAGGTGCTTTTAAGCTTTTTAGAATCATAGTCCATTTCATAATTCATTTCCTTAGAACGAATGCTTCACATTTCATTTCTGTCTATGGCTTTTCAAAGGTTATCAGCCCATATCTGAAAAATATAACCCTACCGTTCTTTCAAAACCTTGTCTTGCACTCTTTAGATAAATATATGCATCTTTTGAATCCTGTATTATTCAGCATTATATCAGTGCACATTGATTCCCATTGAAAATGCAGCTGAAGGTGTGCTCCCCCCCCAGCCTAGTCAAACGGACTGAAAATCCGATTCTGTCAACATATCTTCATTTAGTAATGTTGACGAAGGGAACACATGAAGAATGGCAGTTAATGGAGATTCATGTTGACCTACGCAGAATCGACCCGAAACCCTTTCTCCCGCATATACATCATTTACTCAGTAATATAACACGCTTTCTGTGTGGTATAATAAGTAGGCATAAACAAAGACCGGCACATGATGGAATACTAAATAAAATGCAAGCAATTTTCCTTTTTCTTCCTACCTTTGGCAGTTGAGGTGTTTACATACATCTCTATGGGTTCATATGGCACAGAATCCCTGCCTCTAATTAAGCAATATTGCACGAGCAAGAAGTGTGTTTAGACTGAATATCAGCACGGCTTTGATTAGGCATAGACACAAGCCCGCAGGCTGAGTTACAGCCGCGCTGATATTCACTGTAACCACACTCTTGCTTGTGCGATATTGCTTTTACACAATAGTTCTATAAACAATAAATTAATATTGAGTAACTGATATTTTGGACACAATATGACCAAGAGGCTACTCACTTTATAGCCCATTGGCTAGCTTGCTAGCTAGCTAACTGTTAAACATGCTTCTAGTGAAATTGGCTTCTGTCACTTGTGGGTGTGGCCTGTCCAGAATTTTCTATATTTCTGGATAAATATGACCTAAAACATCATCAGATTTTCACACAAGTCCTAAAAGTAGACAAATAGATCCCAATTAAACAAATGAGACAAAAATTATTATACTTGGTCATTTATTTATTGAGGGAAATGACCCAATATTACATATCTGTGAGTGGCAAAAGTATGTGAACATCTAGGATTAGCAGATAATTTGAAGGTGAGATTAGAGTCAGGTGTTTTCAATCAATGGGATGACAATCAGGTGTGAGTGAGCATCCTGTTTTATTTAAAGAACGGGGATCTATCAGAGTCTGATCTCCACAACACGTTTGTGGAAGTGTATAATGGCACGTACAAAGGAGATTTCTGAGGACCTCAGAAAAATAGTTCATCAGGCTGGAAATGGTTCCCAAACCACCTCTAAAGTGTTTGGACTCCACCAATCCACAGTCAGACAGATTGTGTACAAATGGAGGAAATTCAAGACCATTGTTACCCTCCCCAGGAATGGTCGACCAACAAAAATCACTCCAAGAGCAAGATGTGTAATAGTCCGCGAGGTCACAAAGGAACTCAGTGTAACTTCTACGCAACTAAAGTCCTGTCTCGCATTGGCTAATGTTAATGTTCATGAGTCTACCATCAGGAGAACGCTGAACAACAATGATGTGCATGGCAGGGTTGCAAGGAGAAAAACACTCCTCTCCAAAAAGAACATGCCCCTCTGCAGTTCAAAGATCATGTGGACAAACCAGAAGGCTATTGGAATAATATTTTGTGGACAGATGAGACCAAAACAGAATTTTTGGTTTAAATGAGAAGTGTTATGTTTGGAGAAAGGAAAATAATGCATTCAAGCATAAGAACCTTAGCTTATCTGTGAAACATGGTGGTGGTAGTATCATGGTTTAAGCTTGATTTGCTGCATCTGGGCCTGGACGACTTGCCATTGATGGAACAATGAATTCTGAATTATACCGGAGAATTCTAAAGGAAAATGTCAGGACATCTGCCCATGATCTGACTCTCAAGAGAAAGTAGTCATGCAGCAAGACAATGAGCCTAAGCACACAAGTTGTTCTATTAGCATTTCCCATATTGCCCCAACTTTTTCGGACTTGGGGTTGTACTTTGCGGACTTGTGTGAAAATCAGATGTTGTTTTAGGTCATATTTATGCAGAAATCTAGATAATTCTAAAGGGTTCACAAACTTTCGAGTACAACAGTAACTAGTTAAAAGCAAAAGAAATAATTCGCTGATCAGTGTGATTAGTGTTGTTAGATTTACATGTTATGTGCTAGACTTTGTACAAGCTTTTTTTTTTGTCAGATTAGCAAAGCAAGCTAACGGCAGTATACGTACACTCACCAGAGGCAACAACGATATCTGCTACAACATCCTTCTAATCTTTATCTTTCTTCATAATGCCTCTATACACATTTATTGAGAGGTCGTATTTGACAGGATAAAACAAAACCACAGTTATACGTTTTTCTTCATACGTTTTCATGTTTTGCAAATGAAAACATTCACGGCTTCATCTGTTCAGCAGCACGGACAAGACAAGCTAAGGTGCATCAGAGAAAGATGATTTGTTGCTTTGCTCTGAAGTCCAAGAGCAGGTTATTAAGCTTCGTACAGGACGGACTATAAGAGATATAACACGATTTATTTTTGTCGATCTTATAGCTGCAGATATCACATTTCAGATAGATTTAAATCACCTACTGATGATTCTTGATACTAATTTTTAATCATCTCAAGCTTAAACCATATTGAACCAAAATAAGGGGTCAAATATACAGAACTGGAAATATTTCTGAAATTCCATTTGCTAAATTTGGTTCACATTTTTCTACCATTTGTGTTACAAATGGTGCAAACAATGATAAAAAGCTGTTCCTCATATTTTGATGTTATGTTTTTTGTTTCAAATTTGATGGAATGATCCACCATGAGGGCCTACCTGCATCAGATCAGCCAAGTATGCATTTACTCCAAGTCCCTGTGTCCAAACAAGGCTAAAGTCTTATTCAAGAGAAATCAGCTATAAGGAACTAAGATGCAAATAACAGCAACTACAACAAAACACTGCACAGAAAGAAAGAAAGTAAGAAAGAAAGATTCTATAATTTGTCATGTCGATGCCTAATACGGTGTCAAACTACAATTCCCAGAATGCATCTCAGCATACAAACATGGCCGACCTGGACTACACTTCCCATTCACACACTTACTGAACACGTTCAATCACAGACTTCTAATCACACACACCTGAACTTAATTACCACACACCTATATAACACACACACACACACTCCAACACACACACACTCCAACACACATAAACCATTATCTGCAATTGCAGGCATAGTTGCTGCCTGATGCAACTGACAAAGATATCGAAAAAAAAGGATTTTTAAAAATCGTGTAATTAAAAAGAAAGATAGAAGGGCTGATTTTATAAGCACTAAAAATAAAAAATAAGAGAAAAGGAAAAAAAAGAAAGATTATGCAGCTGTCAAAAATGTAGAAAGAGAGAATGAAAAAGATTCATTGTCAAAATGTAGAAAAAAAATGAAGGAAGAGAGAAAGAGAAGTGTTCTGTCGTTTGAAAGAAAGAAAGAGAGAAAAGTTGTGTAATTGGGGAAAAATATTTTTTTATTTGTGAAAAATAGAGAGAGAGAGAGAGAGAGAGAGAGAGAGAGAGAGAGAGAGAGAGAGCATACAAACAAGGCAGAACTGTCAAAGATAACGAAAGAAAGAAAGAAAGAGAAAGAAAGAAAGAAAGAGGTTGATTTTGTAATTGCTGAAAAAGAAAAAGAATGATAATATTGCTGTCAAGAATGTGGAAAGAAAGAAAAAGAAATAAAGAACTGAGAGTTCTAGATAAGAACAACTGCAATAAACAGTGGTTAAAGAAAAGAAAAGAATAAAATGGATAATTCATGTGGAATAAACTATTAGAGAGTATAAGGCTTTGGAGTGTGTGTGTGTGTGTGTGTGTGTGTGTGCGTGCACACGTGTTTGTGGTTTTGCTTCCAATAGCAGCCGCTTGACAGGCCATGAATCTATACAGTGAACACTGGAGTTGATCGTGTGTGTGTGTGTGTGTGTGTGTGTGTGTGTGTGTGTGTGTGCATGCGTGCACATTGCAACACCATCAGTGTGTGCAGCTGACTCTTTTGGAGAGCTTTTATCCCCCAACTAAATAACTCAAGTCCTGAATTGAATTCAGGAATTTCAGCAGGAGGAGGGGAACTGGGCGTCAGGTAATCCGGCACTAAACATTCCCGCTGACACGCTGCCCACCCTCTCGGATACTTCATTCCTCCGGGTAATGGGACACAGGAGCAGATACATGAATATATATGCATATGGATGAAAGCAGACAAAGTTAAAGATCATCAATTTCAGGAGGTCAGGCGCTGAATAATTCATGGAAGTACAAAGAGAGACGCAGAGAGCTTTAGGCAGTAAACAAAACAACATACAAATAAATAAGCACAACGTGCGAGAGAGGAACGACGTCCTCGTGGGCTTCGTCTGTTTGTTCTGATAAAGTAGCAATTTAAAATGTGCGTGCACACACACACACACACACACACACACACACACACACACACAGATGTAAAAATGCAGGAGTATAGTATAAAAATTGAATGGCCTTTTAAAGAGTTTTGCTTCGCCCGCTGCCCAGACACACACTTCACCTCTTAATCCTCCACCTGACTTCATCTGCGTCTCTCACACTTTTTCTTTTCTTTTTTTTTGACTGACTCAGCTCGCGTGTGAGAGATTTATTCACACACGTCTCCAGAATGCTGTTAGCAAAACAACATAACCTTTAGCAGCAGAACAATCCTTTACAGAAAGCAGCACAGCTCACATCTCCTCATTATCTACTCACAGGCAAAACACAAAGAGCTGAAAGAAAGAATGATTCTGTAGTTAAGAATGTCGAAAGAAAGGAATTAAGGGAGAAAGAAAGAGAAAATATTCTCTAATTGTCATCAACGTACAAAGAAAGAAAAAAAAATTAAAAAAAAAAAAAAAAACGAAGGTAGAAAGATTGACCGAAAGAAAGACAGGAAGATTCAGGCATTGAGGAACTGTGGACATGCTTTAACATCACGGCTGCTGTGATATGCGTCGGTCATATTAAACGTGTCAAAACACTGCATTATCTGCTTATAATGTTTGTGCGACCATGTTTATACATATTAAACATCATACGTGTTAATGAAGCGCAAAACCAACCGTCATTCATATCACGACTCATTTTACTGATCTGATCCTTTTTCATTCATTCAGCTTCAGTAAGAGCTATCCCAGGAATACTGGCCATGAGGCGGGAATACACCATGGATGGGGTGCTATAGGTGAGGTGGTCGGAAACCAGGGAACCCGGAGGATACCCACAGGGACACTGGGGGAACATGCCAATCTCAGGTTTGAACCAGGGACCCTGAAGATTAGAGGTGGCAATGCTAGGCTGATTTGATTCTTTATAAATATTTAATTGAATCAAACTTCATTGATTCATAACTTATATTGTAATCCAGAAAATCAGTAAGACACAGGTTTGAGCCTACAGGAAGAAATGATGGCAGGTTTATACTGTTATTCTGTGTATAATTGTTTTTGAGCAAATAAGAAAGAAATGTTCTTTCTCTGCAAATTGATTCACTTAAAAGATTCAAAGATTCATTTGAAAACGATTCATTTATGCATTGGTCATAACTAACCCACAGTTTGTTTGTTTTTTTTTTGGTGTGTGTATGTGTGTTTGTGTGCGTGTGAGTGTGTGTGTGTGTGTGTGTGCACGTCCGTGTGTGCCTGTGCAACATGAAGTATTGTTGATTCATCCACTGACCTCCACTGACTCAAGAAATCCAATCAATGGCTATTGTGATTCGAGCTCATTCATCCTCTGCTTTTCCTGTCATAGAGCCTCGTGCCTGAGAAGATTCAATTTAGATGAATTTTGACCCCGAGACACGAATTATTCAGCGTTGCTCTATGTAATCTCATTTGGCATGTTTTCAGGATAAAGACATGTATTCACATCCTCTCTCTTCTCCACTAAACTCAGCTTAATCTATGCTAAGTTATGTAAAAAAAAAAAAAAAAAAAAAAAAAAAATATATATATATATATATATATATATATATATATATATATATATATATATATATATATATACAGGTGCATCTCAATAAATTAGAATGTCGTGGAAAAGTTCGTTTATTTCAGTAATTCAACTCAAATTCTGAAACTCATGTATTAAATAAATTCAATGCCACAGACTGAAGTAGTTTAAGTCTTTGGTTCTTTTAATTGTGATGATTTTGGCTCACATTTATCAAAAACCCACCAATTCACTATCTCAACAAATTAGAATATGGTGACATGCCAATCAGCTAATCAACTCAAAACACCTGCAAAGGTTTCCTGAGCCTTCAAAATGGTCTCTCAGTTTGGTTCACTAGGTAAGCCACAAACATTCATTGCCAAAGAAGCTGGCTGTTCACAGAGTGCTGTATCCAAGCATGTTAACAGAAAGTTGAGTGGAAGGAAAAATTGTGGAAGAAAAAGATGCACAACCAACTGAGAGAACCGCAGCCTTATGAGGATTGTCAAGCAAAATCAATTCAAGAATTTGAGTGAACTTCACAAGGAATCGACTGAGGCTGGGGTCAAGGCATCAAGAGCCACCACACACAGACATGCCAAGGAATTTGGCTACAGTTGTCGTATTCCTCTTGTTAAGCCACTCCTGAATCACAGACAACGTCAGAGGCGTCTTACCTGGGCTAACGAGAAGAAGAACTGGACTGTTGACCAGTGGTCCAATATCCTCTTTTCAGATGGGAGCAAGTTTTGTATTTCATTTGGAAACCAAGGTCCTAGAGTCTGGAGGAAGGGTGGAGAAGCTCATAGCCCAAGTTGCATGAAGTCCACTGTTCAGTTTCCATAGTCTGTGATGATTTGGGGTGCAATGTCATCTGCTGGTGTTGGTCCATTGTGTTTTTTGAAAACCAAAGTCACTGCACCCGTTTACCAAGAAATTTTGGAGCACTTCATGCTTCCTTCTGCTGACCAGCTTTTTGAAGATGCTGATTTCATTTTCCAGCAGGATTTGGCACCTGCCCACACTGCCAAAAGCACCAAAAGTTGGTTAAATGACCATGGTGTTGGTGTGCTTGACTGGCCAGCAAACTCACCAGACCTGAACCCCATAGAGAATCTATGGGGTATTGTCAAGAGGAAAATGAGAAACAAGAGACCAAAAAATGCAGATGAGCTGAAGGCCACTGTCAAAGAAACCTGGGCTTCCATACCACCTCAGCAGTGCCACAAACTGATCACCTCCATGCCACGCTGAATTGAGGCAGCAATTAAAGCAAAAGGAGCCCCTACCAAGTATTGAGTACATGTACAGTAAATGAACATACTTTCCAGAAGGCCAACAATTCACTAAAAATGTTTCTTTTATTGGTCTTATGAAGTATTCTAATTTGTTGAGATAGTGAATTGGTGGGTTTTTGTTAAATGTGAGCCAAAATCATCACAATTAAAAGAACCAAAGACTTAAACTACTTTAATCTGTGTCATTGAATTTATTTAATACAGGAGTTTCACAATTTGAGTTGAATTACTGAAATAAATGAACTTTTCCACGACATTCTAATTTATTGAGATGCACCTGTATATATATATATATATAGTGTGTGTGTGTGTGTAATGAATCAAGCATTACTAGCATTATTCTTTTCCACCAGAATAATGTAATGGATCAACTTTAAACATGAAAACGAAACAGAAGCGCACGCTTGGATTCGAAGCACCTTTTTAAAGGAGACGAGTTTTAAAGTGTGCCCACGTTATCTACCAGAATGTGTAGTAAATCGGATGAATCTGCAACGTTTAAAATTATTCTCCACCAGTTACAATTTATGTAACAAATTAAAAGATGTTTAGCACGTTTAAATGTATTCTCCAATTTATATAAGGAATTAGCTCGAATGGCATGAAATATATCTATATATCTAATCAACGCGTGTTGTGACCAGTTATAAATATACATCAGCCATGAAAGGGAATTCATGTATGTGCACATATACATATAGATAATTAACTACAACGGATTATAATTAATTATGACTATGTATGTGGATTAGATCAGCTTTAGGGTTAGCTGTAGTCTAGTTTAGAATTATGAACTCTAAAGAGGGAGTTTATCCTTCTGGCCAAGAAGGAAATCTCCGTTTCTAGAGCGTGTAGCCGAGACCGAAGCGTTTAAGGGACTCATCATGTAAACAAAAACAGAGAAAATCAAGCGTGGGATAATAGATTTTAATAGTTAGATGTAACTATGGATACAAACGACTAACTCTAAGCAGAACATAAATATGTACATCTATATACAAGGAAAGAAAAGGCATAGAGAGAAAGTAATGAAGTAAAAGGGAAGCAGTCAAAAACACAACTAATTAGCCTTTTTTCAAAACCAGCAACGAACTTAAATCTCTTGTAAACAGGGGTACAATCTTAACGTATGTATAGATCAATTAGACTATACTTGCATGGCTCCGGTGTGAAAGTTCGCGCGAGGTTGTGTAGAGTTCGCTGGTTCGTCGTGCCATTTTGCCGTGAGGCGGTTGCATCCTTTGTCCGGGAGAGAGAGATCCTGGCTTCCTCTTCCCAGGGCACGTGGCCCCGGGGGAGAGAGAAACCGGAAGAGTGTGAGTGAAGAGTTACTGAAGAGACTGAAGACTGACTGAGAGACTGAAGAGGTAAAGTTTCAAAGCGTGGTGTTCTTTTAAAGACAACACCAACGCACACGCCTCTTTGGGCTATGGGCCAATCAGGAAGTTGGATTTGCATGTCCATGGAGGAGCCAGTTTATACCATATTATAAATGAAATTAAGAGAAAGCATGAAATAATGTATCCCATTGCAATATGATATGCATAATCAATCAGGGTATCTCGAGACGATTAACTAAATACCAAATTCGATGGACTTGTAAAGAATATTACAAGTAAAACATGGTTACAGACATTTAAAATGATATCCTAAGTTAAACTATCCAAAATCATTCTAGCTTGGTTACATAGGCACACAATACATGCAAATAAGAAAACATCAAACTATTTGGACTTCGAATAATTACATATAATTACATGTTACATTGAAAAGAGAGAGATTTTTCCATTGTGTGTGTAAGGTAAGCTTGTGTGTGTGTGTGTGTGTGTGTGTGCGCGTGTAGGTAGCTTGTGTGTGTGTGTGTGTGTGTGTGTGTGTGTGTGTGTGTGTGTGTGTGTGTGTGTGTGTGTGAAGGGGGGGGGGTCATGTCGCATTCCAATGGGGCATCTGGTGAATAGGTTAGAGTGGTCATTAAACAGATAGGGATTTACAGCTCAAAAGAAACAAAAGAAACTTCTGTGCTAAGCCCAGCTTGATTCAGAAATCAGTTTGATACCGTCAGACGTTACATATATTAGTCATAACTAAACAGCTCAAGCAGCCAGTATATTGGCACTAGATTGATTCCATGATTTTCAGCTCTTGTGAATGTTTTGGTCTCCAAAAAAGCCTCCTGAGAGTAGAATATGACAAACAAGAAGAGAATTAGTGGGCTTTAGGCCACAATACCACCACCCAAAGTGTAATTTCATTACACATCTCAGGGTCTCAGGAGCTTTCTAACAGAAGTCAACTTTCGTTGTAGAACCATATCTTTTTTGGAGATTAAGCCTCCAGGGTGCCGACAAAGAAAAACACTTTTTTTTTTTTTTTTTTTTTTTTTTTTTGTTTTTGAGGTGTCAGTCAGTACCATATGGTATAGATTCCTATAAACACTTCAGTTATACATTTCAGTATGTTCACAACCCAGTGATAACAGAGTGCTCTAAAATAATCAGTTGTTCATAAAAAAGCATAAAGTTTCTAGTAATACAGATACAGTATTTGATCATTAAATTCTAAGAACATGCTAATTATTATCCATAATCTGTGCTAACCCATAAATGGTGGAAAAAACCTATTTTAAAAAATATTTATAAAAAAAAAAAGGAAAGGAAATTCCTTATATAAAAAACAAATAATAATTCATTTAAAAAATAAATTCATAAAACAAACCTGAATAAAAATGAATTAAAACAATCTTTAACAACAAATAATTAAATAAGCTGCTATTAATAATTTTTTATTGAATACAGATTTTTATTTTTATTTTTTTTTTGGAATTTGAGACACTATTCCTGGATTTCTACATAATTAAATTAGCTACATTGTTCCATTATTGAAATTTGAAAAGTAAGCTATTTTATTTTATTTTTATTTAATTTATTTTTTTGGAATCCCTTTTTCCCTAGATTTTATTAATACATTTCTAATCAGGGATTAGAAACATTACAGGGAAATGAAAATCAAATAAAAGAAATTTCTGATACAGGAAAGAAAAATAAAGGGGGAAATACTTAGAACATAGAACAAATTCAGAAAATGAATTATCAAAATAAACGAGAATTTAAAAAAAAAAAAACAACAACTGTGGAATATTCCTTTAACATCACAACATTAAATCATTAAATTAGCTAGTTACATTTGAAAAGCTGTTATAAGGACTCATTTTTAACACTGGAGCAGGAATGTAAAAAAATAATAATAATA
Organism: Cranoglanis bouderius; assembly: GCA_023630585.1. Taxonomy (NCBI): domain Eukaryota; kingdom Metazoa; phylum Chordata; class Actinopteri; order Siluriformes; family Cranoglanididae; genus Cranoglanis; species Cranoglanis bouderius. The sequence goes on from CM042550.1 coordinate 16,178,499, forward strand.
ATAATTTTGTTTAGAACAAACCAAAATGATAGAAAAAGGATTTCTAATTCCAAATAAAAATTGCGCTATTCTATATCATTTCAGTGGTTTTGATGGCAGTGGTTTGCGTCAGACTTGGAGGAACTACACTCCTGGCATTCCACAAGGCTCAATGCTCAGTCCTCTTTACTTTTCCATCTACAATCATTTATAGACTTCGAGAAATAAGAAAAAAAGGTTTTTCCATTTGAAAAAAGATGCAGTATCAACCATACTGTCCATCAAACATGCTTAACATTATCTCTTCCTTCCAGAGAGTGAATTTTTATGGCTCTTTTTATGGTTGTTGCCTTACAGAGCACTTACAGAAGCAAAATAATTCATATCTGCAATAGTTGTGTGTATACTTTCTCATTCATCATAACTAATACACTGGGATGCATTTAGTTTAAAAGGGTCACTGTCACAAATCGATCAACAGTGATACACGGTACTGAAAATAAATAAATAAATAAAAATCCTGTCTGCTATGGGACTAAAAGGCTTAAAAACTAATGCTGGCTTTAGGCCGTATTGAATCATTTAGAATTTGCTGAGAAAATCTCCATAGTTCATCTCAATAAATCCCGGGAAAATAACAGAGGGGGCATTTTATATAGTTCATTCCATTATTGTAATTACTTCAGATGTCCAAGTGAGGCCAAAAGCTAGGCTCCGGTTAATGAACGAGCTGGAACATAGGAGGACTTCCATTTTAGCAACTTCTCTCTCAGACTCATTCATTTTGTCCCAAAGTCAACTCAGCTCAGAGTTATCGAGATAAGGAATTAGATGTAATAGTTTTTCACTAAAAATTCAGACAAATTAATTATCTCCAGCACCCTCATGGCCCTGAGAATCTCCTCAGTAACTGCACCTGATGTGTATGATGAATTTAATTACATGTATATGATGTTGTAGAGTATATGATGATACATCATCAAATGCATATATGATGATGTACAGTGTTCTCCACTAATATTGGCACCCTTGGAATAAATATGAGCAAAGAAGGCTGTGAAAATTTGTCTTTACTGTTTAAGCTTTTGATCTTTTGTTCGAAAAATTCAGAAAAATGCTCTGCTCTCATGGATATTAAACGATTGCAAACAAAACACAGGTTTATCAAAAAAAAAAATATATATATATCTTTGCTAAATATAGGTGTGCAACAGTTATTCCCCCCCTTTTATTCAATACTTTGTGCTACCTCCCTTTGCCAAGATAACAGCTCTGAGTCTTCTCCTATAATGCCTGATGAGGTTGGAGAATACATGGCAAGGGATCTGAGACTATTCATCCATACAGAATCTCTCCAGATCCTTCAAATTTCGAAGTCAACACTGGTGGACTCTCCTCTTCAGTTCACCCCACAGGTTGTCTATGGGTTTCAAGTCAGGGGACTGGGATGGCCATGGCAGGACCTTGATGTTGTGGTCAGTAAACCATTTTTGTGTTGATTTTGATGTATGTTTTGGGTCATTGTTCTGCTGGAAGATCCAACCATGGCCCATTTGAAGCTTTCTGGCAGAGGCAGTCAGATTTTCATTTAATATCTGCTAACATTTGATGGAGTCCATGATGTCATGTATCCTAACAAAATGCCCAGGTCCTCCGGCAGAAAAACAGCCCCAAAATGCCACCACCATATTTAACTGTGGGCATGAGGTACTTTTCCATATGGTTACCTCTCTGTGTGTGCCACAACCACATCTGGTGTTTAGTGCCAAAAAAGCTCTATTTTGGTTTCATCTGACCATAGAACTTGATCCCATTTGAAGTTCCAGTAGTGTCTGGCAAACTGAAGATGCTTGAATTTGTTTTTGGATGAGAGTAGAGGCTTTTTTTCTTGAAACCCTTCCAAACAACTTGTGGTGATGTAGGTGACTTCGGAGAGTAGTTTTGGAGACTTTCTGACCCCAAGATGCAACTAACTTCTACAATTCTCCAGCTGTGATACTTGGAGATTTTTGGGCCACTCGGACCATCCTCTTCACAGTGCGTTGAGACAATATACACACACGTCCAATTTCAGGTTGATTCATATCATTTCCAGTTGACTGGAACTTCTTAATTATTGCCCTGATGGTGGAAATGGGCATTTTCAATGCTTGTGTTATTTTCTTATAGCCACTTCCCATTTTGTGAAGCTCAACAACCTTTTGCCGAATATCACAGCTATATTCCCTGGTCTTACCCATTGTTATGAATGACTAAGGGAATTTGGCTTATGTTTAACCTCATATTTATAGCCTTCTTTGCTCATATTTACCAAGGGTTCCAATAGTAGTGAAGGGCACGGTATGTGGTGATTAGATGTTGCTCACACAATGCCATTCCGGAGGAATTCGTCCCACGCATTCTATGTTGAGGTTAATTAGATTAGATTGGATGCTTGATGGGTATGTGATGGATTTGTGATTGAGGATATTGGTGGATATTTTGCTTTCTATGTAATGCAGATGCTCTGATTTGTAAGTTAACAGTAAATGAGACATTCAGCGCATGGTGCTGGCTTTGTACACAGGGACATTGTCATGCTGGAACAGGTTTGGCCCTCTTAGTTCCAGTGAAGGGAAATTGTAATGATACAACATACAAAGACATTCTATACGATTATATGATCTATACGATTGTAATATATAAAAATATATGATTATAAACTAATTATGATTATAATATATTAAAAACTTTCATTCCTTCGCCAGCCTCTCTTTTATCTATCAAGTTTTCCCCTCTAAGTTAATAAGACAAAAAAAAAAAAAAAACACTCAAGTTACAAGCCACAAACCATAAAATTGTCTGTCCTGAAGATGTCAGAAAAAGTTTACAGATTTACCTCAGACTGTTACAAAATACTGACACTGGAGACTCCTTCCATCAATGTTGGAAAAAAAAAAACATATATTCTCCTTACAGAAAACGTACACCATATCAATGATAACACTATATATATATATATATATATATATATATATATATATATATATATATATATATATATATATATATATATATATATATATATATATATATATATATATATATATATATATGTGTCTATGTGGAGTGTCTGACTTACAAGTCCCCCTGAATAAACTGTCACCATGGAAACCTATTAGAACGTGTGCATTATTATAAAGCTGTGATTTGCAGCTGCACTACTGTGAGCTGTTGTTCTAGAAAATTAATCGGTACCCTCTGACCAATCACGTTCGAGGTTTAGTGTTTGAAATAAAAGCAAGCAAGCAAATAAGTAAATAAATAAAGGTGTGTATTTATTATGGTCAGTGCATTATATGGTGTGTATTATTGTATGTATTATATAAGCGTATTATATGGGATGTATTATATGATGTGTATTAGCGTATTAAATGTGTGTGTGTTAGCCAGAACGGATCCATTTGAAGTATGCCATTATTTATGTGTCCAGAAAATGAAAAGGATCGCATGGTAATCGTTTGGTCTTACAACACGACAAGGCATTTTTCTGCCCATGAAGGAAATTGATGACAATCTTACTCCTGAGTAAATGTCTGCATGTCGGTGTGTCAGTGCTCTGAGATCTCATCATCTCCTGAAATGAAGCCCAGGCAAGAATAATGGTCATGTCTGCAATTATTAGTCATTATATCATATCTCTGTGATTATAACCAGTCACTCATGTCCTGACCTCAGCTTTAAAACTGAAACTGAAGAAATTAAATGGCAGGAGTTTAGTGGGAGACTGAAACTGCTCTAACTGACTCCAGGAATACATATTTCCCTTCTCTTACTGTCTAATTAAAATGACACATGTCCTGTTGACACTGGACACACACACACACACACACACACAAGTTCTAAACAAATACAGATATGAATAGGAGTAAAAATAATACAAAAAATATTATTATTTTTACTTTATATCCAGTATATCCATATCCATATATATATATATATATATATATATATATATATATATATATATATATATATATATATATATATATATATATATATATATATAAATTATAAACAATAAATAATAACAGGTTCTATGGTTTGGGAAATATATCAGTGTTGTGAAAGATAGTTAGCTATCTTACTCAGTCACATTAAATGACTAGAACTTTCCAGAAGGTTCCACATGGCATTTGGTTGAGACTGATTATGAATTCAAAGTTAAAAATCAGCGAATTGCTATTTGTTGTCACATTTTGTGAATGGAAAAACAAAATATATTTCTCCAGGTTTCTGTTCCAGTGTTTCTGGGGGCATAGTGGCAGGGTTCACATTTAAATAAATAAATAAACAAACAAACCTCTAGACCATGCTCACTTCCTGTTCCCAAATTTATATCGATAAACTCTGAAGATACAGTCTGGGTGATGAGCCCACCATCGCTAACCACTGACCAGAACACACCTGTTGCCAAACCCTTTCTTACAAACCCGGGAGTGTTTTTCCAGCATTAACACACAATTCAGCTCAAGAGATGCTTCACAGAAACCTGACGAGGGCCATCAGATGTATCAGAGCACTTAAAACACTAACTGGAGGCTGAGAACTGGGACTGAGAACCACTAGAACCTCTCAGTTTCTGAACTAACACTTACCATCATGCGAACATTACTCCCACCATGCTGGTGTTGCTTTATCACCTCCACTTCTGATCTGTACACCATTTCTCTCTTACCACATTTAGTGCTACACCAGCGCTCTCTCTCTCTCTCTCTCTCTCTCTCACACACACACACACACACACACACACCATTCTGTAGGGCGTCTCTGACATTTATACCGATCACAAAACGGCGACGGGTGATTAAGAGACGACTGTATGAAAATGCAGCTAATGATGGCAGACATTTCCTGTTTAATAAGATCTTGGAGGAACTACATGTGCAGACGGTGTCATTTACAATGGCCTAATGATCTTTCATATTCTCCAGCAGGAGCCCACGCTCTCGCTTGCTCTCTCGCTCTGTCTCTCTCTCTCTCACACACTCAAAAACTGAATACTTTTGTTAAGGCTATTTAGGAAGCTTACTAGCAGGTGGAATAAACTCACCTTTACTCCACCCTGAAAAGTGCTATATAAATTAACTTGTCTTGCCTACAAAGGCTGCTTCCTCTGGGTTCTTCTAGCTTTTAGGATTTGGGGGGATTTCTGTGGTTTTTAAATATGAATGTCTATTCCATCCATTTTCCGTACCACTTATCCTATCCCACAGGGGAGCCTGGATCCTATCCCAGGGAATTCGGGGCACAAGGCAGGGACATCACGCATCACAGGTCACAATCACACGCACACATTCCAGACACTTTGGAAATGCCGATAATCCTACAATGCATGTCTTTGGACTAGGGGAGGAAACCGGAATACCCAGAGGAAGCCCCCAAAGCACAGGGAGAACATGTAAGCTCTGCGCACACAGGACTGAGGTCCTGGGGTTGCGAAGTAAATGTGCTAACCACTAAACCACTGTGAACAGTATTTTTGACTAATTTTGTTTCTCTTTTGCATATATCCAAATTAAAGTCATTTGAATTGGTAAAAAATGCACTTGAAGTTTCCCGTATAAGAAACTGCGTTATGGTCCGGAGTGCTTGTTAGTGTTTTTAGTCAAAGTTGAATTTTTTTTTTTTTTTTTTAAACATTTACAGGGCAGATGCCCTTATCCAGAGTGACTTACATTTATCTCATTTATATAACTGAGCAGTTGAGGGTTAAGGGCCTTGCTCAAGGGCCCAGCGGTGGCAGGTTGGCAGTGCTGGGATTTGAACTAATGACCTTCTGAACAGAAGGCCAACATCTTAACTAATAACCACCAATTTTTGGATATTGCCCAGAATTCCAATCTGTTTTCCCAAACTGTCCTGGCATTAGAAATCACAACCTTTTTGGTCATTTACCTTACAATTTAAGCAAATTTTGGTCCCAATATTACTTACTAAATTAATGAATTAATGTTTATCTGTAGTCTACAGCAAGTTCAAGTTCAAGTTCAGTTTATTTGTATAGCGCTTTTAACAATGGACATTGTCCCAAAGCAGCTTTACAGAAGTATATAAATTCAGGACAAAGATTTTAAATTTATGAATTTATCCCCAATGAGCAAGCCAGCGGCGACAGTGGCAAGGAAAAACTCCCTGAGATGATATAAGGAAGAAACCTTGAGAGGAACCAGACTCAAAAGGGAACCCATCCTCATCTGGGTAACACCGGATAGTGCAATTATAAATAAATAAATCCCTTCTATAAATGTACCAGTACAACACGGTCAGATAGCAGTTGTGAGACCATGAAAAATTCATTACAGTTTTTATATGAAGTCTGTTTTGTTGAACTTCACCACTGTAATCTCAATGATCTTTAGGCTGCACCATGTGGGGCCATCCTCAGCAGCATCATGTGACTTCAATTGATGAGGTCTCAACCAGAAGTAGGGCATCAGGATGGATCGGGCAGGTCCAGAGAGCAGAAGGGGTCGGGATCACTGGCATCTCAGGAGTATCATGTGAAGCTCAACAGAAGGGGAGGGAGAGAGAGCGAGAGAGCGAGAGAGAGAGAGGGGGAGAGAGAGTGAGAGAGCGAGAGAGAGAGAGAGATCATTAGGTATGCTTATTGTCCCGTAATGGTTAAGGACAATGTACTTTGCGTAAGTGAAAGCAGGTACTCTGGCAAGACTAGCTTATGACAGGATAACTAAAAGGGAGAGCCAGAGGGTAACACAGACATGAGGGCTCCCTGGGACAAGGCGGCCAGCCACCCCACCACCAACAAACCTTGGTGGATGCGTGAAGGTGGGGGGGTGACAGCATCCAGACATCCCAGTTCACCACAACACACTATGCCCGTGAGACCTCTAGATCTGCTCCTTTACCTAAGGAAAAAAACTATTCAAGAAAGGCTTGATTAAACAAATATGTTTTCAGCCTGGACTTAAACAGTGAGACTGTGTCTGAGTACCAAACACTAATTGGAAGGCTGTTCCATAACTGTGGGGCTTTGTAAGAGAAAGCTCTTCCCCCTGCTGTAGCCTTCACTATTCGAGGTACTGACAAATAACCTGCGCCTTTTGATCAAAGTAGCCGTGGCGGATCATAAAAGACCAAAAGTTCACTTAGATACTGTGGTGCGAAGCCATTTAGTGCTTTATAGGTCAATAGCAGTATTTTATAATCAATGCGGGATTTCACTGGGAGCCAATGCAGTGTGGATAAGATAGGGGTGATTGGTCATATCTTCTGGTTCTAGTGAGGACTCTTGCAGCTGCATTCTGGACTAACTGGAGTTTGTTTATGCTCCTACTGGAACATCCAGACAGTAAGGCATTACAATAATCCAACCTAGAGGTGATGAAAGCATGGACTAATTTTTTCTGCATCATGTAGTGATAATATATTTCTTATCTTAGCAATATTTCTGAGGTGAAAGAAGGCTATCCTAGTAATATTACCTACATGTGCGTCAAAGGAAAGACTGGAGTCAATGATCACACCAAGGTCTTTTACTGCTGCACATGATGAAACAGAAAGGCCATCCTATATAATCAGAAAACTTACTTCTAACTGCATGTGGTCCTAGTATAAGTACTTCTGTCTTATCAGAATTTAGTAAGAGGAAGTTAATGAGCATCCACTGTCTAAGGTTCTTTACACATTCCTCGACTTTATTAAGCTTGTGTCTGTCATCTGGCTTTGCTGAAACAGACAACTGTGTGTCATCAGCATAACAGTGGAAGCTAATTCCATGTTTATGAATAATTTGACCCAGAGGTAACATATATAAAGAAAAGAGCAGTGGATCTAAAACAAAACCTTGTGGAACACCAAACTTTACCTCAGTATGCACAGAGAATTCACCATTTACATCTACGAAGTGATAACGATCAGTCAAATAAGACCTGAGCCAGGAGAGGGCTGTTCCCTTAATGCCAACAACATTTTCTAGTCTACCAAGGAGAACAGTATGATCAATTGCATCAAAAGCTGCACTAAGGTCAAGCAACACAAGCATGGAGACACAAACCTGATCAGAGGGCATCAGGAAGTCATTTACCACTTTAACCAGTGCTGTCTCTGTGCTATGATGAGGCCTAAATCCTGACTGATATATTTCATGAATGTTATTCATATTTAGCATAGCTGCTTTGCTACAACCCTTTCTAAGATCTTGGAGATAAAGGGGAGATTTGATATTGGCCTATAGCTGGACAATTGACAGGGGTCAAGGTCAGGTTTTTTAATCAGGGGTTTCATAACTGCTAATTTAAATGATTTAGGTACATAGCCATTGCTAAGGGAAGAGTTGATTATTTTTAGAAGGGGTTTGATTATTTCTGGAGTAATCTGTTTGAAGAAACATGTAGGTAGGGGATCTAGTATACAAGTTGGTGATTTTGAAGAAGAAATTAATGAAATTAGATCGGTCTCTCTAAGGGGAGTAAAGCACTCTAATCGTTGATCTGATATTGCTATATTATTATCTACAGGGTTAGTAAGACTGTCTGGTTTTAAATTAATAGTCTGAATTTCTTGTCTAATGTTGTCAATTTTGCCAATAAAAAACTCATGAAATCATCACTGCTATATAATGATTGTGTGCCTGTTTCTGTGGCGGTTTTATTCCTAGTTAATTTTGCTATAGTATTAAATAAGAATCTAGGATTATTTTTGTTATCTTCAATTAAGGTAGAGAGATAGACTGATCTAACAGCACTAAGAGATTTCCTATAGTTCAGGAGGCTCTCCTTCCATGCTGTTTGAAATACTACCAATTTGGTTTGACGCCATTTACGTTCTAATTGTCGAGTGATCTGTTTTAAGGTGGCTGTGTGATCATTACACCAGGGTGCTAGCTTTTTCTCTCTAATTATTTTTCTTTTAAGTGGAGCTACCTTATCTAATGTGTAACGGAACATTGACTCTAAGCATTCAGTCGCCTGATCAAGTTCTATTGGATCAGATGGTGATCGAATCATAGTTGATATCTCTGGGAGGTTATCGATAAAACTCTGTGCAGTAGCTGACGTGAATGTACGTTCGACACAGTAGCATGGTAAAGTGCATATATTATGATCAATGCACAATTTACACGAGATGAGATGATCTGAGATAGCTTCAGACTGCGGAAATGTGACTATATTTTCTATATTTAATCCGTATGTTAGTATAATGTCGAGTGTGACCACCATTATGAGTGGGCCCTATTACATTCTGATTGACCCCTACTGAGTCTAAAATAGACACAACCGCTGTTCTCAGAGGATCTTACGGGTTATCAAAGTGAATATTAAAGTCACCAACAATTAATGCTTTGTCTAAAGAAACAACCAGGTTCGAGATAAAAACTGCGAATTCACCAAGAAATTCAGAGTATGGCCCTGGGGGTCTGTAAATAATAATAAGTGGAATCGACTCGATAGACTTATTTTTAATGGTTACATATGTTATACTAGTATGAAGAACTTCAAAGGAGTTGAACTTATGGCTAGATTTTTGTGTGACGCCTAGATTTTCATTATAAATGAGTGCAACACCTCCTCCTCTGCCAGTAAGACGGGGCTGATGTAGATAACTATATCCAGGAGGACTGGCTTCATTTAATGCTATGTACTCGTTTGGTTTAATCCATGTTTCTGTTAAACACATTATATTAAACTCCTGATCAGTAATAGTTTCATTAACAATAAGTGATTTAGACATAAGAGATCTAATATTTAACAGTCCTAGCTTCAGATCAAAGGTGCTGGCTGTGCGTTCAGTATGGTCTAATTTTATGTTAATTAGGTTACTCAAACAAACTTTCCGAACATTTCTACATATTTGTTTAGCTCGGGGAACAGACACAGTCTCAATAGGATAAACTACAGATGTCGTATTGCCATTTAAGTAATTCGAACATTGACTATCAATTCGAACATTGACTATCAACTCTGGACTCAGCACTCTGGGTCACAATTTTGATCTGTGTTGCTGTAATACTTTACATTTTTTTTAAACTTTCTGAGGTTGTATTATGGATAATGTAACCTTTATTAATCAGTCTATAATAAAAATCTCTAAAACATAAAATGTAAATCGTATCATTATTATTATTATTATTATTATTATTATTATTATTAATAATAATAATAATAATAATAATAATAATAATAATAATAATAATAATATGGAAATGTGGAAAATTCACTTATAAATGTATTTGTTTGTTTGTTTGTTTGTTTATTTATTCTTCACATTTTCAGAACAATATCTGTGTGTCAAGTCATATTTCTAAAATAAATGTTATTGCTGTTGCCTTATTTGCGTCTAAAAAGCTGTTGTTAAATGAACTCAGTAGAGACGCTGATGCATAATGCATGAATGTTTTATTTTCTGAGTTTATTTAAGAAAGAAGAATAACTTGCAATGTTTACATGAACGGTTTTAAAAAGCAGTTCATTTATAGCCTTGTTTACACCCCAACTTTGTGTGACTCAAATACAACGTGATACACCTCCTCCATGATGCACTTATCTGGTTACCCACAAACAAGACTCATCTTCTTTAATACTACTACTACTACTACTACTACTACTACTACTACTACTACTACTACTACTACTAATAATAATAATAATAATAATAATAACAATAATAATAAAAAATCCAGCCTCTTTGAAGCTCACAATGTGCTTTTCACGCTTTATTCTCTTGCTGCGGTAATAATCCAATTATTGAAAACACTTGTTGTCCTTCTGTTTTTGATGCTACGCAAAAATAGACTGGAGCGATTAGAGCTTTTACAACCGCTCCTACATCTATCCTCCATCAAGTGTGAATTTGTTCTGGATCATGTTTATATCCATTTGCTTCCATTCTTTCAATATTTCAGTTATATTTGGGCTGTCGGCATTTCTGTTTTTTTTTGTTTTTTTTTTCCACTGCAGAGAAATTTTTAAGCCATTCTTACTCACTTGGGTGTAAAACAATAATTTATTTGTTACTTAATTTAATTCATTATTAATATTGAGTCCAAACTTGTTTATTTCACATTATATTATCAGTAATAACTAAGGTGAAAAGTAGAATCTCTTCCTTTAATGACACTCAAGCTGGCATGGACATATGTAAAATCTGATGAACAATGTTAGATCAAATCCATCAGAGTGTTTGAATGGAAGAGATAATACTTCTGAGAAAAAAAAAAAAAATCTGAGGAACCTTTTGTATGAAAGAGTTAGCATGGTCAAGATCATAAATTTGTTTATAAAGAGTGATCTACAAATAGTGCATAATCCTGAATATTGAACATTTTGAACATTCCCTAATTAACTTGATTTCAGAATTTAATACACCTCTATCCCTTGGTATAAAGATCCTACCCTCTGGGTAAAATAATAAATAAATTAATTAATTAAAAGGTTATTTTGTTGCCAAATGTTCTGGGCTTTGGATAAAAGGGATAAATGTATAATAATAATAATAATAATAATAATAATAATAATAATAATAATAATAATACATTCTGCCCATTTTCTTCTTGAATTTTGAATTTTTTATGACAGAAAATCCCTAAATAAATGTATATAAATCTGCTAAGAAACCTGCTCCAGTGTTTTGTAATAAATTATATTAAAACTATATTAAAAACCTATAGAACTATATTAAAAACCATCTCACCTTTAAGTCTGCTTTATATGTGAGCGCATGACAGATTTCCATCCATTTAATAATAATAGCTAAGGAGAGCAAACAGGCATTTTTAATTAAAAACAAATTAAGAAAAAAATATACAAATAAACCCAAAAAAGGAATAAAAATAATACATTAACAGTGCTCTATAAAATATGCTAATAATGATCAGCATTACATGTACAGGGCTACTTTAACAGTTGATGGTGTGTGTGTGTGTGTGTGTGTGTGTGTGTGTGTGTGTGTGTGTGTGTGTGTGTGTGTGTGTGTGTGTGTGTGTGGCAACATAGTGGCACAATCTATTTTTTTAAAAATGGTATGAAAACAGGATTTTTACATACATTTCAGTTTCACATGGACAGCTAAACACAATTTCTTTTGAGTATAAATAATAGATTTTTGAATAATATTGCTAATATTGTACAGTGTGTGTCATTTGATCATTACTGCTTGCATGTACTTTTTAGCTTGTTGATTGGTGGAGTTCTGCAGGTTCTATGTCTGTTGAATTCTCACAGGTTTTGGTTGCACAACATCATTTCATATTGAATCCTGAACTAAACAGTGCTATAAGGAGTAAGTTATCGGTGTAAATGTAAATCAGTTCATTAGAAAGGAGCGTGACAGAGCTGCTGCTGCTGCTGCTGCTGCTGCTGAACTCTGACAGAGCTGCTGTGGTGTTAAACTGCATCAGCTTTAATTCTGCTGGTGTTCATTTTACCCCGGCGACCCGACTGCTGTGCTTTGGATCCTAAAATAGGTGCGTGCCCACTGGGGAACAGTAAGCGAATATGCAACATGGCACTTCATGTTTCAGCGTGATACTGCGTGTCCTTGATGAGATCTATTGTGTTCCTTAATTGCCATTTTAACAAATTAAACTCCAGGGGAAGCTTCTCGCTCTACAAAAGCAGTGACGCCGACAGAGTGCACACACAACACAACACAACACAACACAATGCTCAATAATAAAAACACCCCTTTGGTAAAATGTCTCTCACTATAATATATATATATATATATATATATATATATATATATATATATATATATATATATATATATATATATATATATATATATTAAATGAGCAGAAGTGTCTAATTTTAGGATCTTTATGGTTCATCTCCTGCGTGTTTATTTCCTCCTACAGACTTCTTAGCAATGCAGAGATGGAGAAGGCTCAGAAGTAAAACCTGAAGAGAATTCTGGCTGTGTTAAAGAGATTCATAGTTAATATGCATATATATATATATATACAAACACACACACAAAAATGCACAGATGAAAAATCATTGATGAAATAGGTTTAAATAAATAAATAAAATAACATGTATAGTTGGCACCTCATAGGATTCATCTTAGTTTTGCACCCTAAAATATTTTTGTGGTGGAATTTTTTTTAAAAGAAATGCATTATTATTATTATTATTATTATTATTATTATTATTATTATTATTATTATTATTATTATTATTATTCTTTTAGTGTTTGTTGTATGCTCTGGTACCAATCAACATTTTTTTTTAAATTAAATAAATATATTTTTCTGGTGCCAAATGTTCTGTTATTTTGAAATTTAAACATTGGGGGAAGGGTAAAGATCAAACTTCATTAAGATGCCAGAGAAAATCTCACTTTATCTCTATGAGGGTTGTGGTGGATCAAGAGCCTCTCCCAGGAACACGAAGCGGGAATATATTAGGGAGATATCCAGGGATTACAGAGAGAAACCAGCTGAGTTGGTTCAGGCACCTTACCTTCAGGATGCCCCCTGGTTGGAGCTATATCCAGCACATTCCACTGGACAAAAACCCTGAGGCAGACCCAGGACCTGCTGGAAAGATTATATCTCACAGCTGCATTGTAAACATCTGGAGATCCTGCAGGAGGAGCTGGAAGTCTCATCTTTGACTTCTCTGCAGCTTCTCATTTGTTTAACACTGGCTTTTGTTTTAATGGCTCAGGGCAGCAAACAGGCATATTTGTGCTCCATTATTGTGTGAACAGCGTGTTTTCTAATCTGGAGAGTGAATAATATCCCGGTCGTGCACTAATGAGACTCATCTGAGTGGAGGACAGAGGACGGCTGTAGGGAAGAGATAGAGTGCTCGTCTGCTCCTCCGAGAGCTCCATTAGACTCCGACTATCTCTCAATGAGTCCTACATTTCAGTTCATTCACCCCGAGCGTTGTGTGTGTGTGTGTGTGTGTGTTGCATCCGACAGACGGATGGCTGCATCCGGACACTGCATCAAGTCACAATAACTGTAAACTCATGCAGGATTACTTTTTTAATCATTTCCTGCTTTTTTATGGTTTTCTTGTAGACATTTTGCTGCATACTGACTTTGTTTTGTTTTTTTTGGTGCTCTTCAGCTTAATTACATTTGAAGTGGGGACTATAATTTTTCTGAGACCAAAGTGACCCAGCAGAGTTCAGCACAGCTAGACATCTTATTTTTGTCCCAAAACGTCATTGGCTATTAGCTTGTTAATACAGAAAGTACAAAATAGTAAGCTTTGAGTATTAGTTAATGAATCGACCTGGCTCTTTCATCAATGCAATAAAGAGTCAATATAATACGAATTAATATAATAAAAAGGTACTGCCGTTTACTAATAAGTCATAATATTTAATTATCAATTACAGATATTCACATTAGCACAGATTAATGTGTTCTGCCTTAAAGCTGAAGTTTGTACATTTAGATCATAAGCACCATTCACTTGAAATGTAAAAAAGGATGGAATGGAGGTGCTGGGACAGAGGAAACTTATGAAGCAAACCTATTCCCGTCTCTTTGAATGTCCATAGCCAATGCAGAAAATAATTGTTGCTAATGTGGTTTGTCACTTTGCCATTTTTGGGGAAGAAAACTGTATGCCAAAAATTGTACAAATTTACCTGACGTCACCCTATGTAAGCTCTTTTCTAACAATATCATTCCATACTCATTTTCTTGATGACTTTTACACTAATGTTGGGGAAGCACTCGGATTCTTCAGAGCAGATGCAAGATGATACCTAATAACCTGATCTAATGCTGACAGACAGCGAGAACGGCGTCCATGTTGATTTATAAACTCGTCGTCCCGTGTCAGCAGGAAGCAAAAAGCAGTCCGGATAACGGTCAATTAACTGTTGTTTAATCTCCTTGGCCACTTGATAAACATCGGTATTGTTTAATGGGTTGAAAATGTAATTAACACTCCAGCCCGCTGGGTGATGTGGACCTCCCACTGTCCCGTATCAAGGTCATGGCAATTAGTGGAAGAAAACGGGAATAAGGACGAGTTCACTGCTGTGGTCTTGATTTACAATGGAATGAAAATATCATACAGCAGAATCATCCAGTTTAGAACCATTTTGAAGCTGTTACTTTTATTTATACCACAGCGTTATTGGATTTTCAGTCCTTACTTGTCAGAAGGTGTGGATTAATCTTCTTTGACAGCAGCTCTGACAGTAGTGCAGCTACAAATCACAGGTTTATATTAATACGTTATCATTTCTTTAGTAATAGCTCATTCATAGAAGATATTCCATATAAACTGATTCAAAACGTGTGTAATTATTGATGTGGTGACATTTTCTGTGATATGATTTATTAAACATTTACGGAAGGAGTCTCCAGTACCAGCCCTTTGTAACAGTCACTGTGCTTCGTAAAGTTTTCAGGACAGAAGAATTTCTGTGATATAAGAGAAACAGAACACTTCAGGATGTGCTGTTATAGGAAAATAATACATTGCAGGAGCTCTGTTTCATCAAACCATCGAACCCAGCCCCTGAGTGTTTTATTCCTAGTATTCCATTGATTTGGGCAATTTCTAAAGCAGTTGGCCTTATACATTATTAATCAGTATATACGACAAAAGGAAATGAAAATGATGTAATTAAAATCAGATCCTAAAACAAGCATCACTGCAGCTAAAGACTGTTTCAGTTAATCTGCTCAATGTGCCGCTTTTATTTATGCATGTATTTCTTGGAAAGCAGATAAACAATTAACATTTACCTTATCATAATATATTCATCAAATTGCACTAAATGGCATCTGCAACACAGCTGGTATTTACTGAATGAGAAAGTAATTAGCTAAATGAGTAGATGATTGCGCAGTTGAGCAGAGAAATTCAGGTGTAAGTAGATGTATTAGATGTACTATTAAGGGTGTGTTTGTATTTGGGCACAAAACTGAAAAGATTAAGATTTAATTTTTTTTTTTTTTAAGTCACCAGTACATCCTGTGCAATGCATGACATCAAAGCAAAATATTGTACGATGATATTCTCGAATTGAGAGAAGTGTGAGCGGTCTTGCGGAAACCTTTAATATGCAAATGGTGTGATTACTTTTTTTTTCCTCTCCCAAATAACTCTGGAGGTGTGCAAAGACATCAGCACCTGTCTCTCTAAACCAGATCTCTATTTACAAATTACACAGCAGTGCCTTTTCCACCTGCCACTAATGAACCTGGGTGTAAAAATAAGGGGAAAAAACTGTGTTATTCCTTATTACTGTGAAATGTGTTATTCCAATAATTGAAAGATGGATTATTATTGATCTAAATTAGTGACCTGTAATCAGAGGACAAATCACCTTGATGGAGCTCTGAGAATGTCCTGATCAACTCTCCAATGCATCTGTAAATTGGGAAGTGGCTTATTTAATAATATTCATTTGATTATACAGTAAGTCCTTGGCACATGGCATGAAGCCGGCAATTTTTTTTTTTAAAAAAAAGGAGGCAAAACACCAGAAATACTGGGTGCTGTATGTGACAATTGGTTCCTCTTCATGTTTGTTCTATACCTGCATCTCTAAACTGGAACATTACTTATTAATTCACATTTGCTTGAACAATACTTATAATAATATTATGATCCTGTGGATAATTATAGACGTAATTTGTCATGAATCAGGCTTCTGGAGCTCAGAGCATATCCTGATGATCTTGTAATCATCTCCTCTATTGAAAACTGGTGGTGTTTTGAAGAATCTTGTGGCTCCAAGCTGATAACCAGGGCAAAATCCTGGTGTATGTTTTGAAATTTAATTTAATAAAAAATAAAATACCATTTGAAGAGTTAGGAAAGTCACAATGTTTTTTTGTTCTTTTTTTTGTCCCAGTGGTTCTTTGGTAGGTCAGTGTATGCTTTCATTCATCTTCAGGATTGAACCTGACCCTGGATCTTTGAGGCAGCAACACTCTTCCTGGACTCCAGACAGTAGTCTTGTGAGAGGAAAAAGAGTTCCTTAAGGGTTCTTTGGATAGTTAAGACTTCTTAGCTTGTTTCAAATATTCAATATGGAAATGTTCTCTCTAAAATGGAAACTATTTGTTGTAGATTTCTACACAAAACCATAGATTTCTACACACAACCCTACCCTATATTAATGATTGTGAGTTCAAACCCCAAATTTGACAGAGGTCACTGTTGGACACTTGGCAAAAGACACTAAATTAATTTCAAAATCTTTACCCCTTAAATGCTTAGCTCTAAGCTTGATTTGGATTCAGTCCCACTTGTAAAACACTTTGGATAAAAGCATCTGCCAAATGAATAAATAAATTAAAATAATTATGTCCAACTACCACTTTGACTTTGGCTAGCTCTGATATAGCGAGACCAGACATAGCACATTGGTCTGGGTTTAATTTAATGTAAAAACCGAAAAATTAAAAAAAAAAAAAAAAAAAAAGAAAAGAAAAAACATTTGGCTCAAGGAAAGCAGATAAAGATGATCATGTTCATTGAATATTTCCTTTAAAAATGATTCATGTGTAAAAATAAACCTTTAAAATGGCAGCATTCAATTTGTCTCATGCATGGACAGGGTTTGGATGCAAGTGCAGGGTTTATTTGAATGAAGCAGACAAATCTAACAGGCCAAACAGGGAAATGGGAACGTGACAGGGACAGAAAGTGTCAAGCCATCAGCAGACAGACTTAATTAGGCTAGGCAAGGCAGAACTCAATAAACAAAACAGGCAGGGTCAATACCACAAAACCATGACCACAAACAATCAGCTCCATAACGTCACTAGTGCAATGCTGTGTGCTAATTGGGAACAGTTTATTTTGATTAGAAATCTAGGGAACATGAGGTAACAAATCATGTGACAGATCATATGACTGGGTTTGTAGTTCATAATGTGGGTGATGATTTTGGGATCGTCCTCAGACACTACATCTTTTTTCAAACTGCTGAACGTTATTCTAACTGTCGTCTTCCACATATAGGAGCCGTACAGATGCCCATGATTGGTTAGGGCCACTCTGATTGACAGGAAGAGAGAGTAACACCATCCCTCCCACCTAGAGAGTACAGACAGTTTAGCTCTCTTGGACTGCCATATACTGATGGCTGAGGCATCATCATGATTCAAACATGTGATCTCCCAGCAAAGGGCAAATTTTTTGCTGTTGTGCTACTTGGGAGCTCCATAGAGAATAGGTACTGGCCGAGCACTCTTGGCCAAGCACTGGCCAAGCATCTTCAAATTCTTCAGATATTGTACCGTACATGAAGAATCTGCAAGACCAAATATTTTCAACATGCTGTGTTGTGAACAATAACTGGTGCTCAACCAAGGTTTCCTGCTTTTACAGAATGAGTGATCAGTGTATTCCCAAAAATATATGGTACCTCAATTTTGCTGGGATTCAGCTTTAGCTGATAGGATACCATCCATAATGTCTGTCAGACAGTAGCAGCATGGGTCTTTGGACATCAATGTTAGAAGAAGATATACTATGGCAGTAAATTCCAAGAAAATTATTATAGAAGGGAAATAATAGACCACAGAGCCTTGTGGAATACCCGTGGAAAGCCAGGTATGATGTAAATCACTGCCATCAAGGAAGAATCCCAAAGTAGTTTTGCTACCTTAGAGCTCCAGGGTCCACAGTTCAATCCTGAACTCAGGTTTCTATCTGTGTGGAAATTCACGTTTTCATTTCCTCTGGGTTCTCTGGTTCTTGTTGGCTTTCCTTTTCCCCTAGGTGTGAATGACTGCGGAAATGTGAGTGTGCATGGTGCCCTCCCATGGACTGGCATCCCACACAGGGTACATTGCTGCCTTGCCCTCAGTGTTCCCAAGATAGGCTCCAGGTCCACGATGACCCTGACCAGGATACAGCAGGTAATCAAGTCAAATGAATGAAAAATAATCCAGAAAGTAACAGCAATGTTGGAAACATAGGAAACATCCAAGATTAGGAAACAAAGTTTTTTCAAGAAACATGAAGATTTGGGCAAAAGTCCTTCATGTCCCCCAGCTTTGTACATTCTCAGAAATAAAGGTACAAAAGTGGTACCCTACTTGCTGCTAGAGTACCATCAAAAGTGTATGCAATGGAAAGTGTTTCTAAATAGTACTTGAAACCAGATCCCTATACCAGAACCCTTGTGTACTATTAGGGAATCCTTGAATTGCTTCAATGCAGTATATAAAGCACTTAAGGTGTAAAGTTGAAATTAGACACACAAAAAAGTGAACTGTTCAGCTTTAGATAAAGCGATAGCTTTGCTGTTCCTGACCTTGAGCTTCTATTAGAAATTTTAATTATTAGAGTCCTCTCCCCTCCTCCTCTACACATCTTACAGGTCTAACCTGATACACATCTGCCCTCAGTGTCATTCATCACTCTGTGTCTGTTCCCTAGATTCAGCTGAACTGTTAGAAGAGCTAATTTCAGCTCAAACAAACCCACAAACTTAAATTAACTCCATGTAGACAGGTTTAAATATCAATAAATGGAGGTGTAAAAAAACATGGTCATGTACGTTTGTATGCAAAAGTTTGGGCACCCCCAGCCAAAGTACATAATTGTTTGATTTTGAAAAAAAAAAAAAAAATATATATATATATATATATATATATATATATATATATATATATATATATATATATATATATAAATAATTTTATTTCTGCAAATATCCATGCACAGTTACTTTAAAAAATAATAATAATAATAATAATAATAATAATAATAATAATATATATATATATATATATATATATATATATATATATATATATATATATATATATATATATATATATATATATATATATATAAACAGGAAGATTTTTTTCAGGATAACAAAACCATAAGGGCAATTTTTGTCTACTTCAGCACTGATAGTTGCTGCAGCTTTATTTGTCATGTTGAAAATTGGTCTTTCAGCAAAATATCAAGCAGCTTACATCTTAAGATGGCTTTATAATGGTTTCTAAACACTTAATCCATGTTTAAATCGATTAAGCTTAGATACACCATAGATCTCGCTGAGTTTTGCAGGTATACCTACTGTCAGGTCCAGTCAATTTTATTGTCCTCCCATCCATCTAGACATAAACAGTGTGATGAAATATCGAGCTATCAGGATCACGATTCAAAATAAAAACACTGTACAGGGGCTTTGTGCACACGGCAACACATGGGAATAATAATACCATATATAATAATACAATATTGTATAACAATATCATCTTGGAAAAAAAAGACCTTGATCGAAATAAGTGTTTCTTCATGTGTGTGCGTGTGTGTGTGTGTGAGAGAGAGAGATTATTGAGAAAGAAAGAAAGAAAGAAAGAAAGAAATATTCCTGCCTCTCACCCGAATAAGCTCTGGGCCCAGTGCAGTGCTGATCAGGATTATCATGAATGAATCAATGAATGGGAGGGAAGGAAGGAAAGAAGAAAAGAAAGAAGGAAGGAACGAAGGAAACATAAAAAAATTAAAGCCAAATAAAGGAAGGAAGGAAAGAAGGAAGGAAACATAAAAAGATTAAAGCCAAATGAAGGAAACATAGAAAGATTAAAGCCAAAAGGAAGGAAGGAAGGAAGGAAGGAAGGAAGGAAACATAGAAAGATTAAAGCTGAGGGAGGGAAGGAAGGAAGGAAACATAGAAAGATTAAAGCCAACTAAAGGAAGGAAAGAAGAAAAGAAAGAAGGAAGGAACGAAGGAACGAAGGAAACATAAAAAAATTAAAGCCAAATAAAGGAAGGAAGGAAAGAAGGAAGGAAACATAAAAAGATTAAAGCTGAGGGAAATAAGGAAGGAAACATAGAAAGATTAAAGTCAAAAGAAGGAAGGAAGGAAGCAAGGAAGGAAAGAAAGATTAAAGATTAAACCCAAAGAAAGAAAGAAAAAAGAAAGCAATCTTCAGAACTACTTTGTCATTTAGTATTCAGGTATGTATGAATGTACAATGTAGATAAAATAGGATAATTGATTGGGATAATTATCCAATTAAGACATTCGGTAAGAACCCAGTATTGAGGTTGCACCAATATGGGACATTAAAGGGGCTTAATTCCCATTTTTGAATCGCAAAATGAGAATTGGCACCCCACAGTTATATTCATCCTGTAGATATGTACAAATATCCACATGTACACTGGTTTGGATAGAGTGCAGATGTACTGAGAGAATACCCCTTACAGATCAACACACATGGCAGCCTGTTACCCAGAAACCCCAGCAAAGTAACACAGGAGACAGTGGGTAAGCTCTTTCTCTACATAGCAAGAGCAGAACCACAGGAACATGCCACATTGCCCTCCAGGGAACCACAATTAACACATCAATGAGCAGGATTACTGAACTCTAAACAGCTCTATTAATCTTTCTAGAAATTCTGTGCAAATGGCAGCCTTAGCATGGGGGAAAAATATGCATTGCCAGTTTACGCCTGTATTTACTGCTAAGAGTGAATTTTTAGGAAACTGGATAATGTATGCATGATATATTACTGGAAATCTCAGTCATTCATACTGCATTATATTAGATATTCAGAAACGCACGGTAAAGTCTTCAGGGCAGACAGAGTATGCGCAATGTGGTTTCTCAGTTGCTCCGCCTTCTGCCTCTTGTGAGGATTCCATTGCTCCGCCTCCTCCAGATATATATTTAGTAATAATTGAGTATAATTATTCTCATGTGAGAAAAGATTCTTTCCACTGGTGTTTCTTTCCTAATTTCAATCTCTCCAACATCCCTCAGCTGATAAATATTAGGATAACTAATAAAAATGCCATAAAAAAACAGATATAATATATGTTTTCTGCAGTGGCATTTAGAATTCATAGCATCCGATGGAAAAGTCTTGTCTCCCATAAAAACTGTGCATGCGATGTCATATCTATAACTCTAATAAACTGTTATATATCTGCAATATGCAAACAAATACCTTACTTTTGTATATTCAGCATCCTACCTGAAAAGGTTAGATAATAAGACATGCCTGATGAATCCACAGCTTGTGAGACAATGATCCACTTTGCAAGCCAATACAAATTCAAATGTTACATTCATAACGCTGGAATTACCGAGCAGCAGAGGTTTGAATAGCTTCCTTATTCTCCTAAAAGTGTGCAGCTGTTGTTGGAGTGCAAACATCTACGACCTCAAAGATAAAATGTCAGGAGGTCATAAGAGCTAAGGCAGTTTTCTCACTGGTAAGATCATTTCCATTTATATTTATTCATTTGGCAGATAGTTTTATGCAAAGCCATTTACAAGTGAAGCACAATCCAAGACGAACACAGAGCTGATGATACACTTTCTACAACACCTACTAAACTTACTGATAGGAAACAAGTGCAATATAAATGTAAGATGTACAGTGAGTAGCTAATCCAAACATCATGGGTAAATTATGACTTGTTACACCACAGCAATTCTGATTGGTCAGAAGGTGTTGATTAATTTGTCCGACAAAAGTTCCACCTGCGATGCAAATCACGGTTTGTATTAAGGTGCTTGTTTCAATATTATTAATAAGCATTAATAGATGTTATTTTACAACCACAAAAAAACAGTCTTTGATACGGTAAAGTTTTCTGCAATTTTTATGGAAGGATGATGTTTGCTTAAAAGTTAATTAATTACACCTAAAATATGCCCAACTTAATTAGCTAAAAGTAATTTACAGCATGTTTTTAACGTAAAAGTTTATAAATGACTGAACTCTGATCTCCAGGTGTAAATACTGGAACTTGCTTCAGCCTCTGTTCTGAATGTTGCTACTTAAACAAAACTATTTTCATTAAGGTGTTGTTCATGTTGTACTCACTGATGGCATGAACACTGGTTGCTGAAGGTGTTGATTATTTGGCTTATTTGGTTTATTATTTAAAAAATAACACCAATTAATACATTTTAGTTACTTTGTTGATGTTACTGATGGTGTAGTGCTGAAGTTCATACTTTATTCATGTTAACTAATGTGTTGAATAATGCAAGTTAAAGGAACCTTAATGTAAAGCTAATATGATTTTTTTTTTTTTCCTCAAACACTTAGTGTCACCACACACTCCATAGACTGTATTCAATAAATTATTCAGGCATAATCCTGCAATGATGTAGGAACTGACAGCTTTATTACAAATGGAATTTTTGACATTTGAAGACTGTTGCCCTTTACAGCTCGACATCTTATTTAGCTCATCTGAGCTACTGAGAATCTTTTTTTTTTTTTTTAGAAAAACAGTCCCCAAGGAAACCTAATACCTGAGTTATCATAGATCTCCACTCCACAGAGCAGATATTGCTTGTTATATGTGGCCGTACTTCTTCAACATAACAACCTATAAACACACTCATAAAACTGCCCTCAACATTTTTCAGCATCTGTGTAAAGCTTATTTGCTAATGGAATAACCCCCACCACCACCAACAGCAACACCCTGTTGGTGAGTTTCACACGTGTGTTTATTTTTCATCAGGCGACTCTGTAAAGCGCCCAGGAGGCCGCTGTAACTCTGATTAGAGAGGACAGTTTCACACACCAGTGAGCCACTGATAGGCCTTAAGTGAAGGGTTTGTGGAGTGCTTAATGAGAATGATCCTGTGTGTCTCTTCATTTTAATTAGAGCAGAAAAGGTCAGGATGGTGCACATCCATGGCTTTATCTTTTCAATTTAACCAAACACTGCTTTGGGGAGGAGTGTGTAGGCAGAAACAGCAGGTTTCCTTTTGAGGTTGCAAGGTAATCTGCTTGTGATATGATAATGTAAGATTGAGGATGAGGACAAAACTAGAAAACAGACAACAATCATAGGGAAGACAAAGGATTTAAATAAAGCAAGCAAGGAGCAGAGAAATAATCAGCAGAGTATGGGTTAACAAAATTACGAGACTATGACTGAAATGGTTCAAGAAACGAACAGAAAGCATGAAGATTCATGAGAAAAGAAAGCTATGACCATGAAAGGGAATTGGGGAGCAACTGGAGTTATGGGTAAATAACTCTGCAACAGACCTCTTTGCTCTTATGAAATAATCTAATATAAGACAACCAGGAGGTGGACTCAGGCACGTGGTGGGACCTAGAATGATACTGACCAAACAAGACTTGACACCCAAAACAAAAAGAGGAATGCAGGAAAATGTAGGGTCAGTAGCAGAGGCTAAAGAACAAGCAAAAGAACCCAAGCAAAGAACAGGTACAAGATCAATATAGGTGCTAGAGCCGAGACAGTAGCTATGTAATAAGCAAGAATCAACACAAAGTTTACATTCAGTGATTTGTCAATTCCAATAGACTGAAGCCATAGTGGATACAGAGGGAATAGTCTGTCAGAGTATCTACAGATGTGCATCTATGTCTACAATGCCTTCTAGAGGTGGTGGGAAAATGGTCAGGAATAGGCAATAGCCAGAAGAGGTCCTGGACAGGTGTCAGATGGAGGAAGACACAGAGGGGTAACAGGGGCTAGGCCTGCAGATTATAGTATCCACTAGAGGATATGGAAGTACTGAAAACAGTCTAGGAAACCTGAAGCAATGTTTGTGACAAGGAAGGCAAATGTTGAGGAATGGTAGCTGGAACTCACCTGGATCCCAAGTAAGGGGACCATGCAGGGTGAGTGAAGTAGGCCACATGGTCTGGAAATTTTAATGCTGGCAGGATTGGTATCTTGAACTCTGTAAGGGTCTGGTAACGTTACGCTGGTGGGTGTGGGATTTTGAATGCTGATGGGTCTGGGAATTTAAATGATGGTGGTTCTGGGAAATTGAATGCTGGGAATTTGCACATGAACAGAGCACTACAGTTTTCAGCAAACTTACATGCTGATACAGCAGAAGCTTGCCTCACAGCTGGGTAAGCAGAGTGCCTGATGGTGCGGCTTCCTTAGTGCAGGCTTGTGAGCTGAATGATCACCCCAAAGCTCACCCTCCAGCCAGCAGTGACCCTTAGGCAAAAGCCTGGGTTGGCTAACTGGCAGCATGGGAGCTGGAGGCATGTGTCCCTTCTCAAGTCTTCAAAACTATCCTCACTGGGGACTGTAAGCCATTCTTTAGGACAGCAGAGAAAAACTTCTTTTCTCTCAGTCCCAGGTGTTGTTCAGTGAGCAGGTTAGCTTAAGGAGTACAGAATGTGATTGGTCAATGGGGACAGAATCAAGCTGGAAATTATGCTTTTCTAATATGCTAATCTGAGAATTTTTGTAACTATGTAGGTTGTCTCCAGACCTCTGCAGCAAAAACTATAACTGTAGAGATTAGATGTAGACCTTTCCAGGTACAGGTTCTCTAAATCAAAGGGATCTACTTTTTGCCTCCAAATTTACACCAGTGTTAGTGAGATTCTCAGCCCAAGAATACTATTCAAGTGAAGTTTCCCATTGACTTCTATCCATTTCATATAATCACTGATTAAGATATAAAGATTCATTTGAGATATTTTATCTAATCATCCATATCTTGCCATCTTCAGTCATCTCTGAATATACTCCAGACGTAATAATTTCGTATAATAATTGCTGTGCTTGAATTCTGGAAAAAAAAAAATTAGAAGAAACCAGAACTTCATGTCCGGCTGATATGCAAAATCGAAACATTTAAGTTCAGGTAGTTCTGTAGTTTACAGAAGTCCATATAGTGTGTGTATATATAGTAAAATATCACAATTTGACCATGTGCATTGTCAAATATATACAAAGAATTACCCATATCATACAACCCCATTTCCATAAAAGTTGGGATTGTTTCTAAAATGAAATAAAAACAAAAATATCTGAAGTCTCTTGAAACTTTAATTAACTGACAAAAATACAAAGAAAAGATATTCAATGTTTTCACTGACCAACTTAATTGTATTTTGTAAATATAAACAAATTTTGAATTTGATGCTTTCAAAACACTCAAAAGTTGTGACAGAGGAAAAATAAGACTTAAAAATTGTATAGAATATTCAAGTAACACCATTTTGGAGGATCAGATTAATTGGTAAGAGGGGAGGGTATCAGGATTGGGAATAAAAGGAGGATCCACCAAAAGCTCAGTCTTTGCCAGCAAGGATGGGTCATGGCCCACCACTTTGTGCCAAACTTCGTGGGAGAATTGTCAGTTAATTCAAAAAGACCATTGCTCAACGCAAGATTGCAAATAATTTAGATCTTTCACCGTCTACAGTGCATAATATTGTGAAAATATTCAGGGAATCTGGAGAAAACTGCAACAATTAGTATCCTCAGTTCCCAAATGATTAAATAGTGTAATTAAAAGGACGGGTGATGTAACAGTGGTAAACATGCCTCTGTCCCAACTTTTCTTGAGTGTGTTGAAGGCATCAGATTTTAAATTTGTTTATATTTACAAAATACAATTGAATTAAATACAATTAAAAAGTTGGTCAGTGAAAACATTGAATATCTTTTCTTTGTATTTTTGTCAGTTAATTAAAGTTTCAAGAGACTTGACGAATAACTGATTTTTGTTTTTATTACATTTTAGAAAAAATCCCAACTTTTATGGAAATGAGGTTGTATAAATAGAAATGCATACATATAATATGTCATATTATCTCGAATGTTATGCATGACAAAGATTTGAATGTACAGTACATCTAACATGGCCTCCCACCTGATACACCTGCTTTTTTTCACTGAAAACATATGAGAGGTAAAGATAGACAGAGCCCACCATAAAACAGCAGAAAAACGACTATGCTGTCAGAGCAAATGGAGACTGATAACAGATTGTCTTCTTTATATATATATACTTTTACACCTTATACTTCACACTGATAATGCCATTCATTTGCAGTTTACCTACAGTCATTTTGGATTATATTTAATAGTAAAGCAAATCGACATTCACAATGATTTATGAGTGTAGCATGGTTTCGCTCAGAGCTGAGCTCTTTATCTTTCCCCATCACTGCAATCCAGACTGACATGTATGGAATAGTGAAGAGTGGCACTGGGGGGATTTAGAGCATACTAACGTTGTTCCTGACCAGTTTGTATTTATTCTGAAAGACAGCATGAAAGACATTGTTTTTTCCCACCAATCTTTCTGAAAGCTATGTTTATTTCTGTCTGCGTGAAAAAAACAACATATTTTTTACTTTTTACATCAACACCCCTTAAAGAAAAGTCATACATTTCACGATTGAAATTTACACGTGATTTTTAGATTAGCTTCACATGTCATGTTTAACACATTTCCATATAGTGCACGTTAATTTTTCCAATTTGATATTTTCATGTTAGATTTTTTTCCCCATGTTTCATTTATTTTCAAATGACTTTTATGTGCTGTTCAATTATTTTCATGTATTTCATGTATTCAATTTTTTTTTTTTTTTGTAATCATATATTGTCAAATTTGCTTTTTTTTTACTCATTTTTTTACTGGAGGTTTTTCACGTGGTTCATTTTTACACATGATTTATTCCCATCATTTATTTCCACATGTGATATTTATCCATGATTAATTTATTCTCACAATATGCAATCACAAAATGCAATTTTGTTTTTACACCTGAATTGTTTATTTTCACGTGTTTTTTTTAAAACATCTGATTAGTTTATTTTAACATGTTCATTTTTCACATACAGTTTAAAGTCGTATTGCATCATGTGGAAGCCTGAGTTTTATACCTCAAGCTTCCACATGATACAATACGATTTTGGTTCTTAACATCTATTCGATATTTGACCGTGAATACCACTGAATCTGTGGTTATGATACAATGCTATACAATTTAGTAACCTGCGATGGTCATGTGACCAACTTCGTTTAGCATGTAGTGTAGCCTTACTGTTTATTTGCAAATGATGATGAGGTGAAGAATTTCACATCAGGTTTATGGGCAAATCACTTTTCTAGCCTATTAAGTTATTTAATCATTAGTTTAAAAATTGTCCTTCTTGGAGAATAATCAATTAAAATGTGTGCATCGATTAAATTTAGTGCTGTCTTTTAAATTGATGCTTCTATCCGAATCTTCAGATCGTTTCCCCCCCTAATGTGGTTTGATTTATCACATATCATATAATAGCAGATGAGGACAAGTTGAAATGCAGTTTGGCATCTTTTTTCACATATTTTTTTTACATATGTATTTTTCACACATTTATATCACGTTACTCACATAATTTCATGTGATAATACATAGGATCCGATTTTTTTCCATAATGGGAAACATGTCTAAATTTTTTCTTCAGCTCTTTCACACATGCATGGCTTTTTTAAGTCACCAGCGGTTAATGAGTGATGCTCTAACTGTAGCTGTCAACCTTCCTGCCCCTGAGAGAAGCCCCCTGTGGCTCTCCCCTCACTCATGGCTGTTCATATCTGATGCAGATCAAGCCGTGAGTTCTGTGTGACGCAGCGTGACATCTATCAGCACCATGGCATCATGTCACGGAGCATCTGTAGCTTTATAGTCGAATCAGAAGCAGCCGAGTGTAGATGATGCACATTTTGGTGCATTTGGTGATTTGGAGTTGTTCCAAATATAATATAAGGTTGAAATGAAATATAATGTGATTCAATATTGTGGAAAATGTAGTCGACTAGTTGTATTTTCCACAGTAGGCTCTTTCATTAGTGCTGATTAACAGCAGCAAAGAGTGTGACTTCAAATAACAACCATACACAGGCTACAAATGATATTTCCAGCTTCCATGCTTTTTAAGCTACACTGTTAATGATGAAAACATAAAAATCTGTGAATAAATAAAGAAATAAATCAGTGCAAAATAATACATTTGTTATCATATTACACTATTCATGTAATTACTGATTCTGGAACTGAGAGTACACAGCATAGAAGCCTTGCCTTGCTTGGATGGAGGATGATATCTAGAAGCAGTATCTGGAAGGGCTTTCTAGGCTGAAAATGACTCAGGAACTACTGAGTCATGTTCAACTCCAGCTACAGTAGTGTTCAGAAAAAAAAACTAAGCTGTAAACTAGCTAAGTGGGATTAGAAAGTGATGTGCAACCCGTGGATCAGAAGGTACTTTTTCACACAACATATCTTTAATATCCTGGTCAGTGTGGATCCTGGGAATGCTGGGCGTGAGGAGGGAACACTCACTTGTTTGGCCTATATCAGTATCCAACTGCCCTAAATAGTCAAGATTGTGGTTTCACGTTGCCTTTTGGTCACCATGCTCTTCGAATGGCATTATTCCTTTCTTCACGGTGATAGCATACACTATATGGCCAAACGTTTGTGGACACCTGACATCACACCCGTATGTGGTTCTGCTCCAAACTGTTGCCACAAAGTTAGAAGTGCACGATTGCTTAGAATGTCCTTGGATGCTGTAGCAGTACAGGTTCCTGTCACTGATATCCAAGATGGCATCACGGATGGCTTCCTCGGTTAGGAGCTCCCCAGTATTGTTGTTATTATTGTTTGTCTGTCCTGTGTTTAGTCACTTTTTTTTGCTAACTTTACCAGGGACAAACTGCTGAATATTAGGCAATGCACACCGGTCAGATTTTTGCCTATTTTTTGATCATTCAGACGTTTTATTGGACCTCTTACTCAGAGGATTTGCGGTCCTGTACAAACGCTCCAAGAGATACAAACAAGGAAAGCAGGCGGGCACACTCATAAAGCTCCAACAACACAGTTTTAGGACCCCAATGCCGAGTATGCACCTGGCGAATCTCCGCTCCCTCACAAACAAAGCAGATGAGCTACTTCTCCTCACCTGAACAAACTTCTTTTGTGCTTCATGAAAAAACGAATCCATGCGTGTTATATCTGCCAGGTTCCCAGCTGTTCAGAGCGGATCACTCCGCAGAGTCATCGGGGAAAATGAGAGGCAGCAGGCTATGTTTTTACATCAACAAAGGTTGGTGCACAGATATAACAACACTGAAGATGATGTGCTGTCCTAATTTAGAAGTGTAAGTCTTCATAAACTGCAATCCTTTTCATTCGCTGCAAGAGTTTTCCTCCTTTCTTCTGGTGAGTGTTTACATCGCTCCTCAAGCCTGTGCTGCAAAAGCTGGCTGATCAAATTTTAGACACAGAGCAACAACACCCAGACTCACATTATTATTCTCTGGGATTAAACAGAGCAAACCTCACCCGTGAACTTCCTAAGTACAGACAGCACATTACAAGCCCAACCAGAGACAGAAACATACTGGACCACTGCTACACCACAATAAAGGATGCATATCACTCTGTTCACAGAGCAGCTTTGGGGCACTCTCATCTCTTTCTGGTTCATCTTCTCCTGACCTGCAGGCAGAAACTTAAATCTGCCAAGCCTGTAATAAGGACTATAAAGAGATGGACCAGTGAAGCAAAACTGGAACTACACGCCTGTTTCAGCTGCACTGATTGGGGTGTTTTTGAAGCTGCAGCCACTGATCTGGATGAGCTCACTGATACTGTGACATCATACATCAGTTTCTGCGAGGACATGTGTGTTCCCACCAGGACTTATATAACTTACAACAATGACAAACCATGGTTTACAGCAAAACTCAGGCAGCTTTGTCAGGCCAAAGAAGAGGCTTACAGAAGTGGGGACAAAGTCTTGTATAATCAGCCCAAAAATACACTGACAAAGGAGATAAGAGTGGCTAAGAGAAGCTACTCTGAAAAGCTGAAAAAACAGCTTTCAGCCAACGACGCTGCATCAGCGTGGAAAGGCCTGAAAGACATCACCAACTACAAGACATCGTCCCCTCTGTTCATCATCAACCATCTGTTGGAAATCAACAACTGGCTGATGACCTGAATTGTTTCTACTGCAGATTTGAAAAGGGCAGTCTCACACCCCACACCTGCTCTGACCTTCTCGCCACACAACCGTCAACACCTCCTGTTACCCACCTCTCCCCCCTCCTGCTTCTCAAGCTGCACTTAGGATCAGTGAAGAGGATGTGTTGTGCTGGCTCTTCCAGAAACAGAAGATCAGAAAAGCTTCAGGCCCAGACAGTGTCTCGCCTGCCTGTCTGAAAGTCTGTGATGATCAGCTGTCATCCAGCTTCACACAGATCTTCAACAGATCACTGTAGCAGTGTAAAGTTCCTTCCTGCTTGAAATGCTCCACCATCATCCCATCCAAAAGAAACCCAAGATCATCGAACTGAATGACTACAGACCTGTCGCTTTGACGTCTATGGTCATGAAATCATTTGAGACACTGGTGTTGGCCCAACTGATAGACATCACTGCACCCTTGATAGACCCCCTTCAGTTTGCTTATCGAGCAACAGGTCAGTGGATAATGCAGTCAACATGGGACTAGTGTTGGGTATCGTTTTTTTTTTTTTATGATACCGGTGCCAAATCGATACTTTTAAAATGGTTCTTTAAAGCTACAAATATGTGTTGGATTTGCATTATTAGAGCTTTATATTACAAAGTGATTTTGTCCCAGAGTTGTTACTGCACCAGTACATTACCTGAAACCACTAAATATTGCTTTACCTGACTTATCAGGGTTACTGCTAAGAAATAACTTTTCTAATTAATCTCCATCAATCTACATGGACAGCAACTAACCGTTATAACCTAATACCATATTACAAATTACATGTTAGCAAAAAAATTAATATGCAATATGTAATTTTGCCCCAATAATCAAAAGTTTCTTACCATCAACCAATCACTGTTGTCTGCCATTGTTAGAACACGGAATGAGAGCTGGATGCAGTTGCGGTAAAAAGGGTCCATCACTTTATTCAGAACACATGCAGAAAAGAAAACAGAGCAACAACAACAGTGTTTTAGGCAAATACTGAAAACCCCATAGGGTGCAGTAACCTAAGCAAACTGATTTCTCAAAATACTAAAACTAGCAGTAGCAAACACACAGTATGACACTACTAAAACTAGCAGTAGCAAACACACAGTATGAGAAGTGTATCAAAATTATCATAGAAATATAGACATCCGAGGGCTTAGGCAAAATCGTGATCCAAAATAGTTAGCTTAGGTCAAGAGTCAAGGAATCAGTCCAGAGATGCGTGCTCGGTAATGTTAGATCCAGAGAAACAAACAAATACTTCGCATTGAGCTTTGAAAACAAAAGTCCTTAAGTAAAGTGCAGTGCAAAAGAAAACAGGTGTGTGTGATTAGAATGATGGTGACTGTGAGCGTGGAAGTGTGTGAGTGTTCTGGGTGTTGTAGTCCCTGGCGGCCATATCTGTAGGCCGCCGAGCTTGCTGGGATGTGTAGTGCAGGGTGTGTGCGTGTGAGTCGGTGGCGGCCATTTTCGTGGGTGCTTTTGGCGCAACCTAACAGCCATGTTCTTCCACTTGCATTCCAATTTTCCCGATTATTCTGAGACCACATGAATGCAGTATAATTTAACTAGCGATCACGTACGGTGGTGATGCTTCTTACGTCCGTTTCGGAGCACCAGAGGGCAAATATTTCAATCGACAGTTCAGGCATTTAAGAGCCACCGAAATCTGTGTTCTGATCCGGTCCGGTACATGCCGGTCATATAGGTACCCAAGCCTACATGGGACTGCATTATATCCTGCAACACCTCGACAGACCAGGAACCTATGCAAGGATCCTATTTGTGGACTTCAGTTTGGCTTTCACTACCATCATTCCAGATCGTGTTCTGTCTAAATTAACCCAGCTTTCTGTGCCAACCACCATCTATCAATGGATCACCAGCTTTCTGTCAGACAGGCAGCAGCTAGTGAAGCTGGGAATATTCACACCCAGCAGTGCACAATCAGTGCACAATCAAGCCTGCACAATAGTGCTCCTCAGGGATGTGTGCTCTCCCCACTGCTTTTCTCCCACTACACAAATGACTGCACCTCTACAAACCCCTCTGCCGACCTCCTGAAATTTGCAAATGACACCACAGTCATCGGCCTCATCCAGGACGGTGATGAGTCCGCATGCAGAAGGGAGGTTGAACGGATCGTGGACTTCTGGAGGAAATAATCCTTAATCCTTAACAGAGGATTCACTGGGTCTCACGTGCAATACCTATGGTTCAAATCACTAAGCAACAGATCTAACATGACGATTATACATGCCAATTTGAAATGTCAAAAACTGAAAAATTGTTAGCTGATTGTGCCCTCTGTCAGCTGATATGATCTGCTCTAAACTACAACCCACGGCTCTGAGTGCACTCTATCACACAGCCCAGGTCACGACTGAATTCACTCTTTCAGTGTGCAAGTGTTTTATTTAACATTTATTCAGCTTTAAATCACAACAAAAATAATCCCAAAACATTTCTGTACATTGTTCCATTAAAGCAAAAGGGAAAAAAAAGACTTCCCATTTTTTGGTGCATGATCCATAAGTAGTGTTCATTTTAGTGCTTTTCTAAGAGGTAGGACTTCAAACTTTGTTTGAAGACAGTGAGGGACTCTGTTTCATCATCTAGGTGCCTGTACTCCCTTAATGATAATCCCTGAGACTTGAAGAGAAGCAGATCAACCTGAATGATACTTGTGGCTCAAAGGGCTTAAGTTATTTTTCCCCTTGGCACTATGTGCAGGAAGTTCAACTTTTTTGTTAGTACTTTAATTTGTGCTGGCTCATTCTGGAACACGATCTGGCACCTCTCACATTTTAATGCACCTTTGCACCGTTTTTCCTTTTAATAAAACAAAGTAAAAATGATAAAATCGTAACATGTGTGTTGGATTTCTAAATGATGCTGAAAAGCCGAGCAAATCATGACATTGGGAGATGTCACATGACTGTGTGTGGAGAAAAAAAAAAGAGATTAGATTTGAATCTCGCCAAAATGTTCGATCACATGTCATATCTTTCCAGCCTATAGCATATGAGCCATTAGGGGAAGAAGGGCGGGTCATCCACAGGTGGGCAAATAACAGAGAAGTACGGCCATTTTCTTGCCTGACGAGAAATGGCTGTTGAAGTGTATGGTACGTGTCTCTGTCTACATCTCTGATCTACATGCTGTAATGTTTTTTGTATCAGTGTGTGTTAAGTGTAAGTTTTATATATTTTCTTCTTGTTTCTTCTTGCAGCTGTGGCAGAGAGATTTTTTTAAATTTTGTCTATGTGATGTTCCCTTACTTCTCCCAGTAAACTGCACTGTTTTCACGAGCCCAACATGTCGTCCCGTGTGTTCCTTCACGAATAAACACCATGAAGAACAGAAAGGGGTAACACATAATTAGGCAAGCTAAGAAAGTCTATTTTCACTGGTATCAGTATTCGTGTTATATTTGTGTCGTGTTGTTGAAAGGGCATAATGTACTTTTGTAAGGAAGGATCCCGCACTCTCACCGCTATGGGCTGGGATCGATTCCCATGCAGGGAACCCCAGCCACTTGGGGTTACACTCCCAAGCCCAGATAAAATGGGTCAGGAAGGGTATCCGGCATAAAAATTGTGCCAAATCAAATACCAATGACCCGCTGTGGTGACCCCTAATGGGAGCCGCTGAAAGAACAACAAAAACAACAGCAATGTACTTTTATAAGGCTGAGAGGACTGAGTAAAATGTTTGTTGCGAGGTCAAGCACATTTTGTGAGGGAAATGTACAGTTCTCCAGTTCTCTCATGGCCTCGCTGAAATGTTGTACAGTGGTTTTCATAACAACGCTATAGGCCATAGGTCTATATGAAAAGCAATGAACACTACTGTATTCCGTGAAGTGCTTGGAGCACTGTTCTGTTGTGTTTATATGTTCCAGTACCTTTACTCTCCCTGTCCACTTGCTGGATCACCTCTCACTTGATGTTCTAGTACCTCACATTTTACAATTTAATCACAGGTTTAAACCTAGCGTGGACAGCTTCAGGACACCAGTGGTGGGAACGCAGCAATTGAGGAAGCTGTCAGAGACAAGTATGAATCAACTGTCAGGATCTAAGAACAAGTGTAAGTTGTGGCTATAAAAATCTTGAGATGGCGAGGCACAGAAAAAGCACACGAAGAGCTTCTGTCTTCTATAACAGTTTTCCTCTGACATTTTAAATTGTCATGTTTAATTGTCTAACATGCCGTTCCACCTTGATGTTAGAGCTGTTCCTTAGTGATTCCTTAGAGAACTGTACATAGGTGAGACAGTGAACACTATAATCCTTAACAGAGGATTCACTAATAGTTGTAGAACAAGAAGACATTTAGAGAGACTTACAACTTTAAAAACCACTTAGATTCATGACTCATAACTCTTTCCCTGAGTAGCTCTGCTCACTCCCAGGTTCAATTGAGAACACTGAATACCTGTACACTTGCATTGGGAGTGGGAAAAGAGGATTTAATGCTCCGTCTGGGGGTTCCTGTGGACAAATTTAGCAAACACCGTGCTAGAGGAAGCTTTGCTATCACTCTGAAGAAGAGAAAAAATCCATAGGAAGAGCATGATGACCAAATCCCACACCACAATCCTTACCTTTTAGAGCTGTTGGATGCTCATTAAAGCCAATCAAAGGTGTATTCCCACCTCATGCCCAGCATTCCCAGTATCCAATGTGACCAGCATAATGTATTTACTGAAATGAAAATGAATTAATTAAACAGCAATGGTGATAACAATTGGAAACATCCTGGATTGGTAGTGTTGGATAGAAGTTATTCATGTCCTCCAGCTGTGTGATGAGTTATTTTATATCCAGGGTGTATTTCTGCCTCATGGGAGTTTCAGCACCAGAACAAGAATTTAATGCCAGAATCATGGGATTACAAAATACATCTACCAAAACAATAAAATGCTGCTTTTTATAACAAAATGAGACAATAATCGTACCTTTAATTGGTTAAATTGGATACTTAAGATGAATGAATGAATTATTTTACATTTCACATTTATGGCATTTGGCAGACGCCCTTATCCAGAGCGACTTACATTTATGTCATTTATACAACTGAGCAGTTGAGGGTTAAGGGCCTTGCTCAAGGGCCCACAGTGGCAACTTGGCAGTGCTGGGGTTTGAACTCATAACCTTCTGAGTCATGTGCAGTATCATATGCAGTATTTTCCCACAAATTACTGCATATTTCTTGATTTTTTTCCCCCAGTCTTTATCTTTGAAGGCAAAACGTGTGTCCATTGTTGTTCTGCATCCCGTAATCCAGTCTGTCGGCCAGTCTGTAAAAATGGCAACGTACATGTATCCTTTGTACCTCAGGCTGTATTCCATGCAGAAAATGTTCAGACATGACTTTATTCCTTCGTGGCTCTGAATACAGACTTAATAAACAGCATTTTTTTTTTTCATTTTCACTACAACAACATTGTTATTATCATCTAATATGGCTAAAAAGCCCATTTTTAACTCGATCAGGTAATTGTATTAAGGATTAGTTTTGGATGACCCTGTAATGCTTTTACAACATGTACTTTCATATATAACATATATAACATACTTGTAGTTTGACATTACTGAATTTTATTATTCCAAAGAATATTCCTGTGTATAATTTGGCTGGTCGCTTGTTGTTCCCTCGCCAGCTCAGCAGCAGTGCATCAAGTATGGTGCTGCACTCCGGGGAAATACAATCCTTGAATATTTCCACGGCTCAATGCCTCCACTGAGACCAGGTGTAGCTTGAAGTCACAATCCAGTACAGGTGGCAGGTGTGTGACCGAGTCATACTGCTGCACCCCATGTCTGTGTGTGTGTGTGTCGACTTTCCTACCGAGATTTCTTTAACTCCGGGTACAGTGCAGAGAGTAGAACAGCTGAACCTGTGGACACACATTCAAAAAACATCATGGTTTGCCATAAGGGAGTGTACACAATGATGAAATTTTACAGCACATTGTAGACTCAGATGTTTAAAAAAGTGACAACTATCCTGACTCACCAAAGTAAACCCTGAATAAAGACAGAAATAAAGCTTATATTCTATGTACATTTATAACAAACAGATTTGTGAAAATGTGCCCTACGTGAGAAAAAAAAAAAAAAAAGAACCACCAAATTCATATGCTGTAAATGTACATACCAATAACATTATATCTCAGGAACATTATGCAAATGTATGCAAATTAGTTATCACATGGTTAAGTCACAAATCCAAATTCTTCAGATTAATCTGAACGCTTGGTTCATTAGAGTTTCCTCACAGTCACACTTCATTTTAGCATTAATGTGAGTGTCATCATTGGCCTGAATCATGTCACTGAGGGGTTGATTATTATTATTATTTTTTTTTTTTTTTGGAAATGCGTCTACTGAAAGGAGTTGAGAGCGTGCGCTCTGTTTGGGCTCTGATCAAAGCTAATGTCACCTAGCGCTGCGTATCCGTTTCTTCTTCTCCTTTCATCTGCTGAGCCCTCAAAATGGAGAAAGGCCAGAGACGAGACCTTTCTCCACAAGGACCAATCATATAATTTTCCATGCTCACCTCACTCAAGGTCAGGAGGGTGGATTATTTATTGATCCAGAAAAATGCTGCAGTGGGGTGTACGCCTGAGGAGCATGAGTTTCAATCACAAATATATTGTGATATAACACATACACCTTTCTTTCTCTCTCTCTTTCTCTCTCTCTCTCTCTCTCTCTCTCTCTCTCTCACACACACACACACACACACACACACACACATACACACACACATACAGATATATGGCTGCTTTAAGCCCCCCAGAAAAAGCTCTTTGTGTGTCATGTGATCAGAAAATACACGTAATTAATAACATGTGTCACTGAGGTTCTCTTACAGCTGTTCAACACAATATTCAGATGAGTGGTTCGGACACAAAGTACACAAGGATTTCAGGCTTTCATATGTCTCTTGTTGGGTAAACCCACTCAGTGGTAGAAGCCTACTGCTGGACAAAGGCTGTGTTTGGGCAAAGCCCCTGGTTGGGCAGAACCCTTTTGCCATGGCAAGGAAGAAGCCCAGTGTTGAGCAAAAGCCTTTTGCTGGGCAAAGCACTATATTGGCCAAAAGCGTCTGGTTGAGGAAGCCTCCTGCTGGGCAAAGCTGCATGCCGGACAAAGCCTTCTGAGAGGCAAAGCCCCATGTTGGGTAGAAGTAATCTGGGTAATTGATCAAAGCCAAAGTTGGGCATAAGTCTCTATTTTGGCCAGAGCCCCTTGTTGGGCAAAAGTGTTCTGCTGGGCAAAGCCCTTGGTTAGGCAGAAACATTCTATTTTGGCTAGGATGAAGCCTTGTGCTGGGCAAAGCCCCATGCTGGGCAAAAGCCTCTGGTTGGGCAATGCCCCTGTTTTGGCAGAAGCCTCCTGCTGGGCCACACCCCTGGTTAGGCATAAAGCTCTTTTTTTGGCAAAGCCCTTGCTTGGGCAGAAGCTTCGTACTTGGCAAAGACCCAGGTTGGAAGAAGCCCCTGCTTTGGCAGAAACTTACTGCTGTGGAGAAGTCCTATGTTGGGCAGAAACCCTCTGCTGGCCATGACCCCGTGTTGCATTGAGGTCTATAGCTAGGCCCAGCTGCCATTGCTGAGTCCTTGAGCAAGGCCCCTAACCATCAATTGCTTAATTGTATAAATGAGCGGAATGTATATTGCTCTGGATAAGGCCGTCTGCCAAGTGCCCTTGCTTGACCATAAGTCTCTGTTTGGGCATAAGTATCCCAATGACCCTCATGTTGGGCAGAAGCCTCCTGTTGGACAAAACCATATGTTGGACAAAGCCACTTACTGGGAAGAAACCTTTTGCTGGGCAAAGCTCCATGTTGGGTAGAAGTTTATAGCTAGGCAAAGCCTGCTTGGGCATATATTTCTGTTTGGGCACAGCCCTATTAAGCCCTATGTTGCGCATAATGCTGATGGTAATAACAGCATGACGCAATGAGCTTATCTTTGACTGGATAATATACCTGTCACTTTTGCCTTGTGCCCAGTGTTCCTGGAATAAGAACATTTGTTTTTTATTGTATTTCCAACACAATACCACAATGTATTCTCATGCTGGTCCACCACCATAGATAAAAGATCACTCTGATTGCGCAAAGCCATAAAGAAATAAAGCGAGCTCGAGTCGTCCCTGAGCTGTATGTTCCAACTCACTTTGCACATGAGACTAAGCAGCCAGAGTTATTCATTTAGCCTGTCTTGTGCTAATAGAGAGGAAAAAAGAGTGGAGGAGATGAAGAAAATCCATTTTCCTTCACCTTCGGCAATCAGTCCGTTTTCAATTAAAGTGAAGGGCTATTCATTTCCAGCTATGAAAGAGTCTGACACCTCTATGAGCCGTGCTGATTGTGAGGGCAGCATCTGTGCATCACACATCGATATTATGGCTCCAAATAATACGGCTAAGGAAGCTGCCAAAAAATCTCCAGCACTGACATTTCTGAAATTGAATGAGTTTAAATAGCTACATGAAGAACATACATTTATTTTATTGCCTTTGGGATGCCTGTATTATCACTTTACATTAACATAGATATTACATTTCAGCTCTTTTTACTGGTAAGTTAAATGCTGTGTCTAGATTTACTGTATAGATGCAGTAAATAGAATTGATCTCTCTCTCTCTCTCTCTCTCTCTCTCTCTCTCTCTCTCTCTCTCTCTCTCTTTCTCTCTCACAGACACACAAGGCTGTCTATCTGAAATGCCTTGCTGCCTCGTTTCTGCTAAGTTTTCATTCTCATAACTAATACATCAATGCCAGACTCCAGGCACGAAAAGATCTCAGCTCCTCTTAACATCAGTTAGGTTGTGAAGGTTTCAATTCCTCTTGAAAGATGCTGCAAGGAAACAAGATGAAAGAAAAGAACATGGTGCAAATGAGTACAGGACAACCGACGTGACTGACCATGTACTGATAATTCACCTGCTATTTTATGCATATGCAGTAAATGTAGGCACTGCCAGAAGGCTTTTATCAAATGACCTCTGCTTC
Organism: Cranoglanis bouderius; assembly: GCA_023630585.1. Classification (NCBI taxonomy): domain Eukaryota; kingdom Metazoa; phylum Chordata; class Actinopteri; order Siluriformes; family Cranoglanididae; genus Cranoglanis; species Cranoglanis bouderius. The sequence goes on from CM042550.1 coordinate 16,218,254, forward strand.
CTGACCTGTACTGTGTTCTATATTTAATTCTCCACTGAGCTGTGAAGTTCTGCTGTGCATCATGTCAGAAAGTGTAAGACATATTGATCTGAATAGAAACATTATCTGTGGCTTGGTAAGTACACATCAATGAAAAAGCCTCAGATACTGTAAATCTCACAAATAGCAAAATCCAAAGGACTGCTTCTCTGACTAATCCCCTCTTTACCTGGTCATTGACTTTTTGTGGATGGTCTCCTCTAGTCAAATGATGCTGTTTCTTTAGATATGTTCTCAAACAAACTCTGTGTTCTTCAAGGAACAGGCATATTTATATTGAGATCACGTGACACTTCCATTGCACACAGGTCGACTCCATTCGGCTAATCATCTGACTTCTGATGCCACCAGAACTAATTTAGATTTGTTTTCACAGCAACGAGGGTTAAACACTTATGCAATGACAACCTTTACATTAATTCTTGCATATAATTTTGCAAACTATATACTGTAGTTTTTCCACTCATTTTAATGTTATGTGCTATTTTGTGTAGATCCATGAAATATAATCCCAAATAAATTCATTTCAGTTTCATTTCAATAGAGTGAAACCATAAAATTTTCTTTACACTTTCTATTTCTATTTTGTAACTCACAAGTGAGGCAGAATCCACATTTTTGAGCAGCTGAGAGTAAAGGGTTGTGCTCATGGGTGCTGTAATTGTGCTCTGGTGGTCCTGGGATTTAAATTCACAAGCTTACGGTCACAAGCACTGAACCTTAATGGCTGAACCACCACCCCGACTATTTATATATCTGATAGCTGAATTTGTTTTCCTTATTCCACTGTGTCATGTTTGTATATTGCTTGTGGGATTCATTCAGTTCCCCTGTCTGCTGAGACTTTAATATTAAAAATAACAGGGAGATACCCAGGGAACATGAAACATAATTGTTAAACAATGTGATCAAAATGAGGTTCTGTGTGTACACCCTTATGTCAGTCATGTTATAAGTTTAGTCCATACTCACTAGTGAGAAAAACGCCACAGCAGACATTGTGAAATAGACCAGACTATATGAATTTTAATCTACATACTTTTTATATAATCCTATTGCAGCATGGTGGCACAGTGGGTAGCGTTGCTCCTTCACAGCTCCAGGGACCCTAGTTCAATCCTGAGCTTGGGTTACATTGTGTAGTTTCACACATCCCCCATGTCTAGGTGGGTTTCCTTTCACACTACACTGATATCTCCCTATGTGTGAATGTGTGTGCATGGCACCCTGTGATATCCAGGCATCCCATCAAGGGTGTATTCCTGCTTCATGCCCAATGATCCCTGGATAGGCTTTGGATCCACTGTGACCCTGAGCAGCATAAAACACTTACTGGAGACGAATCAATAAATTAATATCAAACCTGATTGCTTTGCATAGTGTACAATTGATTCTATGGCATGCAAGAAAATGTGTTTTATGTTCTTTGGCACTGTTCAGAAGAGGTTGGTAGACAGTTATTGGCAGCAAGTATACAACAATCATGAAAATGTGTGAAAATGTGAAAAGGTAATGAAGATGACTTTACATGGAATATACCATGGAATACACTTTAATGTAAATATTTCACATGTATATAAAATTCTATGCTGTTATACACTCATGCAGTTATCAAACCAGCAAATCATGTAGCATCGTAACAAAATTCAACTTCACAATAAAACTTCCTGGAATGAGCAAGATTAAAGGTGTGTATATTACATTAGAGCTTTTTATAGCTTAAATGCTTCAGAGGGCACAGCACCCATTGTCCCTGACAGTGACCTCTCTGTGAACCAAAACCCAACCAGCTGCTTCCTTCTGCTCCTCATCCCTCAGAGACACCCAATCTCCAACTACTCTGACTCTCAGATTATAATGGATGACTTCTAACATGCATAAGTAGAGCAGAAATATTCCATTGCAAAGCAGCATGGATATACAAATCATCTGGGTAGTGCATAGGTTGGGTTCCGGAGAATCTGTATTTACTATGCTGATAGAAATATATATGCTTGTTTTGTTTTCTAATGCTCTGTACAGACTGTACAACTAACCTATGAGGAAGTCATGGGCAACAGTTGGAAATGAAAACCTAGCATGGCTAGGGATAGAGAAGAAGAAACTTTAGGTGGAACCAAGACTCCGCTAACAGTCCTCCTCTAGATATTATTATTATTTAATGTCACAATTTGCCAATTCTCACTGGAACTGAGAACTTGGACTGAAGATTGGCTTCTTTGTCCTAGATAGCCTGAAACTCCAGTAAAGACTCTTGTGTATCAGCAGGGAGGAGATGGGGTGGTGGTCAGTGCAGTAACATCATCACTAGTGGAGAAAGAGAGTGATTGAAATTTGTAAGGAAGAAGGTGGGGCATCAAGCATAGCCTTTCTCTCAAACTTCAGTTATTTAATGTTTTTGGAGATGCTGTATACCTTATGCAAAGTTAAAGCAATTTAACTGTAAACTATCATGCATTTGAACAGAGGCAACACATATTAACCAGCTACCATCATGGCTCTTGGAGCAGCTTGAGGATAGGAATAATTTTCACTGAAGGTTTTAAAATCAAATAAAATCAGATTATCCATCTCTGAGGAATGTTTAAGTACCTGAGGAATGAAAGTAGACACAGAAAACCCAATTAAACAAATGTATCATGGCACGAACAAAGGAGAATTCTGAGGACATCTGAAAAAGTGTTCTTGATGCTCATCAGGCTGGAAAAGGTTACAAAACCATCTCTAAAGAGTTTGGACTCCACCAATCCACAGTCAGACAGATTGTGTACAAATGGAGGAAATTCAAGACCCTCCCCAGGATTGGTTGACCAACAAAAAACAATCAAAGAGCAATACTTATAATAGTCCACGAGTTCACAAAGGAGCCCAGGGTAACTTCTAAGCAACTAAAGTCCTGTCTCACATTGGCTAATGTTAATGTTCATGAGTCCACCATCAGGAAAACACTGAACAACAATTTTGTGCATGGCTGAGTTGCAAGGAGAAAGCCACTGCTCCCCAAAAAAGAACATTGCTGCCCATCTGCAGTTTGCTAAAGATTATGTGGACAAGCCAGAAGGCTATTGGAAAAATGTTTTGTGGTTAGATGAGACCAAAATAGAACTTTTTGGTTGAAACAAGAAGTGTTATTTGTGGAGAAAAGAAAACACTGCATTCCAGCATAAGAACCTTATCCCATCTGTGAAACATGGTGGTGGTAGTATCATGTTTGGGCCTGTTTTGCTGCATCTGGTCCAGGACGACTTGCCATCATTGATGGAACAATGAATTCTGAATTAAACCAGCGAATTCTAAAGGAAAATGTCAGGACATCTGCCCTTGAGCTGAATCTCAAGACAAATTGGGGCATGCAGCAAGACAACAACCCTACGCACACAAGTTGTTCTACCAAAGAATGGTTAAAATAGAATCGAGTTAATATTTTGGAATGGCCAAGTCAAGTCCTGACCTTAATCCAATAGAAATGTTGTAGAAGGACCTGAAGCAAACAGTTCATATGAGGAAACCCACCAACATCCCAGAGTTGAAGCTGTTCTGTACTGAGGAATGGGCTAAAATTCCTCCAAGCCGATCTTCAGGACTGATCATCAGTTACCAGGAATGTTTAGTTACAGTTATTGCTGCACAAGGGGGTCACACCAGAAGCAGTAGGTCATCCGGGTATTTCTCACCTACTCGCCTACATAGTACTCCTTTAGCCTACTGCTTTTCGCCTACTGTATATTAGGGCAGTAGGGATATTCGGAAAGAGCCTGACAATGGAGAGTTCATAATTTTATAATTCAATTTATAATTCATTTTAAATCATCATCCCATTGCTGAAAGTTTTACCATATAAACAATACTGTTTTTTCTTTTCTAAGTAACAACACATTTAAAAAATTTTGTTCATTATTAGACATAGAACATGTATCTATCGAAAGCACTTGTGTTTAATTAAACCGATATTGTTTAAATACAGCTGGACTCCTGAGATGTTCATCCACAGAAGCAGCTGCTGCAGATGTCCTCTGAAGCAATCTGTCCCATTATTTGTCTCTTCGGAGTAGTTTTGCTGAGGAACTGCTGTACAGTGCACAGTGAGGCCCAGCAAAGATCAGCTCAAACTACCTGCTGTTTTTCAGACAGTCCAAGCCCACTGTGGATTCATTAGATCTTGGACTCCTAGTCTGGACATCTGTGGGTGGTTCTTCAAGAGTATATGGGAAGAAGAGATGGTGGCTATGAAGTGGAGTAAACAGATACAGTCTTCTTATAAGGGTGTATTGTGAGTGCAAAATTTAAGTCAGTATAAACACAAGGAAAGTTATGCGGATTCAGAAACGGGTTATGCTCCAGCCAGATTATGTGAATTACATAAGTGTAGTTCATGCCTCCAAGGTTGGCAGAGTTTTCGTCATTAGATAGAATGGAAAATAAACTGAATGAAGGAAATAGTGTTTGTCCCCCCTTTGCTGTCAAATAATTAGTAATATGATGTAACATAAAAGGAATAGAATTAAAATATTTTAAAAAGACTAATAAAATAACATATAAATCAGAAGACGGCAAGCATTGAAATAAACATCTAATACGAGTCTAGCATATTGCCAATATAATGTTGCATATTTAGCAATATGGCTTCCACTCTCACTATTCAGCAGCTCATAAAATTCCACTTGATCCAGCACATCCTATTATTTAGCTTTTTTATATCATACTCTGACAGGTAATTATGTGCACAGATTAATGAAGCCACACAATAGTAAATCAAGGTCATGAAATGTGAAATGTGTGAATGGGATGTAAGCATTTTTATTGCGCTTATAATCCCGTATTTTAATTTGTCGAATTACTGAAATGATGGCAATGTTTTTGTTAATTCGATGTGCAACATGAATCTGAATACATCCCTTAGTACATGTTCTTTGCCCTTTCATCATTTCCATGTCCTATGAAATTGAGTTGTTGATGATGGAAATCATGCAAAGAAAAGAAAAACGCAAGTGGATGTTGGCGAAAACAAGGAACCCTCTCCATGGCTTTCCGAAGTGCACTCGTGAAATTGCATCTGCCAGCATTATTGATAATTTGCGAGATGCCTGTGTGCATTCTGATATTTTTCCAATTTCAATCCTCAAATGAAAGCCTCATAATTTGTGTTCCATGACTCTCTGCCAATTTCCCCTGACAAAGCCTCCCATTCATGCTTGTCTTTTGACAGTTCACGAATCAGCAACAATACTCTGCTCTCCTTGTTGTGTACCTTGTTGTTTTTCCAGATAACGAGAGTCCGGGTGAGGTTTTGAGCAGCAGCAGAATGAGCATCCAATATGACATTATCAACATTTATGACATTTTTAATGGAGAGAAATGTCACCGAATCAGGTGATTTTCTAACAATCGCAAAATGGAGGAGGCTGTAATTGAAATATGAGTAATGGCAGCATGAGTGTGGCCCATGCTTTCCTGCCAGAGCGAAGGAAATCAAAGACAAGGCGGTGAGGTTATTCAACCCTGAGATAAGGTGTCAAGGGGGGTGCAATATACAGGAAAATAAATGTGAGAGTCAATAAGGATGCGATATCCAAGAAAACAAATATGAGTCAGAGACAATAGCTCAGTCCAGAGCCAAAGCATGTTAATGAAAACAGATAGGATGACACCAAATATTTGCACTAAGGCAACTGACATGGCAGCTTGATAACCTTCCAAAGCCGTCCTGGAACAATAAGATCACCCAGAACAAATGCTTCTTACTCATGGATCTTTTTTCGATTTTGTCAATTTGTTGGATCTCTGCCATGTACAACTCTACCATAATATGTGTCCATATCAGAAAGTGTTCCATGTAGAACCTTATTTGGAACCTAAAACCCTTTAATTATCCAATGAACCATTATAGAACCCTTCAAGAACTCTTTTTTTAAGCTTGAGCATTAGGTAATGGAGTCCTGCCATGTGTATTAGAGCAGGGAATTCTCAGATGGGCAGGGAAATCACTCATCTGTGCAGTGAAGGGCGACTCTGGAACTGGGAATCATTCCAACTGAACATGGCCCCTCAGAAGACCTTGGTGATGTGGTGCAAAGTTAATTAGATGCTCTTTCCTGAAGGTCTGGGGTGTCACAGCACATAAAATGCCTGCTTGTCCACAGACGTTGTGGAATGTTACAGAATATTAGAAAGCTTTGCCTGTTCCATGAATCCCATATATACAGTATCTCACAAAAGTGAGTACACCCCTCACATTTTTGTAAATATTTTATTATATCTTTTCATGGGACAACACTGAAGAAATGATACTTTGATACAATGTAAAGTAGTGAGTGTACAGCTTGTACAACAGTGTAAATTTGCTGTCCCCTCAGAATAACTCAACACACAGCCATTAATGTCTAAACCACTGACAACAAAAGTGAGTACACCCCTAAGTGAAAATGTCCAAATTGGGCCCAATTAGCCATTTTCCCTCCCCAGTGTCATGTGACTCGTTAGTGTTACAAGGTCTCAGGTGTGAATGGGGAGCAGGTGTGTTAAGTTTGGTGTTTTCGCTCTCACACTGTCTCATACTGGTCACTGGAAGTTCAACATGGCACCTCATGGCAAAGAACTCTCTGAGGATCTGAAAAAAATAATTGTTGCTCTACAAAAAGATGGCCTAGGCTATAAGAAGATTGCCAACACCCAGAAACTGAGCTGCAGCACAGTGGCCAAGACCATACAGTGGTTTAACAGGACAGGTTCCACTCAGAACAGGCCTCAGCATCATATCCAGAGGTTGGCTTTGCAGAATAGACGTATGAGTGCTGCCAGCATTGCTGCAGAGGTTGAAGGGGTGGGGGGTCAGCCTGTCAGTGCTCAGACCATACGCCGCACACTGCATCAAATTGGTCTGCATGGCTGTCATCCCGGAAGGAAGCCTCTTCTAAAGATGATGCAGAAGAAAGCCTGCAAACAGTTTGCTGAAGACAAGCAGACTAAGGACACGGATTACTGGAAGCATGTCCTGTGGTCTGATGAGACCAAGATAAACTTATTTGGCTCAGATGGTGTCAAGCGTGTGTGGCGGCAACCAGGTGAGGAGTGCAAAGACAAGTGCGTCTTGCCTACAGTCAAGCATGGTGGTGGAAGTGTCATGGTCTGGGGCTGCATGAGTGCTGCCGGAAATGGGGAGCTAATGCCAACATGTATTGTGACATACTGAAGCAGAGCATGATCCCCTCCCTTCGGAAACTGGGCCACAGGGCAGTATTCCAACATGATAACGACCCCAAACACACCTCCAAGACGACCACTGCCTTGCTAAAGAAGCTGAGGGTAAAGGTGATGGACTGGCCAAGCATGTCTCCAGACCTAAACCCTATTGAGCATCTGTGGGGCATCCTCAAACGGAAGGTGGAGGAGCGCAAGGTCTCTAACATCCACCAGCTCTGTGATGTCGTCATGGAAGAGTGGAAGAGGACTCCAGTGGCAACCTGTGAAGCTCTGGTGAACTCCATGCCCAACAGGGTTAAGGCAGTGCTGGAAAATAATGGTGGCCACACAAAATATTGACACTTTGGGCCCAATTTGGACATTTTCACTTAGGGGTGTACTCATTTTTGTTGCCTGCGGTTTAGAAATTAATGGCTGTGTGTTATTTTGAGGAGACAGCAAATTTACACTGCTATACAAGCTGTACACTCACTACTTTACATTGTAGCAAAGTGTCATTTCTTCAGTGTTGTCCCATGAAAAGATATAATAAAATATTTACAAAAATGTGAGGGGTGTACTCACTGTTGTGGGATACTATATGTATGTATGTATATATATATATATATATATATATATATATATATATATATATATATATATATATATATATATATATATATATATATATATATATATATATATATATATATATATATATATAATCCTTTTGAATTTAAGGTATTAGGACTTTTCTCAATTTATTGTACATAACAGATGGTTATCTGGAGCGCTGGAGAAAACTAAGGGCTTGTTTTAAATGAGCGTCGAAACTCTTTAAGGAGTTCAGATATCCACAACAGAAAATAAACTGTTTCTGAGAGAGTCTGGGCTTTGATTTCCTACACCTATGGAGGTTACCATGAAAAATCACTTGTTGTTAGTCTATCTTTACATAATCTTATTTACAGTAGATTCTCAAGAGGTATCAAAAGTTTGTTATTTGGTTACCTTTTCAATACTGCAACATGGTAAATTCAATCTTCAATATTTTCCATGTTGCATTTAAATAGGCAAACACTAACCTGATGTTGGGTTATTTTTATTTTGTATTATTTTATTTTATTTTTTGCCGAAAGGCAAATGAGATTGCACTGTGACTATTTGATTTGGGTGAGACAGCAGTAGGTACACTGATAAAGAAAACAAATTTCAGGTCCACAATTTGTGGAAAAGACATGTTCAAAAATTTGATGTTTGGGCTTTTTTTTTTTTATTTTTTACTTTCATAATAAAGACAGACAGACACAACAAAATCAGTTTCCAAAAGGGTTATAAATCCTTCTGCTGTAAAACAGCCAACATAAGCAACTTGGTGAGAAATCTGGACTTATTTTATGATTTTGGACTTGGAGAGCTAAATGTTTTACTGAGAGTTTACTCAGGCATATGATTAACTGCTTCTCCCATGCAGTGACTCATGAAGCTCATGACACTAAATTCGCATCTTCGTGTTTGCCATTAAAAAATAAGCATCTAATTATTATGTAGCCTAATTCTGAAGGAGTGTGATGAAATATTAGTGTTTGAAACAGAGATAGATCTTAAACGCTTTTCATTTTGTGGTTACCATGTCACTGATTTGTTGCCTGATTGTTTTCACCTTTTCTGTGTTAGTGCTTGATTAGTTTGTTTAAGTATTTCATGCTGTTTCTTTGTAGTGTTGCGAAGCCTTGTTTTTCATATATCAAAAAATTTTCTAGCCTGGTACTCTTGTTTCTGATAATGGATTATCTTTGTTTAATTCTACAAAACACATATAAGTTTATACACTTGCATCCTGATTTCTACCTCAAATCACACACACACAAACCCATACTGTAAAAAAACACATTATGAATTGATGGTGTTTAGCAGTACATGCTGGATATTTCACCACTGTTTTTTTAGCTTAATAACAGTGCAGTTTGGTGTCCTACTGTATTGACTATAATACTAACTGCTCTAATATTTTTGTGCATGTTTTTGGGGAGAATTTTGACATAAATGCTCAGACAACAGCAACTTGCCCACTAAGTGCTGATTGGCCAATCTGAATTTTGGATGTTCAATGAATTTATTGTGTGTGGGTGGTCAGAGTATCGGCTTGGTAGCGTTTGAAAAATATAAGCAGGGTACCCAGACCTAGTGTATGCGTCCAGATAAAATCATATTTCAAAGTGAAAGTAATTCAATTCAATTCAATTTTACTTGTATAGTGCTTTTAACAATGGACATTGTCACAAAACAGTTTACAGGAATATATAAATTCAGCATCTAAATTTTAAATTTACATATAAATTCATCCCTAATGAATAATCACACATGATCACACAGCATGGCCAAGCTGGTTGCCTAGACTTACCATCTGGCTAAGCTTCTGTACCAGCTTGACCAGCTCAGCCTGTGTTTTGGCAGCTGTGTGCTGGTCAGACCAAGCTGTACATTTCAGCAGTATATTTTCCAATAGTGGAGTAGAGTTCCTGAAGAGTTTATGTGGTGGAAAAGTAGTATCGTTCAATGAAATGATGTCAAAACGCATTCAAAAGAAACATTCACTTTCCACCAGATTTTCAATAAATTTCTGTGCTGGTTTGATCTTTTTTTGAAGCAGGATTCCTGAAGCGATAATGATGTAGCTGCCCCCTTCCATTATGACATGGCAATAAACCATTATTTTAAGCTCAATAAAGTGTGACTTAACAGATATGGATAAGAGCCAGGGTCATTGAATGCACTGACCTACACCTTTTATACCCACAGGGACAATTCAGTAGTGAGGGGTTTAATTAAGACAATGAAAAGACCTCTGCAAAAACTGACCAAGTGAAAATATCTTGAATATAATCAAATTTATTTAATATTTCCTATTATAAGATTACAATAAACCAATTTCAAGATTATTAAACCTATTTTGGGACATTTTTTGCTCAATTTTTAAAGCAAAATTATCTGCAAATAGAATAAGACTATTTCACACTTGAAATTAGTAATAAACAAAGTCCAAAATAAGTTTAATAATCTTTATATTTGGTTTATTGTAATCTTATAGTAAGAAATACTAGATATATTTGACTATATTCAAGATATTTTCCCTTGCTACGATGACCTTTTTTGCAGTACAGGTTCCTGATCTCGTTAGATCAAAGCAATAGTTTCTGAAAGGAACCTAATACCACGCATGGGGTTAATTTGAAATGGAATTGTACGCTGGAATAAAAGATATCATTCATGCTAATAAAACAGTGACATCCATTTTACCCACTGTCATACTTCACTTTAAGCGAGTCCTCCATTTGAAACTTTCTGCTGCTAAATTGCCTGGAGCGGTCCATGAGCAGTTTTAATATCTTGAATTAAAAAACTAAAAGAGTCATTGCACGTGGCACCCAGAAGCGCTGTATTTCACACGAGAAGATGATCACATCATTTCAGTTCAGTCTGTTGGCGCAATCCAATAACGTTACACACTACTGAGTGGTAATGCTATTAAATCACAAAAAAATGCAGTAGCTGTAACCAACCCAGGAAACATATTTAAAAATTCAATTACACTAACTTCCCTTTCTTTGATTATATTTCAGATTACTTTTACATATGGTAATAGGGGGAAAGATACAGATACAGTAATTCATAAGTTTTGTCTCACTTCTGTTTTAGTGGACTTCATCGCTTGCCTCAGAATCACTGCTTTGGGATTTTACCATATGGCACTGGGGTTTGGAAAACACTGTATGACAGAGTGTGTTGGAGAAATTTTCCGACTGGTGCATCAAAGAGTGCCTATGCACACAGATTTCCTTGTACAATATGTCGAATAGTGACAAGGTAGTGAGGGACCAAAGCAGCAGTGTCTTCCTATGGGAGTGAAACTAATGACATGCTTCTTTTTTATCCATTATTATTTTTGTTTGCACCTGCCTGTGATATTTTCTAATAAATTTAGTTGGTCATTTAAACCAAGCTGATCAAGATAAAGCAATTACTGAAGATGATAGAACCAATGTGGTAGACAAGCTGCACATGAGCAACCCAACAAGTCCAGTTCACTTCCATGTTAGTGAATGTGGTCCTTGTTTGTGCTTCCATCATCCCAATCCCAATACTCTAAGCTTAAATCTCTACGACAAGGTCTTTCTCTACCTCAGTGGTGTCGGATCTTATCGTCAAATGGCTGGGGTGGCTGAAGGTTTTTGTTCCAGCCAAACAGGAACCATAGCTGATAGTCGATTGAACACCAAGCTCAGTAGATAAAACAGGTGGGATCAGGTATGGCTCCAGATTGATTGCGATGGAAACCAACATCCATACTGGCCCTATGGAGATAAGATTGGACTCCCCATCTATAGACAGGTGATGAATGAAGTAAGGTATTGGGCAACTACAAGATCATTGATTCTACAAGGCTCTGGAACTGTACGGGAACTACGAATACCATTTCTCCAAAAGATATTCCCTCAGTTGGTCTTACAATGGTGTTGAATAGTGATGTCTAACACACTGCACCGAAATCTCCCATAGCTGTTGAACTGGGTTGAGATCAGCTATGTGTAAAGACAAGGATAATACATTATTTGGACAAAATTATGTGGACACCTGAACATCACACCATTTATGTGGTTCTTCCCCAGACTGTTGCCACAAGATATAGAATGTCTTTGTTTGCTTTAGCATTACAATATTCCTTCACTGGAACTAAGAGGCCCAAACGTGTTCCAGCATGACAATGCCCCTGTGCACAAAGCGAGCTCCTAGAAGACATGGGTGAAAGAACTTGAGTGTCCTGCGCAGAACCCTCACTAATTCTAATTGTGGCTAAATAAGCACAAATACCCACAGCCATGCTCCAGTGGAATCTAATGGAAAGCCTTCCCAGTTATTTACAATAACAGTAAATGAATAATCATGCACTAATACTTGAATTAATACTTACTTAAATATGAACTGATGATGAGTTAAGACATGTACTAATCACAAACTAATGACGAGCTAACCTTAACTACGACGTGAGTCTTATGAATTTATGCGTGAATAACAACCACCTTAAGTACATGTTAGTACATGTTTGTTAGTTAATGTATTAATTAACACCTATGGGTAAACTAAATAGAACACTGGTTTGTCTGCTAAATGAATAGGAGCTGTGTTGGGCCCCAGCGTCCCAGAGCACGTACTAGTACTACAATGGGATTTGAAGAGAAATGGATGGAGAATGATGCAAAATGGGTTGAGATGAAATTATTGGTGTTTATTATTAGTGTCTTTCTACATCCGATAAGGAGGCTCAGTGTAAATTGTGAAAGTAATCCAGCGCCATCCAATGATGTTTGTGTATGCAGCTGCATATGGTAATACATTAACTAAAAAACATGTACTAACACGTACTTAAGGTGGTCGTTATTCATAAGACTCACGTTGTAGTTAAGGTTAGCTCCTCATTAGTTCATGATTAGTACATGCCTTAACTCATCATTAGTTCATATTTAAGTAAGTATTTATTCAGGTATTAGTGCAGGATTATTCATGTACTGTTATTATAAAGTGTTACCCCTTCCCAGAAGAGTTGAGGTTATTTTAACAGCAAATGGGGACCAAACTCCATATTAATGCTTATGGTTTTGGAAAGGGATGTTCAACATGCACCTCTAGTTGTGATCAGGTGTCGACATCCTTTTGTGGATGTTTTTGTTTTTGTTTTTGGTCTTATAATTGGTCTTATAATTTGGTCTTATAATTTGGTCTTATTGTATGAGGAGGTCTGGAGCGGCAGAGAAGTATGTTAGAGTGGTGCAGGATATGTATGAGAGCAGAAGGACAGTGGTAAGGTATGCGGTAGGTGTGACAGAGGAGTTCACAGTGAAGGTGGGACTGCATCAAGGATCGGCTTTGATCCCCTTCTTGTTTGCGGTGGTGATGGACAGGCTGACAGATGAGGTCAGACAGGAATCTCCATGGACTATGATGTTTGCGGATGACATTGTGATCTGTAGTGAGAGCAGGGAGCAGGTGGAGGGAACTCTAGAGAGGTGGAGGTTTGCTCTGGAGACAAGAGGAATGATAGTTAGTCGCAGCAAGACAGAATACATGTGTGTGAATGAGAGGGATCCAAGTGGAACAGTGAGGTTACAGGGAGAAGAGATAAAGAAGGTGCAGGATTTTAAGTACTTAGGGTCAACAGTCCAGAGCAACAGGGAGTGTGGAAAAGAGGTGAAGAAGCATGTGCAGGCAGGTTGGAATGGGTGGAGAAAAGAGTCCGGTCTGTTGTGTGATAAAAGAGTTTCAGCAAGAATGAAAGGAAAGGTGTACAGGACAGTAGTGAGACCAGCGATGTTGTATGGTTTGGAGACAGTTGCACTGAGGAAAAGACAGGAGGAAGAGTTAGAGGTAGCAGAGCTGAAGATGTTGAGGTTCTCTTTGGGAGTGAAGAGGATGGATAGGATCAGGAATGAGTACATCAGGGGGACAGCACATGTGAGATGTTTTGGAGACAAAGTTAGAGAGGCCAGGTTGAGATGGTTTGGACATGTTCAGAGGAGGGAGAGTGAATATATCAGTAAAAGGATGCTGAGGTTAGAGCTGCCAGGCAGGAGGCCGAGAGGAAGACCAAAGAGGAGGTTTATGGATGTAGTGAAGGAGGACATGAAGGTAGTCGGTCTGAGAGAAGATATGCAGGGGATAGGGCTAGATGGAGGCAGATGATTCGCTGTGGCGACCCCTGAAGGGAACAGCTGAAAGGAAAAGAAGTTTTTGGTCTTATAATAAGAATTAACTTTTTCCACAACAGAAAATTTAACTATATCAATAAATAAAAAGTTGTTTTAATAAATAAAAAAGTTGTCAACTTTGGGGTGATAACAGTAACGTCACTTCTTCACACCATTGTCATGTTTTATTGCTTATGTGTTACAGCATGTTATTAGAACATTGCAATAATGTACATTTTTTAACATTACAGTCAAACCTTCTTAGAACCGATCCAATAATTTTTGAAACATTCTGATTATCCGGTGTGAATATTTCCCAACTGCCCCTGCCCTCGGATAGCTTTTCCAACCTCTGGGTGGCTTCAGAAGTCTGTACGGAAGCATAAAGCAGTTATGAGCAGTTAGCTAGATGCTGGAAGGAAAGGTAAGGCTGTAGGAACTGAGGCATATAACTCTTAGCAGTAAGATAAAAATTTCTAATACATTCTAGGTGGTAGTTTAATACTTTCTGAATGATTCCTTGAAAACTCAAACAGCAATTTTGCCTGAAATGCCTGTCCCTAAACTCTGTTATGAATAAGATTATCCTTATCTGGTTCAGACCTCGAACCGCTTCAGTCAGTGCTATCAGTAGCAGAAATTTTCATTTGGTGTATTTTCTGTCTGGTTTGACACTCTGTGTGAGGTCCAGTGCAGGATCAAAGGCCGCTTGGGTTTAAAACCCATGACAAACGAGGTAAGCGGCTGATAAGGCCGTGTTTATCTGTCTGCGTGCTGTTCCTGGCTTCAGCATGGAGATAGCATCACACATCAGCATGACAAGCACCAACAGTCAAACCCAAATCTGCCGCAAGAGAATTCAGCATCTTTCAGCCTCACAGAGCAGCCAGGAAAACAACTCATTTAGAGGTTTTAACACAGTGCGTTACATCATCCTCCCCCAACCCCCCACCCACATCTGCTCTGCTCTACAGTTGCGTCCGTCTTTGAAATATTGATTAGCATTTTAATGGCTTGTTGCGTTTTTCTCCTTCGAGGCTTTCTGCATGAAAACAGAAGCTCAGAAATTTTACAGACACCTTATTAAATCCCAGTGCCTTGGATTCAGTGTGTGTTACTGAGCAACAGGTGTGTCATTCATGGATCTGAAGCAGTTTTGGGGTCGGCGGGGGGGGGGGGGGGGAGGAGTAAACCAAATTTAAATACTTGTGGAATCGACTAAATTGTCCTTAAATTATCATAATACATGATTAAAGATGAAATCCCTATTGATTATTATTGTAAGGAATAAAACGCTTCCGGCATGCCGTTATAGAAAAATAATCACCACTGAGTTAGCATTATGGTTTGAAACTTTAATATTGAAATGAAACTTTAATATTGAAATGAAACTAAATATATAACAGTACATCCTGAAGTGTTTTATTCCTCTTATAACACAGCGATCTGCCAACAATTTGCCATTTTTGTATTAATTATGCCACGGTCTTTACTGTAACAAGACTGTGTAAAAACTTGTAGATTTTACAACCTGGGTTGCCAGTTGTGTAAATTTACAGTTAAAAAAAAAAAAAAAAAAAAAAAAAAAAGTAAAACTTTTTGAGTTCTGTAATTTCTTCTATAGTATAAAACAACATAATCCTGTACATTTACACATTTGGCTGATGTAGGATACAACTGAGCTGAAGGTTGAGGGTCTTGCTCAAGGACCTCAAGTTTGGCAGTGCTGGGATTTTGAACACATGACCTTCTGATTTATAAATCAAAGCCTTAACTACTGAGCCACCTGAGCAAATGAGCAAAAGTACTGAATTATGTGTTATTTTATATAATGTAATATATGTAATGATAAATGTTTTACACATGTTTACTGTAAATTTTACATGAAGTTAATAAGACAATATGCAAGTTGTCATGTTACTGAGAAAATGGCAAGCTCTGAAAAGTTACAGCTTTACCACTGACACTGGAGACTCCTTCCATAAATGTTATATAAATGTCTCCTCATAGAAGTCCCTGTGAACGAGCTGTTACTATAGACACAATAAGTGTATCAGACCGCAATAAGTGTATCAGACCGTCAGAGCTGCTGTTATAAAAAAAAATGAATCAACACCTTCTAACCAATCAGAATTGAGACTACAGACTTCTTTTTTTTTTTTTTTTTTTTTTTTTTTTTTACAGAAGATAACATATTGCTGAGAACTCATATGGGATAAAAGTACCCTGTTTAAAAATACACGTCAATGTCCTATAAATGCCTATTTAAATAATATGAATAACCACCTGCATGGATCTGGGAGAAATGTATTCAATGACTTGCAGAGGAACAGTGCAGACTTCGATTTAAGGGTGAAAAAAAAAGAGTCAGGCTACTAGATAACATTGAAGAGCATTATCATATGAGAACCAGAGGGAACAGCTTGTAAATATCAATTTATTGAAAGTTTTTCCAAAGATTATAATCATGGGCCTTAGCAGGCATGAGGTCAGAAGCAGTAGTGGGTAATGCAGGCAAATCCATAATACAAGGTCAAAACATGGTTAAAAGCAAACAAGCTAGGTTTGAGATGAAGCCCAAGCATCATTCCAGCAAATGAGGAAGTGAGATACAGAAAATCACCCATCCCATCCATAATAAGAATTTTAAATGGAGAGTTATCGACTGTTTTTTTTTTTTGTTTGTTTGTTTTATCTCTTTCTTTATTGTTTCAATTTATCTTAGCTTATTATACTTTTTTAATTTATTTTACACTTTAAAATTCTTAAATGCTCACGTAGTTCAGCTTTGTTAAACTGCCATGTGAATGTGAAATAAAGTCAGAGTCAAAGACTAGAGAAAACACAGTACTAGTTCTTGGAAATGCATTGAAGTCTTCAGTGTACAATGTAGGGGAATACACGTGTGTATCTGCTCCAACTGCATAGACCACTGCACATGAAGTCTGGTAGATATCCTGGTGGGACTCATGTCCTTCCTTCTTGGACAATCTGTCTTCTCAGCCTCTTTGGAGAGGTCTTTTTTGCTTTAGCCCTGCTACACCCAGGCCTTTTAGTATCCAGTAACCAAATTAGTAATGTTGGTGGTGACTGTGGGGTTTCAGATGTGTCCATGTAGGTTTCCTCTGGGTTCTCCAGTTTCATCCCACCTCCCAAAAAAACATCCTGGTTAGTGGATTTCCTAAAATAAATTGCCACTAGGTGTGTAAGAGTGTGTGCATGATGCCCTGAGTCCCATCCATGGTGTACCATTAATGATTGAGAAGCCTTTATTTGTCACATATACACAGTGATTTTTTTTTCTTCACATATCCCAGCTTGTTAGGAAGTTGGGGTCAGAGTGCAGGGTCCGCCATGATACAGCGCCCCTGGAGCAGACAGGGATAAGGGCCTTGCTCAAGGCACCTTGGCAGTGCTGGGGCTTGAACCCCCAACCTTCTGATCAGTAACCCAGATGATCTGCTAGTGTATGCATCAACCCATTCATTATTGCATCAGAACTTGGCTCTGATATGAGAGCATATGTGAACTGCTCATAAACTTTGAGCCGTTTCTCATTAAACTACAATAAAAATTTAAACCAGACCAGATGATTACGTTTCTGGCAAAATATGTTCAGAACTCGTTTATTTTTTTTTCCATGACTTATTTATTGAAAGCACTTGATAATTTAAAGTCTGTCTTATCACTCAGGCATGCAGTTACAGCTGTACACGAGCACTGGGTGGTGATGGTACATCATTTGATACATTGTGCAAAGCAAGGAAATGTTTAATAGTCCATCTGTCATTCTATTTGGCTTGAATCTTTGAAACATCCTTTCACCACACGGTGCTGTTTGACTTCATAGTGTACAGTTGTAGATGGGTAATGATTTATAATCCCACTACCCAGCACTCCAAAAACATAAAAAAGTCTAATATTTCTGATTATGAGATTATTAGATAACAAATAGAAGACCATTGAGCCTATTTCTAGACTTTTGTTTTGTTTGTTTTTTGTTTTTGTTTTCAGTCACTGGCTACTAGCTAGCTTCACCAGCATGCTAAAGTGGCACACTCCGTCATTGTATTCAAACCTACAAATTAGGTTATATATATACAGTGGGGGGAAAAAGTATTTGATCCCCTGCTGATTTTGTACGTTTGCCCACTGACAAAGAAATGATCAGTCTATAATTTTAATGGTAGGTGTATTTTAACAGTGAGAGACAGAATAACAACAAAAAAATCCAGAAAAATGCATTTCAAAAAAATTATAAATTGATTTGCATTTTAATGAGGGAAATAAGTATTTGACCCCTTCGACTTAGTACTTGGTGGCAAAACCCTTGTTGGCAATCACAGAGGTCAGAAGTTTCTTTTAGTTGGCCACCAGGTTTGCACACATCTCAGGAGGGATTTTGTCCCACTCCTCTTTGCAGATCCTCTCCAAGTCATTAAGGTCATTTTCAATACCCTGGCTGAGGGAAGGAGGTTCTCACCCAAGATTTGACGGTACATGGCCCCATCCATCGTCCCTTTGATGTGGTGCAATTGTCCTGTCCCCTTAGCAGAAAAACACCCCCAATGCATAATGTTCCCACATCCATGTTTGACGGTGGGGATGGTGTTATGATTTGGGGTCATAGGCAGCATTCCTCCTCCTCCAAACACGGCGAGTTGAGTTGATGCCAAAGAGATCTGACCACACCTGACCACAACACTTTCACCCAGTTCTCCTCTGAATCATTCAGGCAAACTTCAGACGGGCCTGTACATGTGCTTTCTTGAGCAGGGGGACCTTGCGGGCGCTGCAGGATTTCAGTCCTTCACGGCATAGTGTGTTACCAATTGTTTTCTTGGTGACTATGGTCCCAGCTGCCTTGAGATCATTAACAAGATCCTCCCGTGTAGTTCTGGGCTGATTCCTCACCGTTCTCATGATCACTGAAACTCCACGAGGTGAGATCTTGCATGGAGCCCCAGACCGAGGGAGACTGACAGTTTCTTCCATTTGCGAATAATCGCACCAACTGTTGTCACCTTCTCACCAAGCTGCTTGGTGATGGTCTTGTAGCCCATTCCAGCCTTGTGTAGGTCTACAATCTTGTCCCTGACATCCTTGGACAGCTCTTTGGTCTTGGCCATGGTGGAGAGTTTGGAATCTGATTGATTGATTACTTCTGTGGACAGGTGTCTTTTTACAGGTAACAAGCTGAGATTAGGAGCACTCCCTTTAAGAGAGTGCTCCTAATCTCAGCTCATTACCTGTGTAAAAGACACCTGGGAGCCAGAAATCTTGCTGATTGATAGGGGATCAAATACTTATTTCCCTCATTAAAATGCAAATCAATTTATAACTTTTTTGAAATGCGTTTTTCTGGATTTTTTTGTTGTTATTGTGTCTCTCACTGTTAAAATACACCTACCATTAAAATTATACACTGATCATTTCTTTGTCAGTGGGCAAACGTACAAAATCAGCAGGGGATCAAATACTTTTTTCCCCCACTGTGTGTGTGTGTGTGTATATATATATATATATATATATATATATATATATATATATATATATATATATATATATATATATATATATATAATTCAACAAGTGCAGACAATACTTAATATTCAAGGATAAAACATGATAGCTCAATCTTAAGTTTTACATTTCTACAGTTCAAGTAAATCAAGTATAAAATCTAAGTTTTAAATCAGATCCAGTGAATTATCTCTTTAGAAATTGTCTTGCAGCAGAACAGGAAAGGACGATTCTCCTCCTGCAGGGACTATTAAGACTAAAAAGGAAGATGAAAATCAAACCTGAGACTGAGAAACATTGAATTCTCGGCCAGCAACGAACATTGCCAACATGTGAAAGCAAATGATGCATGGAGAAGATACCTCATACCTGTTTTCATAAATATCAGCGTGAGATGCTGATGGAAGTGTGGCTCAATTATCAATGCTTGTCTAAACAGGAGCCGTGTACAATTAATGTAATACGCCAAAATATGTTTCCGTATTTCCATATTCAGTATTTATTCCAACACAGAAAAAAAGCGCTTTTTTGGGGCCAGGTGAAGCTTTCATGCTGTGTGAGTGGTGAGAATTTGTAAGAGATGACAGGATGAGTTATGCACAGATGATAGCATCATGGCACCGCACTGGTGATTAGAATATGAACTAGTCCAGGTATACATTTTCATGCTTTAAAAATTGGAGTTGAATAAATAAATGAAAGAAACTCATCGCACAGACCCATCTGTGACATTTCTATAAAAAAGTGACAAATACCAGCTGTTCAGGTTTAAGAAAAAGAAATAAATTCATAAATGAAAAAGGGTTGTGCGACATACTGTAACGTGCATTTACATTTTGGGCCTTGTTGCACAATTTCAAAATTTTTACACCGATCTGATTTTTTTTGTCCTGACAAGACTGACCCATATCTGATTCCCGTGTTTACATCACAAACTCTACAAAATGTATTAAGCTGATTATTATTTTTTTTTTACCAGCAGCATTACCATGGTTGAACATGAACCCTACTGTAAAAGTTTACGTTTATTATAATACAAATTATAACGATGACACAAAGGCAGAGGAAAAGATACCTTGCTGATGCCCTGGCAGTCTCACGGGATAGGTGATCAAGCCCAAGAAATCAGGAAGTGGTGGAATAACGATGGAGAACGGGTGCACGTTTCTTTATTTTTGTAAATAAATTACAGAAACAGTACATACAATTTGTAATTGAAGAAGTAAAAATGTACTACTGGTTCATTGTTCTCAATCGTCCTATCGACTTCCACCTTAAATGTGATACGTTTTTGTGATACCTACAGAATTTGCAATATATAAACAATGCAAAACAAACAAAAGAAAAATCGAAGGGTTTTCATTTGTCTCACCAATTGGCTGTGGTAAAATTGGCTGTGTTGTCTGGGTGGGAGGGGCATGATCTCTCGCCCCTGTCAGTCAGATCAACACTAGCTAATCATGGGCATATGTTGTATGTGGAACAGGGTGGATAGTGCTTTCCTCCAAGTGTGTCATGTTGCCTTGTGATGTTTGGAAAGATGTGGTTGGCTGGCTTTACATGTGTCAGGGGAAGTATGTGTTAGCTTTCACTCTCCTGTTGTGTAATTGGGGAGAGCTGGCTGGTGGATGGGAATTGGCCAAGATTAAATTAGAGACAAAATGGGGGGAAATAAATAGACAAAAGTAGTCAGTGGGGAAAAAAAAACTTAATTGGTTGGCAATGTAAATGCCTTTTTAGTTATTTCATTTGTATGCAGTTTGAGTGATATGAATGATGTATGCGATGCAGAAAAGTGAATGTTCATAGCATCATGCTGAGTTTTTGATCAATATCAGCATGTGCAATGCCGCTATTTTAGCCCAGCTTGTCCCGAGCACCTCCCCCTGCCTGCACATCTCCTGTACAGATCCAGATAACGGGATCTAATTAATTCCCAGGACAAGAAAATACACAGAGGAGCCACTGAGGTCATGGTGTTGTTTCATTCTCTTACTGGGGTACAAGAATGAAATACAAAACAACAAATCAGTAGGAAACAAACAGCATGTTAGTGGACTAACCTGCCAAGAGACACTAAGCAAGTTCAGGCACAAAGCGAGTTTGCCCCAGGGAGCAGCTGCTCTATGTATGAGGACTAATATCAATTCAGCTGGGGAAACCAATAACACATTGTAATGCGCCGCCACCCGCTGTGATCATGATAACTGGATCAGAAGGGCTCCTTGGTGGGCTCTGCTGGGAACCCACACTCCTACACGCCCTCTTTCTTACCTCCTGTGTGGTAACGGCCGACGGAGACGCAGCCGCCGAGCCGCTCGGTAACACATCCTAATTACAAGCCAGATGTTAATGATACAATTAATTACTTTCTGCTCCAGTAACGGAGCTACAAAAGAGCCGGGGTTCCTCCAGTGGGACGCTGTGTTATTTTTATTAAGGACGTGCAAGCATCGGTGCTCTCATGGGAATGTAGCGGTAATCAAAAGGAGGAATAGATTTCAGGTTGCATCTGGAGAATTACAGCAGGTGCCGGGACACAGAGTCCTGTTCTACTTTCTAAATTTGAGGGGAAAAAAAAGAAATAGCATTTTTTTTTTTTTTTTTTTTTTTTTTTTTTTTTTTTTTAGGGAACAACCATTTCATGCCACGCTGTTAAAGGAAAATAATCAACGATGGGGATGGTGTGTTGAAGCGGAGTTACTGTTACCATATAAAAGTTGATTATTTTCATTTGACAGCACATCCAAAAGTGTTTCATTACTTTTTTTAAATTATATATATATATATATATATATATATATATATATATATATGTATATAATTAAATATATATATATATATATATATATATATATATATATATATATATATATATATAATTAAATATATATATATATATATATATATATATATATATATATATATATATATATATATATATATATATATATATATTTTATTCATCAAAAAATGATACATTATTTCCATTCATCCATTTTCCATACCGCTTATCCTACACAGGATCACGCAGGAGCTTGGAGCCTATCCCAGGGAATTTGGGGCACAAGGCGGGGGACACACAGGATGGGGTGCCAACCCACTGTAAGGCACAATCTCACACACACACACACACAAAAAAAAGAATCATGAAGAATCGTGAAAAATTCATCATGTGAAAGTAAATTTGTAATAAAGCATTGTTCGTAGAAAAACATAAAATAAAATGACTGAATAAATGATTCACATTAAAAAAATGTAATCATGTGAATAATCCACATTGAAAATGTGTGTAATGTCATGTGGTACAACACGTGAACATGTGAAGTGTCTCAAAAATGATTTATTCACGTTTGACTCATCTCTAACTCAGCTTAAGCTAAAATAACTGTGTCACATTTATGACTCGACTCTGAGTCAGCTCATACACAATCCAGCACATCCAGGGCTTTCTTGATGGGGTTCCCCTGATTAAACACAGATAAGTAACACACACACATACACCCTGACATAAATGTCCATCTGAAGTGTGTCGTTCTGGAGGTTTCTCTACGGGGTAATAATGTCAGGAAGGAAAGGTGATGTCAGGAGCTCTCATTACAATGCAGATGAAGCTGATTTGTATCAGCGGGGAGAGGGCATTGACACTGCACAGTTACAGACAAAGATGAATCACTTATTCACACTGATATGCAGCAAGGGCACGGATGAAATGAAAGTGCAGATCACTTTGGAACGTGAGCATGCGTCAGATTACTCATTGTGTAGCGAGATTCATTTAAACGGATACACGTGGATTTACGCAAATTAAATCTAAAAAAAAAAAGTGAAATTGTGAATGGTGGAAATATCAGTAATGCAGTGTATTGTTGAGAAGTTACTTTGCAGTTGCAATCAAGCGACGAGCTACTCATGGTGTAAAGTAGCTAAGCTACAGGCAAACTAGTCTTTTGATCAATAAGCTAGCTGTGCTTCAAGCTAGCTAACTACAATGAAGCTACTTTGTCAAACTGAGGAAAATCAACTGTAAGAAGCAGTTAACCTTAATCACTTAGCATTAAAACAACAATCACCAGAAAAATCAATGTATACAAAGAAGGCTGAGTCACTACATTTGGTTCAGCTCATTTCTAGAAACATGCTAGCTAGCTAGTTAGCATTAATCAGTGATGTTACGTTTCCTCTTCTCCAGCCCTCGTTACGCTGCAAAGTGTGACGAGTGGCGTGCTACCGCATTCCAGCGCAATTCATTCATGGACTCATGTTTTGTTTACTTTTTCCATGTGCTTGGTGTTGTCATTGTCACGTCATGTCTCCGCCTCCTGTGTTTCCCCATGTGCCTTTGTTATTGTGTTGCGTCATGTCTCTGCTCCGTTTCTTCATTGGTTCTCGTTCTAATGTGATTATCATGTCCAGGTGTCTTTAATGGTTGTGTGTGAATTAGTATATGTTTAAATACGCCACTCCGTCTCTGCTTCGGGGCAGAGTATTATTATGGCTTAGATTCCGTGCACTTTGTTCCGGTGATTTCCAGATCACCCTCCGAGCGTTAGGAAAGTAGATTCCAGTGTATTAAAGTTTAACCTTGCGATTTGTCCGTGATTTCCAGATCACCCTTCGAGCGTTAGGAAAGTAGATTCTTGTGTATTAAAGTTTAACCTTGCGATTTGTTCCGTGATTTCCCGATCACCCTTTGAGCGTTAGGAAAGTAGATTCTTGTGTATTAAAGTTTAACCTTGCGATTTGTTCCGTGATTTCCAGATCACCTTTCGAGCATTAGTTTATCGTTAATGAGTTTAAGTACATTTATGTTCATGATTATGTTGAGCGAAGTCCTTTATGTTTTGTTTTGTTTACCATACCTAATAAACTGAACACTTTCCCCTGCACTTGCATCCTGCTCATCCCTTTCACCCTACGAGTCGTAACAGAATACTCCGCCAAAAAATGGATGCAGCAGGGAAAGCGACGCCACGCCACGCCACGCCCAGCCACACTACAAATGCCTGCTATTAACTCTATGTTTTTTCCTCAGTGGGCTTTCATCTATCCTCCCGATGATTATGATGGTTTTTCCACTTGGCCACAATGCTACATATTTCAGGCACAACTTTATTTTTTGAGCTTGGAGGACCCCAAATCCGACGAAGAAGAGTGGTTGGGATTCCTCCTCTCTCGTCTGGTCAGCTCCGCTCGCCAATGGGCGAAGCTTCACCTAACCAGTAGATCCCCGCAGCTCCAAACAGTTTCAGGCTTTGTGGATCTACTGGTCCAGGTGTTCGGAAGCCCAGACTTCCAACCCGACCTCAGGACATTTTTGGGGAAGGATCGTCTGGGCGACCGACCTAGTAAAACATTCCTGGAATATTATGAGAGTAAGCGGGCTAACGTGGCAGCCTGCACCTCTCATCCCCTAAGCCAGGAGTGTACCACCGAGGAATGCACCTGACCAGCCATCCTGCAGTGCCCCACCTGCAGGAACCAGGGAGTAAGAAGCAGCTACTTCTGTTCCCAAAGCTGTTTTAAGGGCAGCTGGCGGGTGGATAAGCGGCTGCACAGGCGGGCACCCTCAGAGCTCCAGCAGGAGGCCCAGCAGGAGGTCTCCTCAAGGGAGCTGCACCTGGAGGTTAACATGGCGACCTCCAGCCCCGAGCTCCAGCCGGAGACCCAGCAGGAAGTCTCCTCCACGGAGCTTCCACAGGAGGTTAACGTGGTGACCTCCAGCCCTGAGCTCCAGCAGGAGGCCCAGCAGGAGGTCTTCTCAAGGGAGCTGCTCCTGGAGGTTAACGAGGTGACCTCCAGCCCCGAGCTCCAGTTGGAGGCCCAGCAGAAGGTCTCCACAGCGGAGCTGCACAAGGAGGTTAACGTGGTGACCTCCAGCCCCGAGCTCCAGCCGGAGGCCCAGCAGAAGGCCTCCACGGAGCTACCACAGGAGGTTAACGTGGCGACCTCCAGCCCTGAGCTCCAGCCGGAGGCCCAGCAGAAGGTCTCCACAGCAGAGCTGCTCAAGGAGGTTAACGTGGCGACCTCCAGCCCCGAGCTCCAGCCTGAGGCCCAGCAGAAGGTCTCCACAACGGAGCTGCTCAGGGAGGTTAACAAGGCGAACTCCAGCCCCAAGAAGCAGCCAGAGATTCAAGAGGAAACCTCCTCTCCTGGCCTGCTTACACCAGAGGCTCGAGAAGAACCCTCCACTCCTGCCCTGTCCATGTCTGAGTTCCATGGGATGACCTCTTCTCAAGCTAGTCCATGTCCAAGTCCATGTCCAGGTTCCTGCCCTAATCCTAGTCCATGTCCAGGTTCCTGCCCTAATCCCAGTCCATGTCCAGGTTCCTGCACTAATCCCAGTCCAGGTTCCTGCCCTAATCCTAGTTCATGTCCAGGTCCTTGTCCAAGTCTATGTCCAGATTTTTGCCCTATTCCAAGGCCAATCTCTGAGCCAGTTCTCAATCCTGCTCCCAGTCCTGCTTCCAGTCCTGCTCCCAGTCCGGTTCCCAGTCCTGCTCCCAGTCCTGCTCCCGTTCCCAGTTCCAGTCTAGTTCCTCGTCCAAGTCCAGGTTCCGAACCTGTTCCTAGTCCAGTTCCAAGTCCTAGTCCAGGTTCTGACACTGTTCCTAGCCCAGATCCTAGTTCAGTTCCTAGTCCAGTTCCAAGTCCAAGTCCAGGTTCCGACCATGTTCCTAGCCCAGTTCCTAGTTCAGTTCCAAGTCCAGTTCCTGATTTCTATGCTGGCTATATAGGTTTGATTTCGGGATTGGTGTTTGCTCTCCTTCTCAGTTCAGAGGCTGATTTACCTCCCAGCTCCACTTCTAACCCAGCTTCCTCCTCTGTCTCCAGCCCTGTCTCCAGCCCTGTCTCCTCCTCTGTCTCCTCCTCTGTGTCCAGCCCTGTCTCCTCCTCTGTCTCCTCCTCTGTCTCCAGCCCTGTCTCCTCCTCTGTCTCCAGCCCTGTCTCCAGCCCTGTCCCTTCCTCTGTCCCTTCCTCTGTCTCCAGCCCAATCTCCAATGCTGTCTCCAACCAAGTTTTGGATTTTGTCTATGGTTTTGGGTCTAACCTAGATCTCTGTCCGGTCTCGAAGTCTGTTTCCACGTCTTTCTCAAAGTCTGTTTCCATGTCTTTCTCAAAGTCTGTTTCCACGTCTTTCTCAAAGTCTGTTTCCAAGTCTGTTTCCAAGTCTGTCTCGAAGTCTGTTTCCAAGTCTGTCTCAAAGTCTGTTTCCAAGTCTGCCTCGAAGTCTGTTTCCAAGTCTGCTTCGAAGTCTGTTTCCAAGTCTGTCTCGAAGTCTGTTTCCAAGTCTGTCTCTAAGTCTGTTTCCAAGCCTGTCTCTGATCCAGGTGCCAGAGCAGACTCCGATCCTGGTTCCAGAGCAGACTCCGATCCTGGTTCCAGAGCAGACTCCGATCCTGGTTCCAGAGCAGACTCCGAACCTGGTTCCAGAGCAGACTCTGATCCTGGTTCGAGGTCGAGCTCCGGGTCAAGCACCAGGTCACGCACAGCTCCGAGATCCAGGTCCAGCACCAGGTCACGCGTAGCTCCGAGATCCAGACCAAGTTCTCGTCCAAGTTCTCGTCCAATTTCTCAAGGAAAACCAGACACGTTCTGCTCGGGTTACGGGACACTGGGCATAACCAGCCTCAAGTTCTGGAGGGCAGAGGTTAGGATCCTGCCCAGGGGCCCAGGTCCACCAAAGTGGATAGAACTTGCGGCGCTTCGGGAGCCGTGCCTTAGGGGGGGCGCTCTGTTACGTTTCCTCTTCTCCAGCCCTCGTTATTCTGCAAAGTGTGACGAGTGGCGGGCTACCGCATTCCAGCGCAATTCATTCATGGACTCATGTTTTGTTTTTGTTTGTACTTTTTCCATGTGCTTGGTGTTGTCATTGTCACGTCATGTCTCCGCCTCCTGTGTTTCCCCATGTGCCTTTGTTATTGTGTTGCGTCATGTCTCTGCCCCGTTTCATCATTGGTTCTCGTTCTAATGTGGTTATCATGTCCAGGTGTTTTTAATGGTTGTGTGTGAATTAGTATGTGTTTAAATACGCCTCTCCGCTTCGGGGCGGAGTACTATTATGGCTTAGATTCCGTGCACTTTGTTCCGGTGATTTCCAGATCACCCTCCAAGCGTTAGGAAAGTAGATTCCAGTGTATTAAAGTTTAACCTTGCGATTTGTCCGTGATTTCCAGATCACCCTTCGAGCATTAGGAAAGTAGATTCTTGTGTAATAAAGTTTAACCTTGCGATTTGTTCCGTGATTTCCAGATCACCCTTCGAGCGTTAGGAAAGTAGATTCTTGTGTATTAAAGTTTAACCTTGCGATTTGTTCCGTGATTTCCAGATCACCCTTCGAGCATTAGGAAAGTAGATTCTTGTGTATTAAAGTTTAACCTTGCGATTTGTTCCGTGATGTCCTGATTACCCTTCGAGCGTTAGGAAAGTAGATTCTTGTGTATTAAAGTTTAACCTTGCGATTTGTTCCGTGATTTCCAGATCACCTTTCGAGCATTAGTTTATCGTTAATGAGTTTAAGTACATTTATGTTCATGATTATGTTGAGCGAAGTCCTTTATGTTTTGTTTTGTTTACCATACCTAATAAACTGAACACTTTCCCCTGCACTTGCATCCTGCTCATCCCTTTCACCCTATGGGTCGTAACAAGTGAATTATACAGCTAAGTTTTTTGGGGGTGGGGGGTGGGTAGCTCAAAGTCAAAATTTTTCACAATGCATTGAAATAATCGAACAAAATTGGCAGCCACAGAACTCTCATGTGAGCAGAACCAGAAATAAAGGATGTAGGATAAAGAAAGCTAGCACACAGCCTTGTGACCGCTATTTAGTAATTACCATTTCTTCTATATTATTTAGTAATTTATTCATTTTTAGATTGAATAGACCATCACTGATTATCTGGTTTTCTCTTGTCTCTGGCTCAAGGCTCAGAAGTTGGCTCAGAAGTCCACCTAGATGGTGCCAAGTAGAGAAGTCTATTTACAGCTGGAATAAAAATTCCAGGTTCATTGCCTTGTGTACATTTCTACTCACCTGAATGGCTTCTCTAAAATGACTGGCTGCTCTAACGATCTTGAATGAGTAAATTAATGTGACATCCCATCTAGTGAATATTATTATGTTGTTGTATCAATTATTATCGAATTTATCGCATCATTTTATTACTGTAGTACTATATTATATACCATTGCATCCACTTCTTGTGCTATTAATACTGTAGCTAGCCATCTTTGAGATGGCTTGGTTTCATTCTTCTCTGCAGTTAATATAACTTTTACTTTACTCAGAGGACTTGTGTGTATATACAGTTATATTTACTTTATAGTCCTATATGTGTGAATATCCCTCTGAGATTTATAAAGAGATCTATCAAATTAGTGCCAATAATATTTGTAGTAGTTTTAGTAGTGTGCTAGTATGGTATAATACTAGTGTAATGAATTATTAATGTCATTATAAGTACGGTAGCAGCCACAAGAACAGTAATAGTGGCAGGTTCAGTATTAATACTAATATCATCAGTAGGCCTATGGTATGTGTAGCAGTGGTATTACTAATAGTGGAAATAGAATTAGTAGTTTAATTAGCAGTAGTATGCTATTAGTGTTATAGGTTATTAGTATTACTATCAAGAACTCTTATATGTAGTTTATATACTAGTGTATTATATGTGGGTTGCAGTGGTGGTGGTGGTGGCAATTTTAGTGTTAATAATAATATCAATATTAGTATTAATAGCAGTTGTTATTGCTAAAATAGCAGTAGTAGCCATGGTAGTTTTTGCAGCAGTATTATTGTTAGATGTACCGGTAGTATTAATCTTATTAGTATTAGTAATAATGGTAGAAGTTTTAATGATTGTAATGTAAATTTCAGCATTTGTATTAGTATTGTGTGCAATAGTGATGAGAGTAATAGTGCTAGTAGTACCAATCAAATAGTATTAGTATTAGTAGTATTAGTAGTATAAGTATTAGAAATACTTATATAAAAAGTAAAAGAAATAGTGGTAGTAGTTTTATTGGTATAGTATGAATATTAGCATTTTTATTTGTATCAAGTGTAGCAGTGATAATAGTAATAGTGTCCATATTAGAAGTAATATAAATATTATTAGGAATTCTAGTATGTGCATTAGTATTAGTATTTGTTTCATATTTTTATTTATAGTAAATCATACTCTTTGTTATGTGGAGAAATTTCTACCAGGAATATTGAACCAATTTGGATCTGTGGGTGTGGGTGTTTGTGTCAGCACAGTTTTTTCTGTGTGTGTGTGTGTGTGTGTGTGTGTGTGTGTGTGTGTGTGTGTGTGTGTGTGTGTGTGTGTGTGTGTGTGCGTTTGCTGCCTAATCGTGAATCCCGCAGGCATGAAACCGATTCAGCAGCCTCTCCCAATCAATAAAAAGAAGCGCCTCCGACCTTGAGTGTGATTCGTGCGGAAAATGACAAGATTGCTCGTGTTTTAGCGAGGCCTCATCGCAGCTTCATCTTCTCTGCGATCAAAGCGTAGCATGAGTGTGGAGCGACTCCAGTCACCTTTGATCGGGCCTAACACACACTGGCCTGTGGTGCAGTGCAGCACAGTGTTAACACGTGTAGAGCTGAAAGCCTCGTCACTGTGGGGCTAAAAACGTACGAATATTTTATATCCAATTAAAGTTGGAATTAAAGTTTCAGTAGGAATAGTCAGTGGATGTGAAAGAGCACGGTGCTTTGAAAGCAGTGGAAATAAATGCGTATGAAAAACAGCCGTCTTTTTTTATGGCAACCTCTTGAAAAAAAATATTGATTTCTGTTTAGTGATTGAAGATCGATTTTTTTTTTTTTTCCCATTACTCCGTATTGAACCTTGTATTTTGAAGATCACCGTTACATACCTACACACACACACACGCACACACACACACACACACACACACATAGAGTGCACACATTATTGACAAAGGCATTATCTTGTTTTACTGCAGTGTCCTTCCTTGCTCTGGGCCAGTAAACAGAGCACCCGGGTCACATTTGTGCTCTTTAATGTCAAGATGTATGAGAGCGCACTAAGCTCTGGAGTCTATAACAGACTATAGACGCAGTTTAAGAGTTGACCTTGTCGTTTATCGCATAGATACACATTTATCTTTAAAGTCACTTAAACACTAAAAGCAAAAGTGCTTAACCCCGCTGTTGGGATCACTACTCAGTACTGGTGAGTAGGTTTTCTTGACCTGGGACATCTCTTTAGATTCTACAGCAACTCAATTAAAAAAAAAAAAAATTATTAAATAGCCAATATATCTTACCTTCATATATTTTAAACTCTCTAAGCAGTATTGATGAAAGCCTAAAAGCTATTTAGATGCTTGGAGATCATCGTGATGGGTTGTGTGATTAAAAGCAATAGTGAGAGGTGTGAAACATGGAGATGTACAAGCACCAGATTTACAAAAATCAATAAATAAATAAAACCTGTAAAGTATGTATATTCTTTTTCAAATTTGTTAATGAAATTTATATCACAGTGATTAATTCTCAATTCTGATTGGTCAGAAGTATCACCAGTGTCAGTGCTTTGTAAGAGTCAGAGGTAAATCTGTCATTTTAAGTTTTTAAGTAAGTGATGATAGGAACCAACTGGTTTTGCAGATATTTCACAACATTAAATGCAACCATAAATTGTTTTTTTGTTGTTTTTTTTAAATAAGAAGTGTTGATCTTTAAAAAAATAAAACTTGCAAATAAAAACTTGGCACATTCCTTTGGTATATTGTATAAAAGGAATAAAACACTTCTGTTACATATGTTGGAAACAGTAACTCGTCTTCATTCCATCATTTTATCATTCATTATTTTCCAGAAACAGTTTTATTCCTTAAAACTGCTCCTTGTATAAGAGTACTTTTTGATCAGAACAGAATTCTAAAGCTGCAGAGAGAGAGAGAGAGAGAGAGAGAGAGAGAGAGAGAGAGAGAGAGAGAGAGAAATCACATATACAGTGATTAACCCTGCTTCCAGGTGAACTCTAATGTGATTCAATTACAGAAAAAAAGGGGAAAATAGCAATTTAACTCTGAATTGACCCACCTGCAGTAAATGAATCCCGTGTTTTGGGTTGCAGCATTGCATTTATTCTTTGTAACTATGAGCTGCTAAACTGAGCCAAAGGACAGAGCTGTAGCACTGCAGACATGCCGTGTGTTCTGGAGATTTGGACTGACGAACAAAAACTCTGGATGTGATAAACAAGATGTTTTAAACTAGTTATTTATATAATCATCTAATCGTTTATTTAGTGCCAGCTTTGTGTTCTACATTCTCGGGTGATTTTTGTGATTTCTACGCTCACATGGTATCATGGATGAAAATGTTTTTTCGTTGATGCTTTCAGGATGTTTCGCGTTTTTGGTGCATTTAATTCTGTGCAGCCAAACTGTATAGAAAATAAACCAAAAGTATCCGTTTTGCTCTGATTCAACGGACAGACTTATAGGTGTGAATTATAGAGATTCTTGGAAACAGTGACTGAATGGTCAAAAGCCCCCCAAACCCTATTTTGGATCATGGTGGTGGCTCAGTGACTACGTTTACATGCACATCAATATTCTAATCGGAATTTGGCTATTCTAATTAGTCATGTAAATGCAGCAATCCGATTGCTCGATTCAGATTGAGACAATATTCTGATTCCCCAAATTCCCACCTCTGGAATATGCCTGTATTGATCGGAAATTTTTTGCATGAAAACACCTTGTTCAGAAAATCCACTGAAAGGAGATATATGCCCATACTTATTGCGGGAATTGTGGGTTCTAACCGATGCTTAACTGTAGGCTAGGTATTTAGGAATGGCAACTCAGGCATACTTACAACAACCATGTATACAGGAATATTCTGATGCCTGTACGCATATAAACATCGTATTCGGAATATGGCTACAACCTGAACATAGACCTTAAACGGAATTTGATGTGCATGTAAATGTAGTCAGTGATGCTTACAGTTCACCTGCAGAGACACTTGTGACAATTGATGGGGTCATGAATTCTGCTAAGAACCAGGACATTTCTGTCAGAACATTATGATTTGGCCATAGATGACTCTTTCAACAAGATAAAGACCCCAAGCAGACTGTGTCCAAATCAACCCAGAAAGGGTTGCAGGACACACAATTGATGTTTAAGTCTCCAGATTTGAGCTCAAGCCTTTGTCCTGCCATAACCTGAGCATTTGAATTAGCTCGTAAGGTTGACGATCCTTGACAGGTGTCTCTATACCTTGTTCGACATTCCAGGAAGAAACTCTGTGCTGTTATTCTGACGTTCCACAACATTACATGTAAAAATAAATGGATAAAAGTATGATGGGTCATTCTTTAATAAATAACACTTGTAAATGTTGGGAAATTGCAGTGGTATAAGAGGAATAAAAGACTTTGGGATGTGCTGTTATAGGAAACTTTGCAGCGGTAAAAGGGACTCGGCTTCATCACGCCACCCTGTCATTAATTATTTTCATTTAAACACAGTGTTTTATTCCTGTAGTTGTGGAGATGCCGATCGTTTTGATTCTCATTATTCATTTGATATATTGATCTTTGCTTAAGGGTTCCTCTGGGTTCTCCAGTTTCCTCCAACCTCCCAAAAACATGCCGGTAAGTGGTTTGGCTGCACTAAATTGGCCCTAAATGTGGTGGTCTGAGTGTACTGCCTCAGTGTGGTCATAGTACTTCTACAGTAAGCCAAAAGTATTTACAAGAAAGACCTACATCCTTCCTCCTCAGTAAAAAAAAAAAAAACCAAACATTCCAGCATCAAACCAGGAGATTGTCATATTTACAACCGACCAAGTCATCTCCATAAAATATCTTGCCAATTCATGTTGGAGAAAGTGTGATGTGTGAGGATTTTTAAAAAATATTTCCCTCGCTACTTGATGGAAAACAGCAATTCTCCAGCGTTCCTGACGAGGCCTGACATGCCTGTGATTACCGTCATTATCAATTCGGCTGGTTTTAGCCGTGACGAAGACGGCGCCGCAGCCTTTTGTCACACGAGCAAACCTCTCTGTCGCTGCCCTGAAATTTGCGTCAGTCACGGCTAAGTGAGAAAGGATGCTGCAGTGTCACGCTGTCATCCGTCCTCATTGGCAGTCAGTGCAACAATGTGGATCTGTGCGTGCATGCATGTGTGTGTGACTTACGATTACAATCTTTGCATACCAGAAGACCGTGTTGCACACTTGGCAGGGTATTATTAGTTATTAAGTGTATTCCAAATTCGTAGATCCAGATTTACTGGACGCTTTTGTTTGGGTGTGTAATTATTATTAGAGCACAAATGTGTTAGCTATCAATCCGAAAATAATTCTATCAAGACATCCATTTTATCTTCCCAAATAGTTAAATATAGATTGCTGTGGTTCTGCTTTGTGGCTTAGTTGCTTCTCCTCCTGAATTATTTTTTTATTATTATTATTTTATTTTTATTTTTGTAGAGGTTTTGCAGAGATTAACGATTTTTAACTTTATTTGACATTCTATACAGTGAGGGGAAAAAGTATTTGATCCCCTGCTGATTTTGTACGTTTGCCCACTGACAAAGAAATGATCAGTCTATAATTTTAATGGTAGGTGTATTTTAAGAGTGAGAGACAGAATAACAATAAAAAAAATCCAGAAAAATGCATTTCAAAAAAGTTCTAAATTGATTTGCATTTTAATGAGGGAAATAAGTATTTGATCCCCTATCAATCAGCAAGATTTCTGGCTCCCATGTGTCTTTTACACAGGTAATGAGCTGAGATTAGGAACACTCTCTTAAAGGGAGTGCTCCTAATCTCAGCTTGTTACCTGTAAAAAGACACCTGTCCACAGAAGCAATCAATCAATCAGATTCCAAACTCTCCACCATGGCCAAGACCAAAGAGCTGTCCAAGGATGTCAAGGACAAGATTGTAGACCTACACAAGGCTGGAATGGGCTACAAGACCATCGCCAAGCAGCTTGGTGAGAAGGTGACAACAGTTGGTGCGATTATTCGCAAATGGAAGAAACACAAAATAACTGTGAGTCTCCCTCGGTCTGGGGCTCCATGCGAGATCTCACCTCGTGGAGTTTCAATGATCATGAGAACAGTGAGGAATCAGCCCAGAACTACATGGGAGGATCTTGTTAATGATCTCAAGGCAGCTGAGACCATAGTCACCAAGAAAACAATTGGTAACACACTACACTGTGAAGGACTGAAATCCTGCAGCGCCCGCATGTACAGGCCTGTCTGAAGTTTGCCTGAATGATTCAGAGGAGAACTGGGTGAAAGTGCTGTGATCAGATGAGACCAAAATCGAGCTCTTTGACATCAACTCAACTCGCCGTGTTTGGAGGAGGAGGAATGCTGCCTATGACACCAGGAACACCATCCCCACCGTCAAACATGGAGGTGGGTACATTATGCTTTGGGGGTGTTTTTCTGCTAAGGGGACAGGACAACTGCACCTCATCAAAGGGATGATGGACGGGGCCATGTACCGTCAAATCTTGGGTGAGAACCTCCTTCCCTCAGCCAGGGCATTGAAAATGGGTCATGGATGGATACTCCAGCATGACAATGACCCAAAACACACCACCAAGGCAACAAAGGAGTGGCTCAAGAAGAAGCACATTAAGGTCCTGGAGTGGCCTAGCCAGTCTCCAGACCTTAATCCCATAGAAAATCTGTGGAGGGAGCTGAAGGTTCGAGTTGTCAAACGTCAGCCTCGAGACCTTAAAGACTTGGAGAGGATCTGCAAAGAGGAGAGGGACAAAATCCCTCCTGAGATGTGTGCAAACCTGGTGGCCAACTACAAGAAATGTCTGACCTCTGATTGCCAACAAGGGTTTTGCCACCAAGTACTAAGTCGAAGGGATCAAATACTTATTACCCTCATTAAAATGCAAATCAATTCATAACTTTTTTGAAATGCGTTTTTCTGGATTTTTTTGTTGTTATTCTGTCTCTCACTGTTAAAATACACCTACCATTAAAATTATAGACTGATCATTTCTTTGTCAGTGGGCAAACATACAAAATCAGCAGGGGATCAAATACTTTTTTCCCCCACTGTATATGGTTGGTTTGAGTCTAACGACTTTTAAGCGTTTAATGAATTTTTAAAAATCCACTAGCATGCCTATAATTCTTCTTGACATAATATGACAGAAATGTGTGTGACTAAGCTACCAAATTTATACGACATATAAAACGTACATAGTCATGTCGCCAGAAATTCAGTTATCAGTGTCCCAGTGTATAGTGAGCCAGGGTCCTTACCAGTGCCCCAACTAATGTACACCATATACTGATTCAGAAACACCCATAGTCTTAAGTTCTTGAACAGCTAAAATAGGTGTGTTAGATTTTGGTTGGAGATGAAACCTACAGGAAGGTGGATCTCAAGGAAGAGGGTTGGTGACCACTGCTATAGAGCATCTATGGGATGCAATGGAGAAGAAATAAGCAGATTGTTGATGCTCTATTGTGTGCATGTGTGTGTGTGTGTTTTGTTGGGTTAAACTTGGAGGAGCATTCCACCATGAATGTTACAGAAAATGGTTGATTCCATGCCCAGATGCTTTCAATAAATTCTGCAAAACAAAGGATGGCAAACTAAATATTAAAACACGTAACTGTGATCTTTAATGAAGCCACTATTAAGTGTCTGAATACTTTTTTTGTCTAATTTTATGTTTCTTTAAAATAAATGGCACTTGGTTTGACATATTTTCTAATGCATAATAATAATAATAATAATAATAATAATAATAATAATAATAATAATAATAATACACATGGTTATCATTTAATAAGCAGTAGTTAAATTAGTAGTATTTTTATTTTTTTATAAAATTTTTTTTTTGGTTTGAATTTATTCAGTTATTCTGTGCAGCTCCTGTATTTTTGCCTGCTATATAAATAAACTAACTTCACTCAAGTAACTTTTGCGAGCGAGTGTTTGACACAACTCGAGTACATTTTGCCGAAGGGCACACGGGGCGTCGCTTACATCCTGGAGACTTTTAGCAGAAAACAAAGGCCCTACTGAACTCAAAGTGTTGCAAATGCAGAAAACCTGAAAGCTGTGTGCAGTTTGTTTGTTTCTTTCTCTCTCTCTCTCTCTCTCTCTCTCTCTCTCTCTGTCTCTCTCTCTCTCTCTCAGTCCTCCTCCTCAGACTACCAGGAGGAGCAGAGCAAAAATCTGTCTCAGTGGATTGCAACCATAAATAGAGTTTTCTAAAGAGAGGGTGAAGATTCTCAGCTATTGGTTTGGATTTCAGGTAATCATTAGGAGCTCTGAAACACAAAGCCTGGAAAATTTGCCAAAAAAATTGCCAGATTGACTTGTGTAGAAACTTCACACAAGTAGCATATACCAGTTTAACCCTTGCACAAATCTGTAGTTTGTATTTTTTTGTTTGTTTGTTTGTTTGTTTGTTTGTTTTTTTAACAGTATAGATTTAAATTCAAACTTTGAGAGCATGAGAGATGGCGCACACATTTTCACATTATAGCATTAGTTTGTTTGTTGTCAATTTGCAAATTGGAATTCTGAGCATCAATTCACCAGAAATGATTTGCCAGAATTTCAAAAATCACATTAACACCTGACCTGTTACATTTAAAGGTACACTATGTACAGGTGCATCTCAATAAATTAGAATGTCGTGGAAAAGTTCGTTTATTTCAGTAATTCAACTCAAATTGTGCAACCCGTGTATTAAATAAATTCAATGCCACAGACTGAAGTAGTTTAAGTCTTTGGTTCTTTTAATTGTGATGATTTTGGCTCACATTTAACAAAAACCCACCAATTCACTATCTCAACAAATTAGAATATGGTGACATGCTAATCAGCTAATCAACTCAAAACATCTGCAAAGGTTTCCTGAGCCTTCAAAATGGTCTCTCAGTTTGGTTCACTAGGTAAGCCACAAACATTCATTGCCAAAGAAGCTGGCTGTTCACAGAGTGCTGTATCCAAGCATGTTAACAGAAAGTTGAGTGGAAGGAAAAAGTGTGGAAGAAAAAGATGCACAACCAACCGAGAGAACCGCAGCCTTATGAGGATTGTCAAGCAAAATCGATTCAAGAATTTGAGTGAACTTCACAAGGAATGGACTGAGGCTGGGGTCAAGGCATTAAGAGACACCACACACAGACATGTCAAGGAATTTGGCTACAGTTGTCGTATTCCTCTTTTTAAGCCACTCCTGAACCACAGACAACGTCAGAGGCGTCTTACCTGGGCTAAGGAGAAGAAGAACTGGACTGTTGACCAGTGGTCCAAAGTCCTCTTTTCAGATGAGAGCAAGTTTTGTATTTCATTTGGAAACCAAGGTCCTAGAGTCTGGAGGAAGGGTGGAGAAGCTCATAGCCCAAGTTGCTCGAAGTCCAGTGTTCAGTTTCCACAGTCTGTGATGATTTGGGGTGCAATGTCATCTGCTGGTGTTGGTCCATTGTGTTTTTTGAAAACCAAAGTCACTGCACCTGTTTACCAAGAAATTTTGGAGCACTTCATGCTTCCTTCTGCTGACCAGCTTTTTGAAGATGCTGATTTCATTTTCCAGCAGGATTTGGCACCTGCCCACACTGCCAAAAGCACCAAAAGTTGGTTAAATGACCATGGTGTTGGTGTGCTTGACTGGCCAGCAAACTCACCACACCTGAACCCCATAGAGAATCTATGGGGTATTGTCAAGAGGAAAATGAGAAACAAGAGACCAAAAAATGCAGATGAGCTGAAGGCCACTGTCAAAGAAACCTGGGCTTCCATTCCACCTCAGCAGTGCCACAAACTGATCACCTCCATGCCACGCCGAATTGAGGCAGCAATTAAAGCAAAAGGAGCCCCTACCAAGTATTGAGTACATGTACAGTAAATGAACATACTTTCCAGAAGGCCAACAATTCACTAAAATGTTTTTTTTTATTGGTCTTATGAAGTATTCGAATTTGTTGAGATAGTGAATTGGTGGGTTTTTGTTAAATGTGAGCCAAAATCATCACAATTAAAAGAACCAAAGACTTAAACTACTTCAGTCTGTGTGCACTGAATTTATTTAATACACGAGTTTCACAATTTGAGTTGAATTACTGAAATAAATTAACTTTTCCACGACATTCTAATTTATTGAGATGCACCTGTATGTTAGAATCTCCCTCTCGCTACGCTGCTAGCAGAGGCTAGCGGAGTAGCGCACCTCCGCATTCCACGCTTCGTGCTACGAGGAAGAGTAGCGTGAGCGTGTTTCATAAAAACCCTCCGGACTGTTGATTCATGAACTCTAGTTTTGTTTACTTTGCCATGTGCTCGTTTGTTTTTGGTTTACGTCATGTATCTGCCCCCGCTTCCTTATTGGTCTGTTTGTTTTGGTTCACGGCATGTTTCCTCCCATGTTCTGTCATTGGTTCTCCGTTTATAGTTTGATTATTGTTTCCAGGTGTTGTGTGTTTTATCTTGTTTGTTTTTAATTACCCTGTTGTATTTAAACCCCGTTTTGTGTCCGCCTCCTCGTGGAGTATTAATAAAAGTAATTATCATGAAGACTAACGAGTAGTGAAGATAAGGAATTGTAGATTCCTCTATGTTTTGTTTTCCATGTGTTTCCTAGACTTTGGATTCTTGCCTCGAGATTTCTTGGATGTTTACCTTGCCATTTTTTGGGAATACCGCTGTGTCAGTTCTTGGATTATTACCCTGTGAGTTTTTGGATTATCGCCTGGCCTTTTTGGAATTACTGCCCTGTCATTCTTGTGGAATATTGCCTTGTTTGTTTGTGGACTTTTGTTTGACTGTTTTCCTTTTTTTTGACCCTGCCGGTGTGTTGCCTTTCCCCTGATAAATATATGTTCCTTTATTTTTGGATGTTCTGTTACTTTTGAATATTCCTTGGTGTCCCTAATAAACTGACTATTTCCCCTGCGAGTGCATCCTGCTTCCCTCCTTCTGGTTACGTAATAATGTAACTTTTTTTTGTTTGTTTAAAATAAACACAATTTAAATAACGAGTAAGTACATCATAAATCCATCTTCCAAACTGTGTTTTTGTCTTACTCTGATTCACTAAGGTACGCCCATTATAGATATTTATATTTTAGACCTGTCGGGACGGATTTTGTGGGAAATAGTGTACATATGTCATTTGCTCGGTGTGGGAGTAGCATAGGTTAGTTGTCACAACGAGTGAGACCATGGAACTCGCAAAAATGGCGAACCTCCGGGGAATCACCGGTTGTGAAAAACCAAGAAACGCCGAACGGAGCAGAGTCTACAGGGAAATCAACATTGGCTTGGCTTTTCAAAGATGGTGACAACTCAGAGATTTAAAAAATTTTAAAAGCGACCAGGAGATGGCTTTTTCCTTACTCAACTGGTAAGATATTTTATTGAAATGATAGATAGCCATGTAGCTCTCTAACAGAGTTCATTGTAAAGCATTATCTATTGTAAAGGGTGATTCCTGTATTGGTTGTTATTGCGCAGTGCTGGATTTTATTTTCAAGGAAGGACGGTGCAAAATATAAACCTAATGGATAGCTAAATTAACAACATTTTCAGTTGTCTAATTAGTCAGCTTGTGAACCTTTCCATCTAAACTGGTTTTATCTCTTCAGCCTAGTAGCGAATGTTTTATGAGCAGTAGGATAATCTCTATTTTTTTAGTTATGAGAAAGAACAATTCATTTCTACTCCAAGTAAAACAGGTCTGCCACTGCCTATACCAGGTCTGACCTCATCAGACTAGCAATCGTTATGTTAACTTTTGTAACATAATTAATTTATGTTTCCAATTAGTCAAAACCAGAGGCATTAGCTGGATGGTTAATCATCTGGGGTGGAAATCAAAAAGCAATCGAAACAATGTTCTTTTCAAAAATGTTTTTATTCAATAAATTAATTTAAACGATTAAAAACATTTTTAAACTTTTGTTTCTTACCCAGAGTGCAGTACATCAGCAATTTACAGTCCAATAAGGCATGAAAACCTTTTAGGTGTGTGAGAATATAGCTGAAACAAAAACATGCAAGAGAGGGGAACTTTTTGTTTAAACATGGCCTCCTTGCTCTCGTCAAACCCACCATCCTCAATTGATAAATTTAGTATTTTTACCTCGCAGACCGTCATAAAACACTCTTATGTCAAACTCGACAGAAAGAAAATAAAACTCACCAAAACCTGTCTTGGCTTGTCTTTCTACTGTTCCAATGGTCATCGACTCTTTTTGGTCAAAATAAACCCTTAGCTACTCCACTGAGATAGGTGTGAAAATGGGAAAGCAGCAGGGTGAAAGTTTTTTTGTGCTTGAATGTTAAACAGTGTTCTAATGATCATGTAAGTCTAAAAAGCCACACTGTTATACCCTATGTGGTGAGCATATATAGTAGATAGTGGGCTAATTGGGATTCAGCCTCACTGCGTGGTGAAGGCTTAATAGGTTAGCTTAAATGGAATGTTTGCTAAAGAAAGTGACTCAGTCTTC
The DNA here is from genome assembly GCA_023630585.1 of Cranoglanis bouderius. Taxonomy (NCBI): domain Eukaryota; kingdom Metazoa; phylum Chordata; class Actinopteri; order Siluriformes; family Cranoglanididae; genus Cranoglanis; species Cranoglanis bouderius. The sequence goes on from CM042550.1 coordinate 16,259,248, forward strand.
AGATTTGGGGCTAATATGATATGAATAGGGCTGCTGTCCACTCCGTGAAAATATAAAAGTATAGGCTCATGAAAATCCGAATTTATTGTACTACTAAATATTTAAAATAAAATTACAATTCAAATAAATCACACATTCACAATCACATTTTTTATTTATTTACATGTATTCATTTGACATATTATACAAAAAAACATCTTCCTCTACAACGCTTGTATGCACTTTTTTTCTGAAATCATTATCAGTTATATGCACACACAGCGACAATCATTCATCCTGTTTAAACCACTTACCTGCTTGCGCATGTTTATTTTCCACTTTTAATATTTTATTTCGTGTGCTCAGCAGGTGTCTCTGAGCCGTCTGTAAGCACAGCCATTTTTCCCTCATGATTGAAGCCACTGAAGCTCGGGGACTCTGCAGTGTCCACACTCTCATCTCTTCCCCTTTAAACTAACGAAGACTCAGACGCTGATGAATGGATGTGGAGGCTGGTTTAAATCACGGTCAGCCCAGTGGGGGGATCTAATGAATGACCATCAGTTTAGGCCAATTACTCAGTTAGGCAAGGTGACAAAGCGCACTGCCTTTTTCCGCTGGTGTGTGTGTGTTTTTTTTCTCCCTGCTCGGGGTACGCCTGCATGACATCTTCACATATGGCCAGAAAAGCCAATTCCCTGTTAAAGCACAATGTCACGGATGACTTTCAGCACCAGCTTAAATGTATCTCTGTCTTGATAACACCTAGCGCTGGTGCTAGACTTCCCAGCATATACGTATGCCATGCATCACAGCGACAGAAATGTCACTGCAGCCATCTGAGTTGTGAGGAAACAAAAGAGAAGTTGGTGGATTGCTAGTTTTCTAGCTAACAATTGCTAGCTGCTCTCAAATGTTCATGATGATTACTTGCTAACAGGTTGTGAAGTTTATGAACATCAGAAGATGCTAAGAGCTACCTTATCTAGCTCTTAAATCTAGCTTTGTTCTAGCTATTAGCTAACAAATCTAAGCTGTAGTAGTTTTTGTTATTCTTAATATAGTTACCTCAGTTACACAACAGAATAATGTTAGCTTCTTTTTTTTAATAACAAAGCTAAATTCAGTAGCTACTAGAAACTAGCAAGTGAACAAAACAAACAAACAAAAAAAGAAACCATAATTATGGCTGCAGATTGTTTTCTTATTTCATTCTTAAAACACTCCTCCTTTTAGTCCTCTGCTGGATTATGCTGCCCAAATGCTAGTTTTAGACAAAATTCTATCCCACATCCTTGATTACAGTAATATACATCTTCTACTGTTATTCTGGACTGGTAGTGCATAGGGAGTAATCTAGCTAAACTTTGGAAACTACTATCCAGCTCATATCCATGATGATAACTTGCTAACACATACTGAAGTTTATTAACTAGCTTGGAAAACGCTATCTTCCCTTATCTACGGTAGTTATTATATATAAACAAATGCAGTTTTTGTTTTCAGCTACAGTGTCCTCCACTAATATTGGCGCCCTTGGTAAATATGAGCAAAGAAGGCTGTGAAAAATTGTCTTTATTGTATTATTGTCTTTTGTTCAAAAATACTTTGCTCTCATGGATATCAAAAAATTGCAAAAACAGCACAGGTTTATCAAAAAAAAATCTTTGTTAAATATAAGTGTGCAACAATTATTGGCACCCCTATGAATTCATATGAGAAAAATATATTTGAAGTATATTCCCATTGAAATTAAAAAAAAATAAATAAATAGTACACCTGGGTGAACAGGAAATTGTTCAGCAATGACTTCCTGTTTCACAGGGGTATAAATATGAGGTAACACATAGGCCAAATTCCCTTAGTCATTCATAACAGTGTGTAAGACCAAGGAATATAGCTGTGATGTGTGGCAAAAGGTTGTTGAGCTTCACAAAATGGGAAGTGGCTATAAGGAAATAACACAAGCATTGAAAATGCACATTTCCACCATCAGGGCAATAATTAAGACGTTCCAGTCAACTGGAAATGTTATGAATCGACCTGGAATTGGATGTGTGTCTATATTGTCTCAACGCACTGTGAAGAGGATGGTTCGAGTGGCCCAAAAATCTCCAAAGATCACAGCTGGAGAATTGCAGAAGTTAGTTGCGTCTTGGGGTCAGAAAGTCTCCAAAACTACAATCCGAAGTCACCTACATCACCACAAGTTGTTTGGAAGGGTTTCAAGAAAAAAAGCCTCTACTCTCATCCAAAAACAAACTCAAGTGTCTTCAGTTTGCCAGACACTACTGGAACTTCAAATGGCATCGGGTTCTACGGTCAGATGAAACCGAAACAGAGCTTTTTGGCAATGAACACCAGAGGTGGTTTTGGCACACACATATGGTAGCCATATGGAAAAGTACCTCACACCCACGGTTAAATATGGTGGTGGCTCTTTAATGATTTGGGGCTGTTTTCTACCAGAGGACCTGGAGATTTTGTTAGGATACATGGCATCATGGATTCAATGAAAACCTGACTGCCTCTGCCAGAAAGCTTAAAATGGGCCATGGTTGGATCTTCCAGCAGGACAATGATCCAAAACATACATAAAAATCAACACAAAAATGGCTTACTGACCACAAAATCAAGGTTCTGCCATGGCCATCCCAGTCCCCTGACTTGAAACCCATAGAAAACCTGTGGAGTGAACTGAAGAGGAGTCCACCAGCATGGACCTCAAAATTTGAAGGATCTGGAGAGATTCTATATGGAGGAATGGTCTCAGATCCCTTGCCATGTATTCTCTAACCTCATCAGGCATTATAGGAGAAGACTCAGAGCTGTTATCTTGGCAAAGGGAGGTAGCACGAAGTATTGACTAAAAGGGGGCCAATAATTGTTGCACACCTATATTATGCCTGCTAGCTACGAAGATTTTTATAGCTGATTTGGCTGACTAGAGAGCAAATGTTAGTGTCTGTTCTCCAAAACAATACTAGTTTTTATACTAACAAATAGCAGGTATGTTTGGGTTCTCTTAAACTCAACGTGGCTAATAAGCTTAGAATCTTGAAGTTGATTAGCTAGCAAAGATGTAACTCATCTCATGTAGCTGTCATATATCTGTAACAGTCTGGCTACCTAGCTAGGCGTTATATCTAACTTAGCGTTCATTCTCCATAACAATATTCATTTCAGTAGTGAACAGAAGGGAGATTTGGAATCTTTTAAATGTTGTTGGGAACACAACGTACTGAGCGAACTTCTGTGAGAAATGGAAATTCTCATTTAGTTACCACTAGTAACTAAAAAACCCACAATTAGAAATGTACTTATCTCTCTTATTCTCTAAGCTCACCTTATCTAGCTATCATATCCCTGTCTGGTTAGCTAGCTAACTACTATTAGCCATCCATTCTCCATAACAACACTAATTTTACTGTTTACTTAGGTAAACAGTAAATAGATTTGAGTTCTTTTAATTGTCCCTTCTAGGAGAACTTGTGTCTTATATGAGAAATCTGGATAGTGAAACTTTAATGCTGTTCTGTCTATTTCAGTTTAATGCTACATCTGTACAGATGATACAAAATCATTAAATAATAATCCTGCTGTCATACTTTGACTTGTTCAATCACAGTTATTGCTTTGTGAGAAAGCGCTCTCCTCCAGACCCTTTAGAAATATATGTGGTTCATAACAGGCTTACAGCAGATAAATAATAAATCACAAGACCATTTTTGATGTTATCATGGTCAGCAGGACAGCCATGTTTGTGTACAAGAACTACACTAATAACACCTCTTCTCATTACTGAGCCGAGCGTCTCAGAGAACACCGAACAAATGCTTTCGTTATGATTAACCAAATAAGACTAATGCACTCCAAACATGTACATTGCAGCCCCGTATAACGCAGTTGCCGCGGAGACGCTGATCTTGCTGGTAGAGTGGGTCGGGGTTGTGTGAGTGCATATGAGGCGTAATTACACCCCCTCATTACAGTAGTGCTGGAGAAAAGCAACTGAAGGAGTCCTCCGAGGGCCTCAGCCTAACGCTGACAAATAGGTTTGCAGTCGATCACGCTGAACACAATGAGCATGCTGAGTGGTTACTGTGGGCACATACTACGTGCACCAGCCAGGGATGGTTACACACACTTACACACACACACACACACACACACTTTTGTCAACTTAGCATCTTTGATGCTATATTGGGTGACTTACTATAGTGACGTTTCTTTTAACAATCTGGTGACTTTCTGAGCAGAGAATAATCTGATCACTGATTACCTGTGTTTCCCAATGACCAATCACTGATCACCATTGTTACCAACGATCAATCACTAATTGCAATTGTTTCCCAGAAATCATCATTGGTTCCAACAACCAATCACTGATCACCATTGTTCCCAATGACCAATCAGTGATCACCATAGTTACCAACAACCAATCACTGATCACCATTGTTCCCAACAACCAATCACTGACCACCACGGTTTGTCCCATTAATGCACTTCATTGTTCTTCAATTTAAACTCTCTTCTTGGTGATATTTACAGTAATAAAAGCTAGTTATTCCATCTGTAATCTTTTTCTTCATGTCTATTTCCTAACTACTCCCCACGACTGTCTCATGTTGCCTGTGTTCTTAATAGAAATTATAGAATTTTGTAAATATGTACAGAGAATATGTAATGTTTGTAGTACCTTCTATTATTTTCTATCATGATTAAACTATACTTTTCTTTTCCATTCTGTTTCTATATCAGTTTTTTTTTTTTTTTTTCCTTCTTCACGTAACATGTTTGATATGCAAATGATCATGACAATTCAATGAATATGCAAATTGGTCTATGGTGTCACCAGGCAATTTCTAGCAACTTTTTGAGCATGCATTAGCTACTTTCTGCTGAAAAGAGATGACAACATTGTGCTCTCTCTCTCTCTCTCTCTCTCTCTCTCTCTCTCTCTCTCTCTCTCTCTTTCTCACACACACACACACACACACACACACACACACACACATACACACCGAAATGCTAGATGAATAGATCAGCATGATATCAAAAGTCATATAGGTTTAGGAGCAGCTAAAACCAAATTAAACCATTCAACGGTCTTATAAGGCATCATCACTATAGATATCTTAAGGCTGATAAGATACAGGGTATAAAAGCAAATTAATTCATAAAGATTAATGATTTTCGGCATCACTGCATTATAGGATGGCATTGATCATGTTTTCCTGAAGCTATTCATCTATCTCTTTGCCCTTTCTTTTTAATTGTACATGTCCTTGGTTTCTCTCGGTACCAGCCTCTCTGAGATAGCGCTCGAGATGACGAGGTCATAAGATCATTAAAATAATTTTCCTCTTGAATGGCAAAATGCATGGCTGTCCCCACAGTGCTTCCGGCTTTTTTTTTTTTGTTGCTTTTTTTTTAGTTTAATGATGTAGGTTTTCGTAACAAGGCTGCAGTGCCGCAGGCCCATTTATGCCGGAGTAATGAAAAAGGCCAAACGGGCCGTGCATCACTTAGTGCTGCTGAATCAAAACAGATTTGTAAAGGCGAACTATGCCAACTCGGGCCATTACACTCGATTTTCTCAGCGACCAATTGCTTTTCCCCCGACATGCATTAAAGGTGCATTATGTATAGCACTTGGGTTTGTATTTTATTGAGAAAAGATTCTAAAAGCGATAAATCGGTACTGGAGGTGTGTCACTCTCCTTCTTAGATGGTGTGATGCCCATTCGGTTTGCAATCAATGATCTGCAGAATGGAAGTTGCATTTAAAGTAACTAATTACTGTATATGATATGATGGGGTAGCTCTGTGGTTAAGACGTTGGACTACCCATTGGAATGTCATGGGTTCAAACCCCAGCACCACCAAGATGCCACTGTTGGGCCTTTGAGCAAGGCCCTTAACCCTCAACTGCTCAGATGTATAAATGAGATAAATGTACATCACTCTGGATAAGGGCGTCTGCCAAATGCTGTTAATGTAGAGTTGAATTGATGCTTGATTATGTGATAAGGTCACACTGGAACAAGCATAGAGGCCACAATTCCTTCACTGGGATTAACAAGAGCAGAGGCCATGCATTCCCCATTGGGTCTGACAAGTACCGATGCTTCACTAGGACTGACAGGTAATAAAGCCATGCCTCCTTCATTTGGACTGACAAGAACCTCTGTGAAGGATTTTGGCATCCTTCATTAGGACAGACAAGAACATGGGTCACACCTCCTGCACACAGAGGCGATGTCTCAAGTGGGATAGACAAGCATATAGGCCACACCTTCACACAGAGGCCATGCCTCCTTCATTGGGATTAACAAGAACAAAGGCCACACCTACTTCAAAAGAAGGCCACACTTTGATTACATGTACACAGAGCATGCCTCCTTCTTTGGGACAGACAAGTACAGCCGTGGCCAAAAGTTTTGAGAATGACACAAATATTAATTTTCACAAAGTCTACTACTTCAGTATTTTTAGATCTTTTTGTCAGATGTTACTAACTGTTACTGAAGTATAATCATAAGCATTTCATAAGTGTCAATGGCTTTTATTGACAATTACATGAAGTTTATGCAAAGAGTCAATATTTGCAGTGTTGACCCTTCTTTTTCAAGACCTCTGCAATTCGCCCTGGCATGCTGTCAATCAACTTCTGGGCCACATCCTGACTGATGGCAGCCCATTCTTGCATAATCAATGCTTGGAGTTTGTCAGAGTTTGTGGGTTTTTGTTTGTCCGCCCGCCTCTTGAGGATTGACCACAAATTCTCAATGGGATTAAGGTCTGAGGAGTTTCCTGGCCATGGACCCAAAATGTCAATGTTTTGTTCCCCGAGCCACTTCGTTATCACTTTTGCCTTGTGGCAAGGTGCCCCATCATTCTGGAAAAGGCATTGTTTGTCACCAAACTGTTCTTGGATGTTTAGGAGAAGTTGCTCTCTGAGGATGTTTTTGTACCATTCTTTATTCATGGCTGTGTTCTTAGGCAAAATTGTGAGTGAGCCCACTCCCTTGGCTGAGAAGCAACCCCAGACATGAGTGGTCTCAGGATGTTTTACTGTTGGCATGACACAGGACTGATGGTAGCGCTCACCTTTTCTTCTCCGGACAAGCTTTTTTCCAGATGCCCCAAACAATTGGAAAGGGGATTCATCAGAGAAAATGACATTACCCCAGTCCTCAGCAGTCCAATCCCTGTACTTTTTGCAGAATAGCAGTCTGTCCCTGATGTTTTTCCTGGAGAGAAGTGGCTTCTTTGCTGCCCTTCTTGACACCAGGCCATTGCTGGACTTTCTTGGGCGCCCTGAAGCTTTCTTCAGAACAGTTGAACCTCTCTCCTTGAAGGTCTTGATGATCCGATAAATGGTTGATTTAGGTGCAATCTTACTAGCAGCAATATCCTTGCCTGTGAATCCCTTTTTGTGCAAAGCAATGATGGCTGCACGTGCTTCCTTGCAGGTAACCATAGTTAACAGAGGAAGAACAATAATTTCAAGCACCACCCTCCTTTTAAAGCTTCCAGTCTGTTATTCTAACTCAATCAGCATGACAGAGTGATCTCCAGCCTTTTCCTCGTTAACACTCTCACCTGTGTTAATGAGAGAATCACTGACATGATGTCAGCTGGTCCTTTTGTGGAAGGGCTGAAATGCAGTAGACATGTTTTTTTGGGATTAAGTTCATTTTCATGGCAAAGAGGGACTTTGAAATTAATTGCAGTTCATCTGATCACTCTTCATAACATTCTGGAGTATATGCAAATTGCCATCATAAAAACTGAGGCAGCAGACTTTGTAAAAATTAATATTTGTGTCATTCTCAAAACTTTTGGCCACGGCTGTAGAGAGACCACATCTATATCATGGGGAATGACAGTCACCGAAGCCAGACCTCCCTCATTGGGACTGACAGACATACATGCATGTGCCACATCTTCTTCATAAGGAATTAAGCCACACCTCTTTCATAAGGACTGACAAGCCCCATAGGCCACACCTTTACATAGCAGGCATGCCTCCTTCACTGGGCATGCCTCCTTCAACGTGACTGACAATCACTAAGGCCACACCTCCTTAAATAGGACTGACAGGTACCAAAGTCTTCATCTTTCCCTGGGTCTGACTAGCACAAAGGCCATGCCTCCTTCTTTGGGATTTGACAGTTGGCATTGCCAAAAAAAAAAAAAAACACACACTCATCTGTCTGATTTCTTCCTACAGACCACCAACCGTCACAAACTAAGTGCAAGTGTGTGTGTGGGTGTCTACAGCTATGTCTGTCTTAGTCACCTGCTACCTAAAGAACAGAGACACATGTGAAAGCTGAAGCTTTCTCTATCACCGCTTATAGTTTAAATCAGCCTAAAGATGTATGACGCAAAATCATCATGGTGAGTGAGTGTGGAGGAGGAAGACTGCAGGCTGTGTTTAGGGACTGACCGAATGAGCTCTTATCGGAATGGAGTGGGAAGTGTGAGAGTGGAAGTGAGCTGCGATTTAGTCAAGCTCCATCCAACCTCTGCCGGAATGATTGATCATTAAATGTCACCCAGATAAAGGCTGGAACACGGGCCAGAACACACAGGGCATTACTTCCTTCATTATCTTCTTCTTGCAGTGCGCCAGCCTGGTCCATTAATCAACAGCAAAGTCATGGGTGCTGTACGACAGACCGGTGCCCCTGTTAATGTGGGGAATGACCTCCTCACCAAGGGCTTGGAAAGGGTTTAGTGATTTTGACTTTGTTTGATCATTGTTTGATCCAGGATGAGGCTAAAGATATTACATTTTTTCACAACACATTGTCACCTTTATGGAAAATTGTAAAGTGACAGTGAGAAGGATGTTTTGTATAGGAAGGAACAAAACACTTGGGGGCATGTTGTTATAGGAAAATAATCAACAGGGTACAGTGATGAAGCTGAGTTACTGTTATCACCCTCAAAGTTAATTATTTCCTATTACAGAATGATACATAATGTTTTATTTCTCGTATACCATTTGCCAACATTAACGATATTTATTAACGTCATGCTTTTTATCCATTTATAGTTACAAGTCATTTATGTTCACTTATGTTATAACAGCGACAAACAGTCATTCCCTCACCAGCCTCTCTTTTTTGTGTTTTGAAGACAAAAAAAAAACAACAGCTTATCATGTTACCTAGAAACCGCAAAAAAACCAAACTCTTCCCATTGTCCAAAGTTTAGAGCTTTATTTCTGATTACAATGTTCTACAACTGAGACTTCTTCCATAAATTTTAACATCTCCTTACAGAAAATGTCACCATATCAACAATTCAACATTTTTCTTAACAAAACATTTTTACTCTGTTTATTATTAGAATTAGATCAAATGGAGCATCCACCATAGCCGTTGCTATAGAAACAATACCACATTAATAGCAAACTGTGGTTTGCGGGTGGACTATTGCTGCTCTTACAGTGAAATGATCAACACTTTCTGACCAATGAGAATCGAGAATTCAACAGCATGTTGTATCATATGATAATCAAATTAGGACATCAGCTTTCAAAGGTTTAATAGTTTTTAATCAGCACTTGGGGGTCTGAGTGGACTGACCCCAGTGCAGGTGAGCGGAAAATGGGCCAAGAGCCAAGTCATGGCAGGAGGCTTGAGCTCACGGTGGTGTAAAGAGCTAAAGGTTAGTTCAGCTTCTGTGATAAATAAAGCACCACCTGGCACTGGGCACAGCTCCTGGCACAGAACCAGCTGCACAATGCAAACAGGCTTTTGCATCAATACACTCTATAGAAAGCCTGCTCAAAATGTGAAACCAGGAATCCAGGAGGCCTAGAGTGTGTTGAATGGTTTCAATCCCTCTGAAACAATAAGCACGGATGCCCAGAATTCCCCGGTGATTCTCTGCTAATTTAATTTTCTCCAACAAAATGAGAAAAGCTAATAAAGTAGCTTCATCAACACTGTTGTTAGCACAGCGTCATTTCACAATACAAGACAAAATGCTGTTCTGCTCTGTGCTGCAATATTCGATTAGCCCATGCAGGCTCATCTGAGTTCCCTCCGTTTATCTTGTGTTCTCAGGCTTGGAATGTGAGCACTAAAAGTCACACGGATAAATTAATTTAATTCCAACATGGCGACTGGTTGAGAAAACACAGCACAGAAGCACCGCTCTTACTGCTCTTATCTGTAAAACTTAATTAGCTGCATTTTGTCCAAATTGCTCGTGGAAAACAACTGCTTTCCTCAATTGACCCATCACTAGGCTACTTAATTTAGATAATAATGCATACAGGAAGAGTTAAGCCTAAATAAAACGAGCTCCATTTTTTAAATTTTCAATGGTTAGTGGGTGGAAGTCAAAAAGATTCAAGGCAATCATTTTCCAACTCAGCACCTCAACTAATTGCCTCATGAAAGGCTTCAGAGCACCCAAGTGGCCCCTCACCAGCCCATTAAACTTTATTTTGTTTTTGAATGTGCAGATATAAGACAGAACTCATAATTAGGACCAACGGTGCCAAGAGTTAAACCTTAGGACTTGTAGCCAGGGCAAAATCTGCCTATTGAGGTATGCTAAGTAGTACAAATCCATATCTTGGTTCATTTATTCACCACAAGTTCCTCATTATTATGACTCATGGTGAGTTATCTGATTTACTTTTCAGTCATTAAGCTAGATCAGGGTTAGGGTGTTTCTTCTTCAATTGCCTAGCTTCAATTCTCATACTGAGAATGGCTGTAATTTCCGGTATTGTTGTTGATTGTACCTAAATATTGAGAATACACCATTGGTAACCATCCATGAATCCACTTTCCATACTGATTATCCTATACAGCGTCCCAGGGGTGTCTGGAGCCTATCCCAGGGTGCGCAGGGCACAAGGCAGGGGACACCCTGGACAGCATGCCAACCCATCATGGGTTATAATCACACATATTCACATATTCACAAAGCATGTGTTTTGACTGGGGGAGGAAACCGGAGTACCTTGAGGAAACCCCTGAAGCAGATGGAGAAAATGCAAACTTCACGCACACAGGACGGAGGCAGGATTCAAACCCACAAACCTGGAGGTGTGAGGCAAACATGCTAACCACTAGGAAATTAATCCACCCCAGGGTGGCACTGATATGAAATGTTTTTGTTTAATCTGTTTATTATTAGACTTAGATTATGTCTGCCATATTGTACATACAAGTACCTGTGAATGAGTTGTTACTATAAAAACGATAACATATTAGAATGAGTGTATTAATATAAAATCTGTGATTTATGTTATAGCTGGAACTACTATCAGAGCTGCTGTTTTGAAAAAACTGATCTACATTTCCACAGCATTTTGGTGTAAAGGTCCTTAATTAACATTTTTATTCTTAGTTTTGGTCCAGATTTTTCTCCACCTGGACAAGATGACTTGTGTCATGGTTTGTGAAGCTGTTAGATGCACTAAAAGAAGCCGGTCTCAATCCTCCCTCTGGTCATGCTCTCCATTCTCATATCCTTTAGAGCTTATTCTTCCCAGAAACACAAACCCATTCATCTTGATACTAAGGAACATCCATGGTCAAGCATCTTGTGCTTACTTGGCCACCCTGGTAGATGGATCTGCTTCAAGTCAAACTGATTTATTTACCTGCAGCACTGATCAACTTCCAACAGATGATTGAGTGTCTTGTGTCCACGTTCAACACCTTTATCATCCTGCAGTTTGGTTTGAAGAAGATGATCCTGAGCCATCATCATTACTCACTTCCAAACACACCACATCCTTGTGATCTGCTTACAGATGACACCCTGAGGTGATTAGTCAGGGAGATGTGACTCAGGGAGATTAGTGAACACCTTTATTTGTGCCCATAGGCAAAGTACTCAATTACAAAAATTATCCTTCCTGCAAAAAAAAGAACCAAAGTTATGGTGCTGAAGACGGAGTGTGTGTCAGGGCGGTGGAGGCAGGTCATTTCCCTCCCATGCAGGAGGCCTCCGGTGCACACTGAGATCTGAGAGCTTTGATGGCAGCTATGGATGATTCCACGGTGGTGTGTGCTGACTCAGCATATTTCTCAGCATCCCGGCAACCAATTCCACAACTTTATCATCTGTCTTTCTCTTTTTCAGTTAAGAAGAGTAGGTCTTCCTGACTGGTGGTCAAATATTGGAACAGTAGGGAGTGTAGAAATGATTGGGGAACTTATCATTTAATTGCTCTGGAGTGGAAAACACTGAATGCCACAAGGGAGAGACCACCATTTTCCCATGAACCAATTAATGACAACTATATGATCAGTTTTACATCAAATAATTAAGGTTCTGTCCATCATCTACTAGCATCATGTTGGCTCTGCTGCTTTGTTTGGGAAGAAAGATTTAAAGCCAGCTGGCTAGCTAATGCTCTTGTTGGGTGTTGATGATCTCCAATTTATTTAAGTTAATGTACCATCTTCAAATCTCTCTCAAGGCACTGGTGAATATATTAGCTAGCAAGAACAGTGACCATGTTTCAACTAGCTATTATTTATTTCCATTGTTTTTAGTCAGTATTTTTCACCCAATGATTTTATCCAATACATTTTCAATATTCATCCAGTATTTGTTTCCACTACTTTAGCAAATAATTTTAGCCAAAGTAAGCTAGCAAAAACAGTAACCATGTTTCATCTAGCTATTCGTTATCTCAAATGTTTTTGGCCAATATTTTATCCCAACGGTTTTAACCAATACATTTTCAAAAATGATCTTATATTTTTTTATCTTTAATTTATCTGATATCTTTTAGCCAAGAATGTTATGTTAGCCAATTATTTAAGCATTCAAAAAAGCAGTAAAAGCAGTCAAAATTTTAATTATTTTATCTTTATTTAATCAGTTTTTAATCTTTTTTTTTTTTTTTTTTTTTGCCAATTGTGTACTCAATAATTAGATTTGTTTTTGATTGATTTATGATTGAAGAGTATCTTACAGTAGCTGGTAATGATAACAACAGCCATATTTCTGTCTAATTAACATTAGCTAGCTAGCCAGAAGACCCATATTTTCAAGAAATTGTAACTGAATGACGTTCAGTATACAGGTGCATCTCAAAAAAATAGAATATCATGGAAAAGTTTTTTTTTCCGTAATTTAATTCAAAAAGTAGAACTTTCATATAATCTAGATTCATTACACATAAGGTGAAATATTGCAAGCCTTTTTTTTGTTTTAATCTTGATGATTACGGCTTACAGCTCATGGAAATCAAAAATCCAGTATCTCAAAATATAATTTAAATATTTCACTTTACATGTAATGAATCTAGAACATATGATAGTTCCACTTTTCGAATTAAATTACGGCAAAAAAACTAACTTTTCCACGATATTCTAATTTTTTGAGATGCACCTGTAGAGTATAATATGGATTAAAGATAAATAACTGAATGACAAGCTGAGACTTTACTGCATTAACTTGACTAGACTTTCTGTGGTTTGTTTTGTACAAATGGATAGATAATTAACATTATCATGGATCATTGCTGACCATTTACAAAAGCTCCAAAAATTAATGCACAGCAGCATCAAGGTATAAATCGATTTTTAGATGGCGGTGCTTCAGATTGCAGCTTTAGATTTGATTCATCGGCTTCTGAATCTGCTTAAATAAAAATAAACCCTAAATGATATGGAAATTGTTCCGAAATGTCTTAATGGCTTCACAATAATTCTATAGAAATATTGACTCTGCTGTTTAATATCAGATTAAAGTTTGTTTAATATCTAAACTGTGACAATCGTCTCTGACTTTCACATGACCTCGCTTGCCTTTCGGAAAAAACAGAGCTGTTAACGTGAGCACATGTGACCCGTGACAAGTAACACATCTCAAATCCAATCATCGAGCACTGATTTTTCCTTTAGCCCCAAGTTCTCATGTCATTTTTAAAATCTCACAACTGACAAAGTATGTTAGCCTTTTGTTTTCGTTTTTTTCTTCATCTGAAATGGCAAGCGCGAACACATTAAAGGCATAAACATGTCCATATTTATGGTATAGCCAACATTTAACATTTAACCTAAATATATATAAGCTTGGAAGTGCGACAGCAGCTCAATATGTGTTTTTAAATTCAGATTGAAACCATTTGTTTAATTTGAACTTTTCACAGTTCTTGGCTTTCATATGTCGTTAAATATACTTTTTATGATGTAGATTTATAGATGGTAGTATTTTATATTGGTTCTGTAATGTGGCTAATCTTTTATAAAGCACTTAGTATTCAGAGTCAGTGAATTAAGTTTAAAAGTTATGTCAGTATTTGTCCTGGGAAAGTTCCTTGTATTCAGAATCGGGTTATGCACCTGCTTAAGCTGATTTTCTGCTTGGTCTGTTCAGGTTATTAAAATTACCTGCATGTAGTTCACACCTCTGAGATACAAAATATGGGCTGAAGAAAGAAATAGCGCAGAAATTTCGAAAGAAATTTCTGTCGGAGTTGCAAGTACGATGGATTTGAGCTTAAGTCTGCATGCATGTAAATGTCACTGTTTAACGCCTCCTACAAAACGTCTTCATTAGAAAGCATAGTAGCTCTGCACGTAAAACAGCTTATCATATAGAACACATGGACGATAATAAAAGCAGATCTCTTTGCCATGCGGCCTGCACCAGCAGCACTTCCTTCTTCCTGATAATCTAACTTTTCTGGGCCACGCAATTAATAAAGGTCCTGAGAAGCAAACCGGCGACAAGATGAAGGTGGAGGAAAATTGATAGAGCTCATAAATCGCACAAGGCCCCACCATATCTTATTAGAACTCTAGAGGACCAGGCAGTGTGTGTGTGTGTGTGTGTGTGTGTGTGTGTGTGTGTGTGTGTGTGTGTGTGTGTGTGAGCGAGCATGTTAGTTTAATTTACTCCCACGTGAAATGCACTGTGCATTAGCCTGATTTGCTGAGCAGGTTTTAAGCTGTATTCTTCACAACACTTCATACTATTTTTCCCCCCTACTTTCATCCAGGCATCATCTGTCCATGACTTCAGGCACTCCACTGGACACTCAGAAAAAAGTGTGTGTGTGCTTGAGCGTGTGTATGTGTAGGATGTGGTGTGGTGTGGTGGAAGGGACATCCAGAAGGAGGATAATAAAATCTTTAAAACGTGTTTTGAAACAGATGTGCACTCCTTGCCTGAGGGATGCAAGAAAGGACGACAAGATCGAATTAAAAAAGAATGATAATGCCATCAGAACAGGCCAAGTGTCCTCACACAGCTCCAGGACTCAGAGCTAGTAGACCAGATTAACCCGTTTGTACTCTTGGGGTCAAAATGACTTATTTTATATTTGTTTAAAACTTTGTGTCCTTGTCACACTTTCTGTAATAAAAACAACAACATGGGAAAGTTACCTGTATTCAGAGACAGGTTACACACCTCCTGAGGTCGATTTTCTGGTATTAAAATCCCCTGCGTTAGTTCATGCCTCCGTTGGTTGGGTTTCTTTAAATCATCACCGTAAACATAACCCCTTGTCTTAGAAAATGAGATAGAAAATGAGGACTGAGGACGATTTTTTTTTTTTCTTTGCTGCCAAAGGTAATACAATGTCAAATAAAACATAAAAGCAAGTTTTTAAAAAAAAGCTAGATAAGCTGATGATATATGTTTGTACTCTTATACTCGCTGGTGTGACACAATTTAAAAAAAAAAAAAGCTTTAAAAAATTTATTTTGGGATTTTTTTCAGGATTTGGCAATGTTTGCATTTTCTTCCCTCTTCACCATGAACCTATGGCTCATTTCCATTATACCGTATGTGAAAATATTACACAGATCGATCTCACATTTGTGACTTTTTACCTCGCAGTTGTGAGCTAAAATCACTCAATTGCAACTGAAATCTCATAAATGCAAGTTACAGTATTTTCACACAACTTTCAGTTTTAACACAAGTTAACATTAACACTTGCAACTTTTTATCTCGCACTTATTAATATCACACAATTGCGACTTAGTGCTTCCATTTCCAATAATCGAACCAAACAACAAAACCCAGCAGTGTGTAAACAAGAAATACAACCTACCAGAAATATTCTTTTTGGTGGGAACTGGCCACTCCAGGAGATTGTCTTCGGCTGAACAGGATAGCGTACCGGTAATGATAAGAAGCACAAAGTCATAGTAACTCTTACAAGACAAAAGGTCATAGTTCCATGATATTATCTTTCAATTCAGAGATAAAAACTCATAGTTGTGTGATATTATCTTATAATTGTTAGATAAAAACTCATAGTTGTGTGATATCGTATAACTGTGAGATAAAAACTCATAGTTGTTTGATATAATTGTGAGATAAAAACTCAGTTGTGTGATATTATCTTATAGTTGTGAGATAAAAACTCATAGTTGTGTAATATTATCTTATAATTGTGAGATAAAAACATATAGTTGTGTGATATTATCTTATAATTGTGAGATAAAAACTCATAGTTGTGTGATATTTATCTTATAATTGTGAGATAAAAAACATATAGTTGTGTGATATCTTATAATTGTGAGATAAAAACTCATTTGTGTGATATTATCTTATAACTGTTAGATAAAAACTCATAGTTGTGTGATATCTTATAACTGTGAGATACAAACTCATAGTTGTTTGATATAATTGTGCGATAAAAACTCATAGTTGTGTGATATTATCTTATAATTGTGAGATAAAAACTCATAGTTGTGTGATATAATTGTGAGATAAAAACTCATAGTTGTGTGATATTATCTTATAATTGTTAGATAAAAACTCAGTTGAGTGATATTATCTTATAATTGTGAGATAAAAACTCATAGTTGTGTGATATTATCTTATAGTTGTGAGATAAAAACTCATAGTTGTGTGATATTTATCTTATAATTGTGAGATAAAAAACATATAGTTGTGTGATATCTTATAATTGTGAGATAAAAACTCATTTGTGTGATATTATCTTATAATTGTTAGATAAAAACTCATAGTTGTGTGATATCTTATAACTGTGAGATACAAACTCATAGTTGTTTGATATAATTGTGCGATAAAAACTCATAGTTGTGTGATATTATCTTATAATTGTGAGATA
Organism: Cranoglanis bouderius; assembly: GCA_023630585.1. NCBI lineage: Eukaryota > Metazoa > Chordata > Actinopteri > Siluriformes > Cranoglanididae > Cranoglanis > Cranoglanis bouderius. The sequence goes on from CM042550.1 coordinate 16,276,322, forward strand.
AAAACTCATAGTCGTGTGATATAATTGTGAGATAAAATCTCATAGTTGTGTGATATTATCTTATAGTTGTGAGATAAAAACTCATAGTTGTGTGATATTATCTTATAATTGTGAGATAAAAACTCATAGTTGTGTGATATTATCTTATAGTTGTGAGATAAAAACTCATAGTTGTGTGATATTATCTTATAATTGTGAGATAAAAACTCATAGTTGTGTGATATTATCTTGTAATTGTGAGATAAAAACTCATAGTTGTGTGATATTATCTTGCAATTGCAAGAGATTGTCTTAGGCTGAACAGGATAGTTTATCTGTAATAAGAAGGTGGAAGTCATAGTAACTCCTCCAAGATAAAAATTCATAGATATTCATAGTATGATATTGTCTTGCAATTCAGAGATAAAAAGCTGTAGTTGTGAGATTGTGAGTTAAAAAGTTGTAGTTGAATGACATTGTCTCACAATTGTGAGATAAAAATTGTAGTTGTGTGATATCTTGCAATTGTGAGATAAATACTGCATGATTATATTGCATGAATTATATTGCAATTATGCAAATTATGCAAACTCTTAGATCCATCATATCATGCAAGTACAAGATAGAAGTCATAGTTATGTTTTATTATTTTGCAATAATAAGTACAGGGAAATAAACAAAAATCAAATAACAGCATGTTTTTAAATGTTGGTACCTTTCTGATGTCTGGTTTATGGGTGTAAATATTGCTTTGTAGACTTTTTTTTTTTTTTAAACCTAATTTCCACCCACTGGCTAGTTCTTCTTTATCACTTGACAGCTGTCAAGCAGAGAGGATGAACATGTTCTGCTTCTGAGACATACCCTCAGGGTGAGACAAATAAATAAATAAACAAACAAATGAATAAATAAATAAATACGCAGTTCCATTAGTATAGTTATGTTCATCATAATATGGATCAGTGCCACTTCTAATGCTAATGAGAGTGCCATAGCATAAATAGCACATATATTTTAAATGCATGCATTGAGTGTTTATAATGCCCGAGTAATGTAGTTTATTGTTATCTTCAGTCTGTCACACGACTTTTCACCTCATTAGCTAATTAACAAGCGCTCGCCTGGATAAATATGATATAGGATCGGGAAACTGCCCTGTAATAACAGAGTCTCACTTTATCTTCATGATTGCACATTAGAAAGATCAATGTTGCTGCTGTATGAATAGTAAGACACCGAGTCACGCTCTACGGCTGGCCGGAGAGTGGCCGTGTGTGATTAAGATCTCGCAGACGGTCCGCTTCAACTTCCTGAAGGACAATTAAAGCTGCATTAGTCAAACCATCACGCAGATATACTTGAATCCTATCTAATATAGCTCAATCTAAACCCATGAATCTAGTAAATTCAGTACTGCTTCTGTGCAATGTGGGAGGGGGCTGATATCAGCTTCCTCTCTCCCGGCCTAATCGCATCATTGTTATTTGTAACCCAGCTCTGTAATGCAAGTCTGTAAGAGTCGCACAACCTGCAGATAGCATCTGGAACGAGCGCAGGAAACTTTTAGTGTCTGATCTTTATAAGCGAGTCATTTCACATCGAGCCGATAAACCTCCTGTGGCTGCTCAAGTCAGGGATGTTTATTTGTCATTTGAACAGCGCACACTGGGTTTACTGGAATGGAAATGCTCAGGGTGGATCTGATTACATATAATTAAGATATATTCTTAAGACCAAACACAGATATAAAAATATACTGTAGATGCAAGCAGCAAAGTAAGGACCTAAGCAAGCATCAGAGCATGACTGACAGTTCGGTTTGGTCAAATAGTGTTACAACTTACACAGGGACTTACATAGTGGACACTCCACATGATCTGAACACTAACATTAAATGGATTAAACGTGTTGCTATTTAACAAATAAAAGCATTTAGTCGTCGATTTTGTAAGAAAAAGTTTATTTAAAATTTATGGAAGGAGTCTCCAGGGTCAGTGCTTTGTAACGTCCAGTAACTTTTCTGCCAAAGGAAAATACATAGGACAGGAGTTTATGCTGAGCGGTTTTCTTGCTAATGTCAAGAATGTCAAGGAACTAATTTGTTTCTCAGACATTCAACAAATCGATAAAACCAGTTTAACATGATATTCTTTAATACTTGTAGTTGGTAAATAAAGACATGCTGTGATAGGAATATAATAAAAATAAACAAATAAAAACATTGGGTTAGGGTTAGCATATCCCTAACCCTAACCCTAACCCTAACAGTAGCTTCATCATACCACCCTGTTGTTGATTATTTTACTATAACAGCATGATGTGTTTTATTATTTCAGGACTATCCTGAAGATTCTATGTTCTCAATGAACTGGTTAACTGTGAGTCATCAATGATCTAAACGAGTCAGCATCATAATGTAATGTTCTAATGTGATTTAAGGGGAATAAATCATAATAGTGTTAATAATACTAATAATAATACACAATAAGGCAATGAGCTGATAATGAGGAAGAAAATGAATTAACAACCAAAGCCTCCATTACTGAGGTGAAGAGACATTTTAAGCCAAGCAGGAAGCTAATGGTTTGGTTTTGTGAGATGTATCCTATAAACAAGATGAGTCAGTGTATACACACACACACACACACACACACACACAGCATGAATTGACAAACACACCATTCTATAACTGTGTAAAGAGTAATAATGTGTTACTGATTCTCATGGTTTGAACTCTTTTTCATTACACAAAGCCAGCTGTACGTCTCTGTCTGCATTTTCCTCAGTTCTGCTCCACTGCATTCACAAATCCTCATTAGGACTCAATGTCTACTTTCAGGAAGTCTTCTCACTCGTTATGATGTCACTAATGCTTTATGGTGAGTTATATAACACTCAAATAAAAGCTTGGGCTAAAGTTTAAATAGACGCAGGTCACTTATGTATGACTGATTCAGAGTTATGACCCCGTTATGGTCCTGTACCATTGCTCTACTGAATGCTCGGTTCTAATTGGTCAGAAGGGGTTTATTAATTTTCTAACAGCACCTCTGCCAGTATACACAATTTCATTCCACTGTATTCTTGTATTCTTTAGAATTTTCTATATTTCTGCAGAAATATGACCTAAAACATCATCAGATTTTCACACAAGTCCTAAAAGTAGATAAAGAGAACCCAATTAAACAAATGAGAAACAGTATTATAGTTGGTCATTTACTTATTGAGGAAAATGATCCAATATTACATATCTGTGAGTGGCAAAACTATGTGATCCTTTGCGGTCAGTATCTGGTGTGACCCCCTTGTGCTGCAATAACTGCAGCTAAACGTTTCCGGTAACTGTTGATCAGTCCTGCACATCGGCTTGGAGGAATTTTAGCCCATTTCTCAGTACAGAACAGCTTCAATTCTGGGATGTTGGTGGGTTTTAGGTCATATTTATGCAGAAATATAGAAAATTCTAAAGGGTTCACAAACTTTCAAGCACCGCTGTAGCTAGAATGACAACAAAGCTCCGAACTCTACTTAACGCATATGTTTGATATGGTGAAATTTTCTTTCAGGAGATGTTATTAAACATTTATGGAAGGAGTCTCCAGTGTCAGCGCTTGCAGTTTCTCAGTAACATGACAAGCTGTCTTTTTTTTTTGTCTTATTTTTTTGTCAGAGAATAAAAAAGAGAGGCTGGTGAGGGAGAAATCATGATAAGTCATTCTTTAATAAATAAGAACATGTAATTATTAATAAATTGCTGTGGTATAAGAGGAATAAAACTCTTCAGTATGTGCCTCATCACACCACTAAATCATTTATTATTTTCCTATAACGGCACACCTTCAAGTGTTTTATTCCTTAATTGTCACTCTTCTTTCTTTCTAACATGTGAAGACACACTGTGAAAACATGGAAGAGACACAAAATGTGATTGTAGCTACTTGTTTCTGATTCTTTCATATCATCATCGGTACTTAACTTCTACTTAGATAACAATACAGACAGATATCCAACTATTTATCTAGCTCACACGCAGTAAACATGTGTGTACCATTCAGGAAGTTAATAAATCCACCAGAAAGAAGGGCGCTGGCACTGGATCTCTTCCTAATTTAACACCCTCAGCTCTCTCCAGTGATGAAAAGTTGTTCTATTTATCCGAGACATTCCTCTTGATCGATCCAAGCTTTCTTTTCCTGCCTCATCCTCATTTGGTTACTCAATGAGACGTTTTATTTTGCTCTTTATATGCTAAATATATATATTTTTTATTTTTAGTATGCTAGCACCCAGGCATGCCAGGATATGCAAGTACTATTAAGTATTGTCATTTTTTAGTATTATTCTAAAGCTGAGGACACAGCACAGAGTTACTCAGATCTACTTGTATACCTCAAATGTTTAGAAACTTGACAATGCGGCTTTAAGTACAGTATAACTCAATTAATAGAGGACACGCCAATAATTAATCGGTATTGCTGGCACCCTCTCTCTCACTCACTCACAGAAGCCTCATCATCTGAAGTCTCCTACATCAAGGCTCACAGTCGATAAGCTTGAAAGTTTAATGATGACACTGCTGTGGAGTACCAGCTTCTCCAGAGACCCGTTATAACGATTGTCTCACTGAGATTGGAAGCTAGTGGGCTAATAATCAGCCTCTCCATGGGGCTAGAAAGATCAAGGCTAAAAGTGACAGATTCCTGATCTTAAAACAGGCACGCAGCATCCAGTTGACCTCCTCTCAGACTCCAGAGATGTCCCGCACTGTGTCACATGATGAGAGGATCAACACCATGTAGCTCAAAGCTGAGATAAAGAGGAGTAGTGATGTGAGACAGTAAGGGCTGTATTCAGATTTGTGTAACCACGCATAGTAAGGATTCAGACGTAACTATGGACTTGGCTTGAGTGAGGAGCAGTATTAAGTCCAGAAATTTGAAATGTATGTTTTGGGCCATAAATACAAGCAGAAAACTATTGAATGCCATTTGTAGCCAATATTAAATACATAAATATGACATTATTAATTAGTTAATCAATAGTATTGTCCTTTGCTTTTTTGTTACGTTGTATTACGAGAAAATAATAATAATAACATTGCTTCCTTCTTGAGTTCCCATGCTTAAAGGTGGCAGTCTAGATGGTACTGAAACACCCTTAGAGCTGTGGACTACATACAGGTGATTTTCATAATCTGAATAGGAAGCCCAAAATCAACTTAAGCAGGTGCGTAAACCGACTCTGAATACAAGTAACTTTCCCTGTGTAAATATTCATGAAACGTTTGGATTTAAGCCTCCGCCTCTGAATATGTCCATATGTATGTTTTCACACTCAGCATATTTCAACCTATTTAAGTTAGCGACTCTATATCAATCATGTGATGTTACATTTTGTCCAAAAGGAAAAAAAAAAAAAAACAGAGGCTTCACAAGAACTAAAGAAAACTAGCAAGTGAACCGAGTGCACTTTCAAGGCTAGTGACACTTTGTGATCCATTTAAAGTGGACTTAGTTCAGTTCTTCTAAAGAATGTCATATGTGAAAACCCCACAGTCATGTGAAAAATAAGTACACCCCATGGAAATTATATATTTGGACAAGCAAAGATTTGATCGTCTTTGAAACAGTGCCTATTAATAAAGTTGATATACTTGATCAAACCCTTAAGGAAATTAGCTTTTTTTCAATCATTTATTCAACAGAAATATCAATAGATTTGATATCCTTCTTTGGAAAAAGTAAGTACACCCTTGGCCTCGGAAGCTTGTATTGCCTCCTTTAGCAGAAATAACTTCTTGTAGGCGTTTTGCATAATTGTCCACCAGGCTTGCTGGAAATTTTGACCACTCTTCCATGCAATATTCTTTCAGTTCTAAGATGTTTGAGGGTTTGCTTGCATGTACTGCCCGTTTCGAATCCCCCCCACAACATTTCAATGGGATTCAAATCCGGGCTTAGACTTTGAATCCGAGAGGCAAAGCAAAGTTCCAAAAACCAGTGATCACAGTCCGTAATAAACCTCTTGGTAATAGACAAAGAAACAAAGTTACTGAGCTAATACTTCGTGCCGACGCGAAGAAACAAAAGAGCTTAAATACATGAATGGGACAAGGCTTAACGTAAAACTCCTGACAGACATAATGACACATTATCACAAAGAACCAATGAGCAAACAGGGGCGGAGACATGACAGAAACCAGAACAAAGAACCAATAAACATACAGGGGCGGAGACATGACAGAAACCAAGACAAAGAGGCATGTGGCGCCGTAAACAAAGCGAGAGTCTGTAAATGTGAAAGTGTGCTACTCGCTTGCTTCCGCGAGCAGCACGGAGGGGAAACCCTAACAATATTTCAGGAGCTAGCAGCAATAATAGCCTGCTTGTTATTCGATTAATTAGTAGAGAGTATCATGGCATTAAACAAATACATTCTCTAATTATACATTACCAGAGGTGGCAACATTTACAATTTAAGTAGAATTTAGTTCAGTGGAAAGATTGCTTTCAATCACCATAGATCCATTGTTAGACCGATATGGGAGATGACTGAACTCTACGCTTTTCTGCTTTGTCATATAAAGCAGCACTCAGACCAAATATGAAACATAAATTTCACCTGATAGAAAAGTTCATTCACTGAAGGGGAAAGGGCATGTGAAAGGTGCATTCGCTCTTGGTAGCAGTTGTTTTTTTTTTTTTTACTTTTTTAAGACAACTTTATCTTAGTTTATTTGTTGTTCTGATTGTTTGTCCATTCTTTGATATCAGACTTGTTACCATGACAACAAGCCTCTCCAGGCTTCTGTACCATTCACAATAGCCAATTGTTGCTTCATTGATCATCATTTAGAGTCTCGATATATCTCAAAAATATTGAGTTAACTCTGAGAAACTCTCAAAAACTCACGTTCTTAGGTGTGTTTAGGCTGTGTTTAGCCTTTTTGAAATTACCTGCTATACAGCGTCTTGTCTAAATGAAAAGGAAATGCCCTAGGTCTTTCCATCATACATTACCATACATTCACTTACCATACATTCACAATGGTAAAAAAAAAAAAAAAAAAACTATTTTAAAAAGCTGTTTAATGGCTTTTCAGTCACTAAATCAATAATTACTGTTTTCTTCTGTGATGAATGAGAGTAGGGGGGTCAATACGCTATGTGTGTGTTTTTTTTTCCCTTAAAGGCTTGTGGGGCAAAAGTGTAAAGCAGTGGACACCCCTTCTGATCTTATTATATACCCTAAAAGCCCCTTAAACCTGTTCATTTAATTGCAGTAATCACCTTTTGACCATTAAACATGGTTTGCTTTCGCTAGATAAGAGAAAGAGGAAGACCTCTGTTCTTAAACCTATTATTAGCATTGCACTGAGCAGTGGAACAAAGAAAATACTAGTGCTGAATTGTAGATTATAGCTTGAGACACTTAAAAAAGATCTTTGTCTAGAAATATGGAGTTCATACATATAAAGCAGATGTTTCCTATGCAATAACTACTGTTTTCCAGAGTTTGAGGTTATAGATGTATGGAAGCACAAGAAAATTTGAAGTGCTATGTCATTATTTGGACTTAATATCTAATCCAATATAATATTAATATATTTTGACATATAACTCATCACTCCAAGACATTATGTCATTATTGTAAATTAACATCTCATTATTCTGACTTCATAACTATTATTAACTGTTATTTCTAGATATTTGCCTCTTAATTGACTTAATATCTCCTTTTTTAACTTAGTAACTCAATTTCTAGTTAATATCTCATTATTTCAAGCTATTATCTTATTTTGACATCTTATCTTGCCACTTAATAATCAACACTACACAATCTATCACTAAGACTAAGAATTTATTGAATATTCAATTATAGTAATAAATAATAATTCTTGTTCTATATGCTGTTTCCCAGATAGTCAGTAAGCCAGACCGTGCTGTAGTGGAATTCAGTCGACACACTAATTCAGTTGATGTCTAATGCGTTCAGGTTAGAGAGTAGTGTGAATGTTTCAGAAATGCAATTTTCTCAGTCTGCGAGTGAATGCCAAGGCTCCAAAAAATTTCAAGCATGTTTGATTTTCTCAACGATGAATCACACAGTGTGAAACCCTCTGCGACAAGAACAGTGCCGAGAAACAGCTAATGAGAGTCCGAAAGGAAATCATATTCATCTGCTTTCACGCGCAGCAGATCCCTGAATCCAGTTTATCATCCATCTATTTGTGTAGGAGAGGGAGAGCCACAATAATAATGCTAAGAATTTATTTGGCATGTCATACCCAAATGATCGTTAGGAACAGCAAAATAAAACAAATACGACATGATTATTGATTATTTTCTTTGCATTGTACTGTACCTCCAGTTCTGCAGAACAGACGCTGCCGTGCATCTTTGCAACCGGTCCTTCCTCTAAGTTTTCTTTTTTTTATTTCTTTTTTCTTGTTTCCATACAAAATAGTGGCAAATTCACATGATAAATGGCTCTCAAGTTTATTTTCATGAGAAGGTGGGATTTGGGGTCCAGCGTGCTTGTCTGTGAATGCTGCAATTAAAAAAATAGTAATAATAATAATAATAATAATAATAATAATAATAATAATAATAATAATAATAATAATAATAATAATAATAATAAACACAAGCGATTAAAGTCATTAAGTGTGAGTGGTTCTGCAATTCTGACATTTTGAAAGTCATGTTGTATGCATCAACTTTACCCTAATAGAAAAATGGCTCCTTAAGTGTCACATACAGTGGGGGGAAAAAGTATTTGATCCCCTGCTGATTTTGCACGTTTGCCCACTGACAAAGAAATGATCAGTCTATAATTTTAATGGTAGGTGTATTTTAACAGTGAGGGACAAAATAACAACAAAAAAATCCAGAAAAACACATTTCAAAAAAGTTATAAATTGATTTGCATTTTAATGAGGGAAATAAGTATTTGACCCCTTCGACTTAGTACTTGGTGGCAAAACCCTTGTTGGCAATCACAGAGGTCAGACGTTTCTTGTAGTTGGCCACCAGGTTTGCACACATCTCAGGAGGGATTTTGTCCCACTCCTCTTTGCAGATCCACTCCAAGTCATTAAGGTCATTTTCAATGCCCTGGCTGAGGGAAGGAGGTTCTCACCCAAGATTTGACGGTACATGGCCCTGTCCATCGTCCCTTTGATGCGGTGCAGTTGTCCTGTCCCCTTAGCAGAAAAACACCCCCAAAGCATAATGTTCCCACCTCCATGTTTGACAGTGGGGATGGTGTTATGACTTGGGGTCATAGTCAGCATTCCTCCTCCTCCAAACACAGCAAGTTGAGTTGATGCCAAAGAGATCTGACCACACCTGACCACAACACTTTCACTCAGTTCTCCTCTGAATCATTCAGGCAAACTTCAGACGGGCCTGTACATGTGCTTTCTTGAGCAGGAGGACCTTGCGGGCGCTGCAGGAATTCAGTCCTGTGTTACCAATTGTTTTCTTGGTGACTATGGTCCCAGCTGCCTTGAAATCATTAACAAGATCCTCCCATGTAGTTCTGGGCTGATTCCTCACCAATCTCATGATCATGGAAACTCCACGAGGTGAGATCTTGCATGGAGCCCCAGACCGAGGGAGACTGACAGTTTCTTCCATTTGCAAATAATCGCACCAACTGTTGTCACCTGCTCACCAAGCTGCTTGGCGATGGTCTTGTAGCCCATTCCAGCCTTGTGTAGGTCTACAATCTTGTCCCTGACATCCTTGGACAGCTCTTTGGTCTTGGCCATGGTGGAGAGTTTGGAATCTGATTGATTGATTGCTTCTGTGGACAGGTGTCTTTTTACAGGTAACAAACTGAGATTAGGAGCACTCCCTTTAAGAGAGTGCTCCTAATCTCAGCTCATTACCTGTGTAAAAGACACCTGGGAGCCAGAAATCTTGCTGACTGATAGGGGATCAAATACTTATTTCCCTCATTAAAATGCAAATCAATTTATAACTTTTTTGAAATGCGTTTTTCTGGATTTTTTTGTTGTTATTCTGTCTCTCACTGTTAAAATACACCTACCATTAAAATTATAGACTGATCATTTCTTTGTCAGTGGGCAAACATACACAATCAGCAGGGGATCAAATACTTTTTTCCCCCACTGTATTTCCCCTAGTGTTGCTCAGATTCTTATTTTCACATTGTTTCTTTTCACGTCCTGATCTTGTCTCCACCCTTGTTTTGTCATTTTGGTGCTTCCGGATTGTGTCCATCTGTTTTATATTAGTTTCTGATTAGCTTGTCTCTTTATACCCTCATGTGTCTCAGTTCAGTGTGAATTCTTATTGCGCCGTGACTGTTAAGGCTGAGCCACCGAGTCCCTGTTTCCTGATTGCGTTTCTAGCTCTGTGTACTTCCTGGTTCAGACCCTTGCTAGTGATTCTTGTTTATGCTTTTGTTTATTGTCCCTGTTTGTTTCTGCCTGCCTTTGTTCTGACCCCTGCTACTGACTGTGACCATAACATACTTGGAGTGCCCCTTTTTTCAACGAGAGATGTTTAGTGTTTAAAGGTTTCCCCCGAGTGACCCTACAGAACCCTAGTGGGCTCTTGACAGAAGGTAAATGAAGTGGAACATCAGAGAGCTCCAGTTTTTCAACATGGCCGACTCTGAGTGAGAACGCTGCTGCGCTGTGGCACAAATCAGGAGAAGAGCGCTAAGGGTGATCGCTTTAAGGTTTAAAATCAACCGCTGTTCGGTTATGTATCATCTTCCTTTTAGGGCTTTTTATTTGAGATGTTATTTCTGTATAAAAGTATCAGGGCTATGTTGGCAAAAACTTTATATAGTGTATGTCACAAAAAAATAAGGGGGGGTTAATTTTGACTGGATGTTGGTATAAACTTTTTTTTTTTTTTTTTTTTTTTACCCCCATGAACCCATGAAGTGAAGACTACAGCTACAGAAAAGCGGGTCTTTAAAACTGCTGAATTGCAGCCTTGCTAAAAAATGATTTCATTGTGTTAATTGGTGTGATATTATTGTAACATGCTCATCTTTTTTGACACGCAATTAACAATTTCTTATCATTAGCACATTTTCACATTTCTCTCCCGAGACCGGGCTGAGAAATCACTCGGCATCTTACTGCTTCCTCACCTCGTGTCCCTTGTTTCTATTCCTAACCTAATCTTTTTACTGTGACTACACACACACCCGCACACACACACACACACACACACACATATACATATATAGTATATATAAAATACACACAAACACATTTCCCAAAACGAAGTTGGAGGCCCCCCCCCACCTACTCTCCTTCTCTCACTTTCTGTCACACACACAATGTCTGGCACACACACGCTGTGCTGCTCTCGGACATTCCAGGCACGCGTGCCTCAGCACAATGTAAATTATTCAGCTGGGCTTGCTTGAGGCAGCCAGAGGCTCATAAATCGAGACGGTCTTTGGTTGTTTTAGAGAGGTGGCTATGGTTAAAGGAAACTAAACATCTATACCACTGCAACTCCAATGACACCTAAGAAAAGAGAATTCAAGATAAAAAACACAACACAGCCCTAATATTCGGAGGGATTGTGGCTCGAGTATTGAGAGCAGTGTACTGCCCGGTGTACTGGTGGAGCGTGGCGTTCTTGGCTCGGCTTCAGAGGTTAACCAATGAATGCAAACCAACCTAAAGCTTTGCTAAATGCTTTTAATTATGTATAACCAGCAGACTGGAACGCCACTACCTGACTCAGTGCCTCCAGGACCTTAAGCTATGAAATGAGACCTCCAGTCAAGGAGCATTTTTATATTCTTCGCACCTGATTTCCAGTTAAATCAGTTCTGTGAGAAGAGACACCTTATAGAGAAGCTTGTGAGAAAATATTCATTTGATGCATCGGATGATGTGCCACTGGATTATTGGTTCATGCACTAGTTAAGTATTAAGATATGATTCATCTCCCATATGAGGTGAGTATATAATAATTAAGGAAGGGTACTGTGATGAAGTGGAGTTACTGTTGGTAATTTCCCGATGTTAAACATTTTCCCATAACAGTGCATCCTGAAGTGTTGTATTGCTCTAATACCACAGCAATTTGCCAACTATTACAATTTTAGTTTTAATTTATTTTATTTTAATTTTAATTCATTAAAGAATCATACTTTTTGTCTGTTTATAGTTATATGTAAAAATAATAACAATAATAATAATAATAATAATAATAATAATAATAACAGTGTGTTGTATTCGCAGTCGGAGATTTAAGTTCAAAAGTTATTTTGATATTTACGCCAGAAGAGCTTTCTAAAGAAATCTGGAGATTATGTAGAAAAATGATACACTTTTGTGACACATAATTGCAATAAACATGTCAATTTTTTTAAAATGTAATGTTCATTTGAACCCTTGTAAAAACAAGATACCAAAAAAAAATAATAATAATTTGTCCTCTAATGCCATTTCACAATGTTTGATTGTGTTTTCATCATGCAATATTTCAAGGTGAAATATTGTGGTTGCATCAAACTGTCAGATGGTGCCTCTGGTCTTAATACTGCTCTTCGCTGGAGATATCACTCATGAAAAATGGGATTAAGTTCAAGGTCAGAATCGCGCATAACCGAGACATGTGTCTGCTTTAGGCACAAGTGGCGCATAAGTCTGTAGTTGCGCCTGAGGTCTGAATATCAATGTGCGTGCATAACTCAACTCGGAATACTCTTAACTCTCAACATTATACCTATCCCGAGGCCCCCAAGCTTCTGTTCCCACTGATACACCCTAATCCAACCTGAATCATACTTCTGCCACCCTGAGACCTACAAGCTCCTGTTCCATCTTTACCATCTTTACATCTTTCCATTCTTGCATAATCAATGCTTGGAGTTTGTCAGAGTTTGTGGGTTTTTGTTTGTCCACCCGCCTCTTGAGGATTGACCACAAATTCTCAATGGGATTAAGGTCTGGGGAGTTTCCTGGCCATGGACCCAAAATGTCGATGTTTTGTTCCCCCGAGCCACTTCGTTATCACTTTTGCCTTGTGGCAAGGTGCCCCATCATGCTGGAAAAGGCATTGTTCGTCACCAAACTGTTCTTGGATGGTTAGGAGAAGTTGTTCTCTGAGGATGTTTTTGTACCATTCTTTATTCATGGCTGTGTTCTTAGGCAAAATTGTGAGTGAGCCCACTCCCTTGGCTGAGAAGCAACCCCACACATGAGTGGTCTCAGGATGCTTTACTGTTGGCATGACACAGGACTGATGGTAGCACTCACCTTTTCTTCTCCAGACAAGCTTTTTTCCAGATGCTCCA